>JBBDGP010003229.1:0-411142 GCA_037952835.1 Lithobates septentrionalis
CCCTGCACCCCCTCCCAACCTTCACCCCCCGCACTCCCATCCCTTCTACATTCCCTGCACTCCCTTCCCTTCCTGCATCCCCTGCACCCTCTCCCAACCTTCATTCCCTGCACTCCCTTCTCTTCTACATTCCCTGCACTGCCTTCCCTCCCTGCATCCCCTGCACCCTCTCCCAACCTTCATATCCCGCACTTCCTTCCCCTCTACATTCCCTGCACTCCCTACACTTCTACGTCCCCTGCACTGCCTTCCCTTCTACATCCCCTGCACTGCCTTCCCTCCCTGCATCCCCTGCACCCTCTCCCAACCTTCATTCCCTGAACTCCCTTCTCTTCTACATCCCCTGCACCCTCTCCCAACCTTCATTCCCTGCACTCCCTTCCCTCCCTGCATCCCCTGCACTGCCTTCCCTCCCTGCATCCCCTGCACTGCCTTCCCTCCCTGCATCCTCTGCACCCTGCACCCCCTCCCAACCTTCATCCCCCGCACTCCCATCCCTTCTACATTCCCTGCACTCCCTTCCCTCCCTGCATCCCCTGCACCCCCTCCCAACCTTCATCCCATGCACTCCCATCCCTTCTACATTCCCTGCACTGCCTTCCCTCCCTGCATCCCCTGCACCCCCTCCCAACCTTCATCCCCCGCACTCCCATCCCTTCTACATTCCCTGCACTGCCTTCCCTCCCTGCATCCCCTGCACCCCCTCCCAACCTTCATCCCATGCACTCCCATCCCTTCTACATTCCCTGCACTGCCTTCCCTCCCTGCATCCCCTGCACCCCCTCCCAACCTTCATCCCCCGCACTCCCATCCCTTCTACATTCCCTGCACTCCCTTCCCTTCCTGCATCCCCTGCACCCTCTCCCAACCTTCATTCCCTGCACTCCCTTCTCTTCTACATTCCCTGCACTGCCTTCCCTCCCTGCATCCCCTGCACCCTCTCCCAACCTTCATATCCCGCACTTCCTTCCCCTCTACATTCCCTGCACTCCCTACACTTCTACGTCCCCTGCACTGCCTTCCCTTCTACATCCCCTGCACTGCCTTCCCTCCCTGCATCCCCTGCACCCTCTCCCAACCTTCATTCCCTGAACTCCCTTCTCTTCTACATCCCCTGCACCCTCTCCCAACCTTCATTCCCTGCACTCCCTTCCCTCCCTGCATCCCCTGCACTGCCTTCCCCTCCCTGCATCCCCTGCACTGCCTTCCCTCCCTGCATCCTCTGCACCCTGCACCCCCTCCCAACCTTCATCCCCCGCACTCCCATCCCTTCTACATTCCCTGCACTCCCTTCCCTCCCTGCACCCCCTCCCAACCTTCATCCCATGCACTCCCATCCCTTCTACATTCCCTGCACTGCCTTCCCTCCCTGCATCCCCTGCACCCCTCCCAACCTTCATCCCCCGCACTCCCATACCTTCTACATTCCCTGCACTCCCTTCCCTTCCTGCATCCCCTGCACCCTCTCCCAACCTTCATTCCCTGCACTCCCTTCTCTTCTACATTCCCTGCACTGCCTTCCCTCCCTGCATCCCCTGCACCCTCTCCCAACCTTCATATCCCGCACTTCCTTCCCCTCTACATTCCCTGCACTCCCTACACTTCTACGTCCCCTGCACTGCCTTCCCTTCTACATCCCCTGCACTGCCTTCCCTCCCTGCATCCCCTGCACCCTCTCCCAACCTTCATTCCCTGAACTCCCTTCTCTTCTACATCCCCTGCACCCTCTCCCAACCTTCATTCCCTGCACTCCCTTCCCTCCCTGCATCCCCTGCACTGCCTTCCCTCCCTGCATCCCCTGCACTGCCTTCCCTCCCTGCATCCTCTGCACCCTGCACCCCCTCCCAACCTTCATCCCCCGCACTCCCATCCCTTCTACATTCCCTGCACTCCCTTCCCTTCCTGCATCCCCTGCACCCCCTCCCAACCTTCATCCCATGCACTCCCATCCCTTCTACATTCCCTGCACTCCCTTCCCTCCCTGCATCCCCTGCACCCCCTCCCAACCTTCATCCCATGCACTCCCATCCCTTCTACATTCCCTGCACTGCCTTCCCTCCCTGCATCCCCTGCACCCTCTCCCAACCTTCATCCCATGCACTCCCATCCCTTCTACATTCCCTGCACTGCCTTCCCTCCCTGCATCCCCTGCACCCCCTCCCAACCTTCATCCCCCGCACTCCCATCCCTTCTACATTCCCTGCACTGCCTTCCCTCCCTGCATCCCCTGCACCCCCTCCCAACCTTCATCCCATGCACTCCCATCCCTTCTACATTCCCTGCACTGCCTTCCCTCCCTGCATCCCCTGCACCCCCTCCCAACCTTCATCCCCCGCACTCCCATCCCTTCTACATTCCCTGCACTCCCTTCCCTTCCTGCATCCCCTGCACCCTCTCCCAACCTTCATTCCCTGCACTCCCTTCTCTTCTACATTCCCTGCACTGCCTTCCCTCCCTGCATCCCCTGCACCCTCTCCCAACCTTCATATCCCGCACTTCCTTCCCCTCTACATTCCCTGCACTCCCTACACTTCTACGTCCCCTGCACTGCCTTCCCTTCTACATCCCCTGCACTGCCTTCCCTCCCTGCATCCCCTGCACCCTCTCCCAACCTTCATTCCCTGAACTCCCTTCTCTTCTACATCCCCTGCACCCTCTCCCAACCTTCATTCCCTGCACTCCCTTCCCTCCCTGCATCCCCTGCACTGCCTTCCCTCCCTGCATCCCCTGCACTGCCTTCCCTCCCTGCATCCTCTGCACCCTGCACCCCCTCCCAACCTTCATCCCTCGCACTCCCATCCCTTCTACATTCCCTGCACTCCCTTCCCTCCCTGCATCCCCTGCACCCCCTCCCAACCTTCATCCCATGCACTCCCATCCCTTCTACATTCCCTGCACTGCCTTCCCTCCCTGCATCCCCTGCACCCTCTCCCAACCTTCATCCCATGCACTCCCATCCCTTCTACATTCCCTGCACTCCCCTTCCCTCCCTGCATCCCCTGCACCCCCTCCCAACCTTCATCCCATGCACTCCCATCCCTTCTACATTCCCTGCACTGCCTTCCCTCCCTGCATCCCCTGCACCCTCTCCCAACCTTCATTCCCTGCACTCCCTTCTCTTCTACATTCCCTGCACTGCCTTCCCTCCCTGCATCCCCTGCACCCTCTCCCAACCTTCATATCCCGCACTTCCTTCCCCTCTACATTCCCTGCACTCCCTACACTTCTACGTCCCCTGCACTGCCTTCCCTTCTACATCCCCTGCACTGCCTTCCCTCCCTGCATCCCCTGCACCCTCTCCCAACCTTCATTCCCTGAACTCCCTTCTCTTCTACATCCCCTGCACCCTCTCCCAACCTTAATTCCCTGCACTCCCTTCCCTCCCTGCATCCCCTGCACTGCCTTCCCTCCCTGCATCCCCTGCACTGCCTTCCCTCCCTGCATCCTCTGCACCCTGCACCCCCTCCCAACCTTCATCCCCCGCACTCCCATCCCTTCTACATTCCCTGCACTCCCTTCCCTCCCTGCACCCCCTCCCAACCTTCATCCCATGCACTCCCATCCCTTCTACATTCCCTGCACTGCCTTCCCTCCCTGCATCCCCTGCACCCCCTCCCAACCTTCATCCCCCGCACTCCCATACCTTCTACATTCCCTGCACTCCCTTCCCTTCCTGCATCCCCTGCACCCTCTCCCAACCTTCATTCCCTGCACTCCCTTCTCTTCTACATTCCCTGCACTGCCTTCCCTCCCTGCATCCCCTGCACCCTCTCCCAACCTTCATATCCCGCACTTCCTTCCCCTCTACATTCCCTGCACTCCCTACACTTCTACGTCCCCTGCACTGCCTTCCCTTCTACATCCCCTGCACTGCCTTCCTTCCCTGCATCCCCTGCACCCTATTCCCATCCTTCATTCCCTGAACTCCCTTCTCTACTACATCCCCTGCACTGCCTTCCCTCCCTGCATCCCCTGCACCCTGCACCCTCTCCTAACCTTCATTCCCTGCACTCCCTTCTCTTCTACATCCCCTGCACTGCCTTCCCTCCCTGCATCCCCTGCACCCTATGCCCATCCTTCATTCCCTGCACTCCCTTCTCTTCTACATTCCCTGCACTCCCTTCCCTCCCTGCATCCCTTGCACCCTCTCCCAACCTTCATTCTCTGCACTCCCTTCCCTTCTCTACATCCCCTGCACTCCCTTCCCTCCCTGCATCCCCTGCACCCTCCCCCAACCTTCATTCCCTGCACTCCCTTCCCTTCTACATCCCCTGCACTGCCTTCCCTCCCTGCATCCCCTGCACCCTCTCCCAACCTTCATTCCTGCACTTCCTTTCTTCTACATTCCCTGCACTGCCTTCCCTCCCTGCATCCTCTGCACCCTGCACCCCCTCCCAACCTTCATCCCCCGCACTCCCATCCCTTCTACATTCCCTGCACTCCCTTCCCTCCCTGCATCCCCTGCACCCCCTCCCAACCTTCATCCCATGCACTCCCATCCCTTCTACATTCCCTGCACTGCCTTCCCTCCCTGCATCCCCTGCACCCTCTCCCAACCTTCATCCCATGCACTCCCATCCCTTCTACATTCCCTGCACTCCCTTCCCTCCCTGCATCCCCTGCACCCCCTCCCAACCTTCATCCCATGCACTCCCATCCCTTCTACATTCCCTGCACTGCCTTCCCTCCCTGCATCCCCTGCACCCTCTCCCAACCTTCATCCCATGCACTCCCATCCCTTCTACATTCCCTGCACTGCCTTCCCTCCCTGCATCCCCTGCACCCCCTCCCAACCTTCATCCCCCGCACTCCCATCCCTTCTACATTCCCTGCACTGCCTTCCCTCCCTGCATCCCCTGCACCCCCTCCCAACCTTCATCCCATGCACTCCCATCCCTTCTACATTCCCTGCACTGCCTTCCCTCCCTGCATCCCCTGCACCCCCTCCCAACCTTCATCCCCCGCACTCCCATCCCTTCTACATTCCCTGCACTCCCTTCCCTTCCTGCATCCCCTGCACCCTCTCCCAACCTTCATTCCCTGCACTCCCTTCTCTTCTACATTCCCTGCACTGCCTTCCCTCCCTGCATCCCCTGCACCCTCTCCCAACCTTCATATCCCGCACTTCCTTCCCCTCTACATTCCCTGCACTCCCTACACTTCTACGTCCCCTGCACTGCCTTCCCTTCTACATCCCCTGCACTGCCTTCCCTCCCTGCATCCCCTGCACCCTCTCCCAACCTTCATTCCCTGAACTCCCTTCTCTTCTACATCCCCTGCACCCTCTCCCAACCTTCATTCCCTGCACTCCCTTCCCTCCCTGCATCCCCTGCACTGCCTTCCCTCCCTGCATCCCCTGCACTGCCTTCCCTCCCTGCATCCTCTGCACCCTGCACCCCCTCCCAACCTTCATCCCTCGCACTCCCATCCCTTCTACATTCCCTGCACTCCCTTCCCTCCCTGCATCCCCTGCACCCCCTCCCAACCTTCATCCCATGCACTCCCATCCCTTCTACATTCCCTGCACTGCCTTCCCTCCCTGCATCCCCTGCACCCTCTCCCAACCTTCATCCCATGCACTCCCATCCCTTCTACATTCCCTGCACTCCCTTCCCTCCCTGCATCCCCTGCACCCCCTCCCAACCTTCATCCCATGCACTCCCATCCCTTCTACATTCCCTGCACTGCCTTCCCTCCCTGCATCCCCTGCACCCTCTCCCAACCTTCATTCCCTGCACTCCCTTCTCTTCTACATTCCCTGCACTGCCTTCCCTCCCTGCATCCCCTGCACCCTCTCCCAACCTTCATATCCCGCACTTCCTTCCCCTCTACATTCCCTGCACTCCCTACACTTCTACGTCCCCTGCACTGCCTTCCCTTCTACATCCCCTGCACTGCCTTCCCTCCCTGCATCCCCTGCACCCTCTCCCAACCTTCATTCCCTGAACTCCCTTCTCTTCTACATCCCCTGCACCCTCTCCCAACCTTAATTCCCTGCACTCCCTTCCCTCCCTGCATCCCCTGCACTGCCTTCCCTCCCTGCATCCCCTGCACTGCCTTCCCTCCCTGCATCCTCTGCACCCTGCACCCCCTCCCAACCTTCATCCCCCGCACTCCCATCCCTTCTACATTCCCTGCACTCCCTTCCCTCCCTGCACCCCCTCCCAACCTTCATCCCATGCACTCCCATCCCTTCTACATTCCCTGCACTGCCTTCCCTCCCTGCATCCCCTGCACCCCCTCCCAACCTTCATCCCCCGCACTCCCATACCTTCTACATTCCCTGCACTCCCTTCCCTTCCTGCATCCCCTGCACCCTCTCCCAACCTTCATTCCCTGCACTCCCTTCTCTTCTACATTCCCTGCACTGCCTTCCCTCCCTGCATCCCCTGCACCCTCTCCCAACCTTCATATCCCGCACTTCCTTCCCCTCTACATTCCCTGCACTCCCTACACTTCTACGTCCCCTGCACTGCCTTCCCTTCTACATCCCCTGCACTGCCTTCCTTCCCTGCATCCCCTGCACCCTATTCCCATCCTTCATTCCCTGAACTCCCTTCTCTACTACATCCCCTGCACTGCCTTCCCTCCCTGCATCCCCTGCACCCTGCACCCTCTCCTAACCTTCATTCCCTGCACTCCCTTCTCTTCTACATCCCCTGCACTGCCTTCCCTCCCTGCATCCCCTGCACCCTATGCCCATCCTTCATTCCCTGCACTCCCTTCTCTTCTACATTCCCTGCACTCCCTTCCCTCCCTGCATCCCTTGCACCCTCTCCCAACCTTCATTCTCTGCACTCCCTTCCCTTCTCTACATCCCCTGCACTCCCTTCCCTCCCTGCATCCCCTGCACCCTCCCCCAACCTTCATTCCCTGCACTCCCTTCCCTTCTACATCCCCTGCACTGCCTTCCCTCCCTGCATCCCCTGCACCCTCTCCCAACCTTCATTCCTGCACTTCCTTTCTTCTACATTCCCTGCACTGCCTTCCCTCCCTGCATCATCTGCACCCTCTCCCAACCTTCATTCCCTGCACTCCCTTCCCTTCTCTACATTCCCTGCACGGCCTTCCCTCCCTGCATCCCCTGTACCATCTTCCTGCCCTACATCCACCCCCTTCTCACCCTGCACCCCCTTTCCCACCTATATCCCCTGCACTCCTTTCCCTCTATACATCCCTTGCATCTCTCCTGGGGGAGGAAATCAGCTAATTTTCATATCGGTGAGTCTTCTTTACATTACTCCATATATGTGATATAAATCTTTTTTGCGTTTCAGAGCTGCTACGAATGTGCGGAGAAGAACCCCGCCCACAGCCTGTGCACGCGCTGTAACAAGTGGTTGTGCAGCACCTGCGCTGAGCAGCACCGGCACAGCAAGGGGAGCGGAGAACATTATCTGCAGCAAAGGACAGGTACAATGCAGGATGAGCTGCACCTAAACATAGCGCCCCCTAGAATAATAGCCATAGGGGTAATATTTATAAATCAGGGATATTGGCTGGTTACTTTGGTTGAAACAATTGAAATTGCCATACATTTTCCATATACAGTGGGGGGGGGGGGCTGGGGGGGATACTGATTGGCTCCCCGGCAGATTGTGTAAGTTTTGCCCACTTCCAAAGAAATGAAGGGTCTATCATTTTTATCATAGGTGTATTTTATATGATGGAGACAGAATATCAACCAAAAATCCAGAAAAAATCACACAATACAAATGTTATAAATGGAGTTGCAGTTCAGTGAGTAAAATAAGTATTTGATCCCCAAGCAAAACATGACTTAGTAGTTGGTGGAGAAACCCTTGTTGGTGTTCACAGAGGTCAGACGTTTCTTGTAGGTGGTGATCAGGTTTCCACACATCTCAGGAGGGATTTTGGTCCATTCTTCTTCTTCTACTCTACAGATCTTCTCTAAATCCTTAAGGTTTCTTGGCTGTCACTTGGCAACTCAAAGTCTCAGCTCCCCCCATAAATTTTCTATAGGATTAAGGTCTGGAGCCTGGCTAGGGCCACTCCATGACCTTAATGTGCTTCTTCTTGAGCCACTCCTTTATTGCCTTGGCGGTATGTTTTGGGTCATTGTCATGCTGGAAGACCCATCCATGACCCATCTTCAGTGTTCTGGCTGAGGGAAGAAGGTTCTCATCCAAGATCTTACAATACATGGCCCCGCCCATTGGCTCCTCAATGCGGGAAAGTCGGCCTGAACCTTTATCAGAGAAACAGCCCCAAAGCATCATGTTTCCACCTCCGTGTGACTGTAGGGATGATGTGTGTGACTGTAGGGATGATGTGTGACTGTAGGGATGATGTGACTGTAGGGATGATGTGTGACTGTAGGGATGATGTGACTGTAGGGATGATGTGACTGTAGGGATGATGTGTGACTGTAGGGATGATGTGTGACTGTAGGGATGATGTGACTGTAGGGATGATGTGACTGTAGGAATGATGTGACTGTAGGGATGATGTGTGACTGTAGGGATGATGTGACTGTAGGGATGATGTGTGACTGTAGGGATGATGTGACTGTAGGGATGATGTGTGACTGTAGGGATGATGTGTGACTGTAGGGATGATGTGTGTGACTGTAGGGATGATGTGTGACTGTAGGGATGATGTGACTGTAGGGATGATGTGTGACTGTAGGGATGATGTGTGACTGTAGGGATGATGTGTGACTGTAGGGATGATGTGACTGTAGGGATGATGTGTGACTGTAGGGATGGTGTGTGACTGTAGGGATGATGTGTGACTGTAGGGATGATGTGTGACTGTAGGGATGATGTGTGACTGTAGGGATGATGTGTGACTGTAGGGATGATGTGTGACTGTAGGGATGGTGTGTGACTGTAGGGATGATGTGTGTGACTGTAGGGATGATGTGTGACTGTAGGGATGATGTGTGACTGTAGGGATGATGTGTGACTGTACGGATGATGTGTGACTGTAGGGATGATGTGACTGTAGGGATGATGATGTGACTGTAGGGATGATGTGTGACTGTAGGGATGATGTGACTGTAGGGATGATGTGACTGTAGGGATGATGTGTGACTGTAGGGATGATGTGTGACTGTAGGGATGATGTGTGACTGTAGGGATGGTGTGTGACTGTAGGGATGATGTGACTGTAGGGATGATGTGTGACTGTAGGGATGATGTGTGACTGTAGGGATGATGTGTGACTGTAGGGATGATGTGTGACTGTAGGGATGGTGTGTGACTGTAGGGATGATGTGTGACTGTAGGGATGATGTGTGACTGTAGGGATGATGTGTGACTGTAGGGATGATGTGTGACTGTAGGGATGATGTGTGACTGTAGGGATGATGTGTGACTGTAGGGATGATGTGTGACTGTAGGGATGATGTGTGACTGTAGGGATGATGTGTGACTGTAGGGATGATGTGACTGTAGGGATGATGTGTGACTGTAGGGATGATGTGTGACTGTAGGGATGATGTGTGACTGTAGGGATGATGTGTGACTGTAGGGATGGTGTGTGACTGTAGGGATGATGTGTGACTGTAGGGATGATGTGTGACTGTAGGGATGATGTGTGACTGTAGGGATGATGTGTGACTGTAGGGATGATGTGTGACTGTAGGGATGATGTGTGACTGTAGGGATGATGTGTGACTGTAGGGATGATGTGTGACTGTAGGGATGATGTGTGACTGTAGGGATGGTGTGTGACTGTAGGGATGGTGTGTGACTGTAGGGATGATGTGTGACTGTACGGATGGTGTTCTTAGGGTCATAGTCACCATTTTTCTTCCTCCAAACACGGTGAGTCAAGGTAATGCCAAAGAGCTGAATTTTGGTCTCATCTGACCACAGAACCTTCTCCCCAATACTTCTCTGAATCTTTCAGATGTTCATTGGCATGACTGTACATGTGTCTTCTTGAGGAGGAGGACAAGCCGTGTTTGGAGGAACAAAAGTGTTGACTTTGACCCTAAGAACACCATCCCTACAGTCACACGGAGGTGGAAACATGATGCTTTGGGGCTGTTTCTCTGATAAAGGTTCAGGCCGACTTTGCCGCATTGAGGGGCCAATGGACGGGGCCATGTATTGTAAAATCTTGGAGGAGAACCTTCTTCCCTCAGCCAGAACACTGAAGATGGGTCATGGACGGGTCTTCCAGCATGACAATGACCTAAAACATACCGCCAAGGCAACAAAGGAGTGGCTCAAGAAGAAGCACATTAAGGTCATGGAGTGGCCCTAGCCAGTCTCCAGACCTTAATCCCATAGAAAATTTATGGGGGGAGCTGAAAATTCGAGTTGCCAAGCGACAGCCAAGAAGCCTTAAGGATTTAGAGAAGATCTGTAAAGAAGAGTGGACCAAAATCCCTCCTGAGATGTGTGGAAACTGATCACCACCTACAAGAAGCGTCTGACCTCTGTGAACACCAACAAGGGTTTCTCCACCAACTACTAAGTCATGTTTTGCTTGGGGATCAAATACTTATTTTACTCACTGAACTGCAACTCCATTTATAACATTTGTATTGTGTGATTTTTCTGGATTTTTGGTTGATATTCTGTCTCTATCATATAAAATACACCTATGATAAAAATTATAGACCCTTCATTTCTTTGTAAGTGGGCAAAACTTACACAATCTGCAGGGGAGAAAATCATTATTTACCCCGCTGTATATGGTCAGAATTACATTATTGTACCCCTATGAAGGTAAGGATGGAATAAGAAGAACTGGCCCTTTAATGGTGAGCAGCCAATCACAGTCTGTTTTTATTTTTCCCCTAATAAAATGTAGGACCTGATTGGTTGAAATTGAAGGAGAAGCTTTTTCCCGCACTCTGTATTCAAAGAATTACAAAAAAAAATGTGAAAAAATGATCATCCTAATCTTTAGACTGCAATCTCTTCTTCGGAATGTTCCTTTGTAAAGTTTTTTAAAGTTTTGTGTTTTGCTCCGCAGGGACTGACGGTGGTTCCGGGAACCCCATGTATTGCCCCCTTCACACTCAGGAGACGCTGAAGTTATTCTGTGAGACGTGTGACAGTCTGATCTGCCGCCATTGCCTCGTCCTGGAGCACAAGGATCACAGGTGGGAGATCCGGGTGGGGGGGCTGTCATGGACTGGGGTCCGTATTCACAGGGAGAGGCAGTTCAGGAGATACAGAAGTGTACCTGAGACTGCATAGAGACCCCGGGGTCACAGAGGGGCTCAGGTGCACCGGAGTCATAGGAAGCGAAGTTATACACGAGGTTCTGGAGTCACAAGGAGTCACGCGATGTTCTGGGGTCAAGGGTGATGAAGAATACTCTGGGGTCACGGGTGATGAAGGATACTCTGGGGTCACGGGTGATGAAGGATACTCTGGGGTCACGGGTGATGAAGGATACTCTGGGGTCACGGGTGATGAAGGATACTCTGGGGTCACGGGTGATGAAGGAAACTCTGGGGTCACGGGTGATGAAGGATACTCTGGGGTCACGGGTGATGAAGGAAACTCTGGGGTCACGGTCATGAAAGAAACTCGGGTCACGGGTGATGAAGGATACTCTGGGGTCACGGGTGATGAAGGATACTATGGGGTCACGGGTGATGAAGGATACTCTGGGGTCACGGGTGATGAAGGATACTCTGGGGTCACGGGTGATGAAGGATACTCTGGGGTAACTGGATATGACATAGGAGGGCAAGGAGACACAAGGCAAGAAGCCACTGGAGGCAAGAGTTCTGCGGTTACTGAAGACACTGGGGGGTCACTGGAGTGCACAGGGGTCAGAGGCACTAGAGGCACAGGAGCACTGGGGTCACTGCAGTGCACTGGGGTCACTGGAGACACTGGGGTCAATGGGGTGCAAAGAGGTTACAGAGTCATTGGAAGCATGAGAATACTGGGGTCACACAGGGAGCACAGAGTCAGTAGAGGCACAGGAGTGGTGGGGTTTACTGAAGACAAGGCCGATGGAGTGCACAGGGGTCACAGAGTGACTGGAGGCACAGGGACACAGGGGACACTGGAGACACTGAAGCACCCAGGTGTCATATAGTCACTGGAGACACAGAAGCCCTGGAAACACTAGGGTCATTGGGGTGAACAGGGGGTTACATAGTCACTGGAGGCACAGGAGCACAGGGGTCATTGGAGGCACAGTAGTGTTGGGGTCACTGAAGACACTGAGGGCCACTGGAGTGCAAACAGGAGACAGAGTGACTGGAGACACAGGAGCACTGGGGTCACAGGTGACAAGAGTGTACAGAGCCGTAGGAGATACAGGAGTGCTGGGGTCACTGAAGACATTGGGGTCACTGGAGACACAGGGGTGCGCAGCTGCCATAGAGTCAATAAAGGCACAAGGGCGATGGGGTCACTAGAGACCCTGGGGTCACTAGGGTGCACAGGGGTTACAGAGTCACTGTAAACATGAGAATACTGGTGTCACTGGAGTACACAGGGAGAACAGAGTCAATAGAGGCACAAGAGTGCTGGGGTCACTGGAGACACTGGGGGCCACTGGACTGAACAGGTGTCATAGAGTCAATGGAGACATTGGGGTCACCTGGGTGCACAGGGGTTACAGAGTCACTGGAGACAAGGGAGACACTGAGATCTCTGGAGACACTGGGGACACTGGGATCACTGGAGACACTGAGATCTATGTAGAAACTGGGATCACTGGAGACACTGGGATCTCTGGAGACACTGGGATCACTGGAGACACTGGGATCTCTGGAGACACTGGGATCTCTGGAGACACTGGGATCTCTGGAGTACACTGGGATCTCTGGAGAAACTGGGATCACTGGAGTACACTGGGGTCACTGGAGTACACTGGGGTCACTGGAGTACACTGGGATCACTGGAGTACACTGGGGTCACTGGAGTACACTGGGGTCACTGGAGTAGACTGGGATCACTGGAGTAGACTGGGATCACTGGAGTACACTGGGGTCACTGGAGTACACTGGGGTCACTGGAGTAGACTGGGATCACTGGAGTAGACTGGGATCACTGGAGACACTGTGATCACTGGAGTACACTGGGATCACTGGAGTACATTGGGATCACTGGAGTACACTGGGATCACTGGAGTACATTGGGATCACTGGAGTACACTGGGATCACTGGAGTACATTGGGATCACTGGAGTACACTGGGATCACTGGAGTACACTGGGATCACTGGAGTACACTGGGATCACTGGAGTACACTGGGATCACTGGAGTACACTGGGATCACTGGAGTACATTGGGGTCACTGGAGTACACTGGGATCACTGGAGTACACTGGGATCACTGGAGACACTGGGATCACTGAAGTACACTGGGATCACTGGAGTACACTGGGATCACTGGAGTACACTGGGGTCACTGGAGTACACTGGGATCACTGGAGTACACTGGGGTCACTGGAGTACACTGGGATCACTGGAGACACTGGGATCACTGGAGTACACTGGGATCACTGGAGTACACTGGGATCACTGGAGTACACTGGGGTCACTGGAGTACACTGGGGTCACTGGAGTACACTGGGATCACTGGAGTACACTGGGGTCACTGGAGTACACTGGGGTCACTGGAGTAGACTGGGATCACTGGAGTAGACTGGGATCACTGGAGTACACTGGGGTCACTGGAGTACACTGGGGTCACTGGAGTAGACTGGGATCACTGGAGTAGACTGGGATCACTGGAGACACTGTGATCACTGGAGTACACTGGGATCACTGGAGTACATTGGGATCACTGGAGTACACTGGGATCACTGGAGTACATTGGGATCACTGGAGTACACTGGGATCACTGGAGTACACTGGGATCACTGGAGTACACTGGGATCACTGGAGTACACTGGGAACACTGGAGTACACTGGGATCACTGGAGTACATTGGGGTCACTGGAGTACACTGGGATCACTGGAGTACACTGGGATCACTGGAGACACTGGGATCACTGAAGTACACTGGGATCACTGGAGTACACTGGGATCACTGGAGTACACTGGGGTCACTGGAGTACACTGGGATCACTGGAGTACACTGGGGTCACTGGAGTACACTGGGATCACTGGAGACACTGGGATCACTGGAGTACACTGGGATCACTGGAGTACACTGGGATCACTGGAGTACACTGGGGTCACTGGAGTACACTGGGATCACTGGAGTACACTGGGGTCACTGGAGTACACTGGGATCACTGGAGTACACTGGGGTCACTGGAGTACACTGGGGTCACTGCAGTGTTTAGAAGGTCACAGAGTCACTGGAGGTACAGAAGCACTGAGGTCAATGATGGGGAGCATGGGGACACAGAGCCACAGGAGGGCAGGGGTCATTAGAGGAACACAAAAGGTCATTGATGGCAGTGGGGTCACTGGGGAGATTAGGGGGGCACAGAATCAGGGGAGTGCAGGGGTGACTGGAGATCTCAGGAATGCAGGGGTCACTGATGGAATGGGAGCGCAGGGGTCACTGATGGAATGGGAGTGCAGGGGTCACTGATGGAATGGGAGTGCAGGGGTCACTGATGGAATGGGAGCGCAGGGGTCACTGATGGAATGGGAGTGCAGGGGTCACTGGAAAAACAAGAAGCTTTTCAGCAATAGATCTGTCTCCTGATTGGCCAAAGCCCTGGTGTTCCAGGTGGAGACCCGGCACTTCTACATTTTGTGACAGTTATTTTCCATTAAGTCCAATGATATTTCAAAATGACAGATATTTTTATCCTTGCATTAAAGTTTTGTGAATTGAACCTATCATTGTTGACTGATCTGTATGGAATGCTGTAGTCTGATTGGCTGCTAGAACAACCTCTCTGCTCGGTTAGACCTGTCGGGGGGCTCCGCACTGAGATTTCTGTGTTGTCCTCTCAGGTTCCGGAGGCTGGAGGAGGCTCTGCAGAATCAGCGGGTCCTGCTGGAAAATGTCGTCACGCAAGTGGAGGAGAAGAAAATCGTCGTGCAAGCGGCCGGGAAGCAGATAGAGGACCGGTGAGTGAGAACTTGTCTCACCATTGCTGGAGACTGAAAGGTGTCAGCCCTGCCCAGTTGTCTTTTGCTAAAATACTCAACCCCATCCCACAATTAGCTCTCTACAACATAAAGGCTAATTGTTCTTTAGTCCAAGATAAGAGATGTGTGTGGGTGGGAGGCGGGGGGCACTTACACAGGAAGTGTGCAGAGGACACAGGACAGCTCTGAATTTCTGGCAGGATCAACAGGTATTTTTTTTTCTTTGCACTTATTGAACAGATAAAACAAAATGCTTCCAATGGGATGTTAAAAAGAACATTTCCTCAGTCTCCCCTCCCCCAGTGATCAGACTGTGCATTGTAACTTTGTAGAAGGAGGAGGAGTCATTTCCTCAGTCTCCCCTTCCCCGTGATCAGACTGTACATTGTAACTTTGTAGAAGGAGGAGGAGTCATTTCCTCAGTCTCCCCTCCCCCAGTGATCAGACTGTACATTGTAACTTTGTAGAAGAAGGAGGAGGCATTTCCTCAGTCTCCCCTCCCCCAGTGATCAGACTGTACATTGTAACTTTGTAGAAGGAGGAGGAGTCATTTCCTCAGTCTCCCCTCCCCCAGTGATCAGACTGTACATTGTAACTTTGTAGAAGGAGGAGGGGTCATTTCCTCAGTCCCCCCTCCCCCAGTGATCAGACTCTACATTGTAACTTTGTAGAAGGAGGAGGAAGCATTTCCTCAGTCTCCCCTCCCCCCAGTGATCAGACTGTACATTGTAACTTTGTAGCAAGTAAGGTGAGATTCGGGAGCAGGGGGCTGATCCTTGTCAGATATTTGTGAACACTGCCGAGAAGTGCTCAGGTACCAGGATTTACATGGTTGTGTCACCTCAGTTTAGGAAGTAGGTGGTGACCCTGGATGATGCCTGAAAAAACATGGCGCTGTCCTTCTGTAGAGAAAAGCAGCTAATAGCAGGGGGAGTCCTGATATTTCTGTGAGAAGTAATACACGGACACAATATGTAGAATGCACACACCTTAATATACACTTTGCCGGAGACTCCCGGGACGAGCTGAGGAATGGCGGTTCCGCAGACTCCCGCAGACTCCTGTAGACTCCGGGGATGGCGGCACATCCTGACACTTCTCCTCTTGTGTCCCTCAGGTTGTATGAAATAAAACACATGCAGCGGAAGGTGGAGAACCAAATCAAGATGACCAAGATGGTGATTATTAACGAGCTGACCAAGAGGATGAACTCCCTGCTGGAGCAGCTGGAGGTGAGCAGGAGTGCCGCCCTGGGGGCGGGAAGACAGAAGAGCGGGGGCGGGAAGACAGAAGAGCGGGGGCGGGAAGACAGAAGAGCGGAGGTGGGAGGAGTACGCAGAGCGGGGGAAAGATGTTCTGTGTTATTTCACTGATTTCATGGAAAGTGTTTCCCATCAGTACGTCTGTCTTATGTCACCTCCATAGACAGTGGTGCTGCTTATTGTCACCATTTTTTTAATGACATGAAAATAACCCATCAATATGCTGATCACATTTTTTAAATAAAGCCTTTCTGTTTTCATTACATACTTTTTTTTTTTGGCTCTGTGATGTCATCACTGGACATCTCTATGCAATGCAGGCAGATCTTGGCTGGTGGGAGGAGCCAGCAGGGTCCCAAAAACATCCCAGCACCCGGCCTCAGTGCTGATGCAAGCAGTGGGCTGGCTCATGGGAGGAGTTATACAAATACCCAAATGCTTTAATGGGTGCAGTCAGTCTGGTGAAGTAGGTGTTCCTAGGAAGGCTTCATTAGCATGCAGACCACCCCCCCTAGGTAATGTCAACATGTGACATTGAGCCTCTGAAATGAATGTTAGGGGAGGGGCCAGGGACAGTCAGGCTGTAGAGGAATGCGCTAGATGATACTGGACGTTAGACATGTGCACTGCCGAAAAATTTTCGGATTTTTGTTCCTATTTTCTGATTTTCATTCTTTCTAATTTTTGAATTTTTGGATTTTCGTTCTTTCTAATTTTCTGATTTTCAAATTTTTGGTTTTTTGTTCCTATTTTCTGATTTCCGTTCTTTCAGATTTTTAAAACTTTCAGATTTTTGTTCTTTCGAATTTTCGTTCTATTCTTGGATTTTCATTCTGATTTGCTGATTTTCATTCTTTCTGATTTTCAAATTTTGAGATTTTTGATCCTATTTTATGATTTTTGTTCTTTCTAATTCTCTAATTATTGGATTTTTGTTCTTTCAAATCTTCAGATTTCAATTCCTATTCTTGGATTTTGGTTCTGAAATCAGATTTTCGATTTTTTCGGATTTTCGTTCTTTCTAATTTTCAAATTTCAGATTTTCATTCTTTCAATTTTTCTAATTTTCAAATTTCAGATTTTCATTCTTTCAATTTTTCGGATTTTCACATTTCGGATTTCCATTCTTTTCAAAAAACTTTTGTTGGACGTTTCCAAATTAACGAATATGCCGAATTTTGACGAAAAACGAATTCAGAACTAAACGAATTGCACTACTGGACGTCCTCCAGCCAGGAAATGGGGCTCTCTCTCTCATTTGCTGCAGCTTCTAATGCACATTGTAAGAAGCTCACAGTGTGCAGTGAAATCAGAGGAAGCCGTTTTAGTACAGGAGATTGAAAGGGAAAGCTGGATATTTAAATTAAATTAGTATCTTTGCAAATTCAATTTCAAATGTAAAATTTCTGTTTTTCAAAGATGCCCTTTTTCTCCCACCCATGTGGCCCCCGGGGGCCCCTCCAGCAGTCCATTGCTCTGCTCTATGGAGGTTGGATTCTGATTTCCCATACAGTAAGTCACACAATTCTTTTTCTTTTCCTGACGCAGAAAATCACCAGTGAGAAGCAGCAGAAGTTTGAGCAGCATTTGCAGTCAGTTCTGGTCCTGAACCGCCAGCTGGACCACGTCCAGAACTTCATCAACTGGGCCATGTACAGCAAGAACAGCGTCCCCTTCCTGTTCAGCAAGGAGCTGGTGTGTATGATACACTGTGCACCGCATTACACACATCACATACTGAGCCATGAATGAAAAGACCCACCATCAACCAATTCATCCCAAAGGTGGTCAGTAGAGAGGTTCTGGGGTGTCTGTGGGTAATTGTGGTCATTTGTGAGGTCAGCTACTGATGTTTAATGAGAAGAGCGGGCTAATGCCTCAAGCCCCACGTTGGGCACCAAAAAAATCCTGGATCAGTGTTCCAATTCATCTTAAAATTGGTCAGTAGGGAGATTTTGAGGGGTGTTGATGAGAGTTTGTAGCCATTTTTGAGGTTAGGTGCTGATGTTGGAAGAGCTAGCTCATACCTTGGGCACCACGTTGGGCACCAAAAAAAAAACAAAAAACCAAAACCTGGCTCATAATCCATGTTTTAAAGTAATCCCAAAAGTGGTCAGTTTGGAGATTTTGAAGGGTGTCTGTGGGAATTTGTAGCCATTTGTGGGGTTAGGTACTGATGTTGAATGAGAAGTGCTGGCTTACACCCTGGTCATCACGTTGGGCACCATAAAAAAAAGATATGGCTCACAATCCACGTTCCAATTCATCTCAAAGATGGTCAGTATGGAGGTTTTGGAGGTTGTCTGTGGGAATTTATGGCCATTTGTGAGGCCAGGTCCTGGTGTTAGAAGAGCTAGCTCACACCTTGGGCCCCATGTTGGGCGCCAAAAAAAAAAAAGAAACCTGGCTGGCAATCCATGTTTCAATACAATTCCAAAGGTGGTCAGTTTGGAGGTTTTGGAGTGTGTATGTGGGAATTTGTAGCCATTTATGGAGTTAGGTACCGATGTTGCATGAACAGCATTCTATCACACCTTGGACCCCACATTGGACACCAAAAAAAAATACCTTGCTAGCAATCTACATTCTAATTCATACCAAAAGTGGTCAGTATGGAAGCTAAGAGTGTGTCTGGGGGAATTTGTAGCCATTTTTGAGGTTAGGTACTGATGTTGGATAAGAAGAGTTGGCTCACACCTTGGGCCCCACGTTGGGCACCAAAAAAAGACCTGGCTGGTAATCTGTGTTCCAATTCATCCCAAAGGTGGTCAGTATGGAGGTTTTGAAGGGTGCCTGTGGGAATTGATGACCATTTGTGAGGCCAGGTCCTGGTGTTAGAAGAGCTAGCTCACACCTTGGGACCCATGTTGGGCGCCAAAAAAAAAACCTGGCTGGCAATCCATGTTCCAATACAATTCCAAAGGTGGTCAGTTTGGAGGTTTTGGAGGGTCTCTGTGGGAATTTGTAGCCATTTATGGGGTTAGGTACTGATGTTGGATGAACAGCGTTCTATCACACCTTGGACCCCACATTGGACACCAAAAAAAAACACCTTGTTAGCAATCTACATTCTAATTCATACCAAAAGTGGTCAGTATGGAAGCTAAGAGTGTGTCTGGGGGAATTTGTAGCCATTTTGAGGTTAGGTACTGATGTTGGATGAGAAGAAGACTTGGCTCACACCTTGGGCCCCACGTTGTGTGCCAAAAAAAAGTGTGTCTGGGGGAATTTGTGGCCATTTGTAAGGTCAGGTCCTGATGTTGTATGGGAAGAGAAATGTTCCAATTCATCCCAAAGGTGGTCAGTATGGAGGTTTTGGAGGGTTTCTATGGGAATTTATGGCCATTTGTGAGTCCTGATCCTGGATGAGAACAGTTGGTTCACACCTTGGGCCTCACATTGGGCACCAAAAAAAAGACCTGGCTCGCAATATTAATAATATATTTGTAAATAAACAAAACAGTTGGTATCCGTAATTGGTATCGGCGAGTACTAAAAAAAAAAAAGTATCGTAGTTTACATGGTAGAGAACTGTAAGGGTGCCAACATCCCAATAGACACAGAATACAAGGAATCCCTCCAATGAAAAAGGGACTTTAAAGGCACATCAGACAACAATACTCCAAAGATGCATATAAAAAACTATAAATTTTATTAAACAACAAGATAAAATGTAGATAATAATAATGTAAGTAATTAAAAGAATGGCATATACATATGAACAGATAGCATAGGAAATTCCTGCCAAGAGCCTTGGACATGGGTTAGATATGCTGTGAGACAGCCAACACGTTTCAGAAATTACAGGCTTCGATCTTCTTCAGGGATACTCATATGGTACATGTATAGGCTGTTTGGCTGCTAAAGGTGGAAATACACTTTAAACTCAGAAAGATTTTTTTTTTCCTGACTGTGACATTTTCCCAACAGATTGTGTTCCAAATGCAGCGACTCCTGGAGACCAGCTGTGGAGGGGATTTTGGACGCCCCTTGAAGATGAAGTTCAGTTGGGAGCCGTCCGTCTGGACCAAAAATATATCAAATTTGGGTAACATTATACTACTTATTATTATCACCATCATCATCATTATTATTATCATGATTATTGTCATTATTACTATTATACAGTATTTACAGTATATAGCACCACAGTTTCTGCAGTGCTTTACATTATAAAGCAGACAGTTACACTTACAATGTTATTCAATACAAGAGGGATCAGAGGGCCTGCTCTTGGGAGCTTACAATCTAATGGGAGGGGCAGATGATGACGGTAATAACTGTGGGGGGATGAGATGATGGAAAAGTTCAGTTTATTAGTTAAAGGTGGGATAGGCTCCCTGAAGAAACTCATTTTTTAGGGATCACCTAAAGGTATACAGAGTAGGAGATAGTTAGACAGATTGGGGTAGAGAGTTCTAGAGGATGGGAGAGGCTCTGGAGAAGTCCTGGAGATGAGCATGGGAGGAGGTGATGAGGATGCTAGAGGGCAGAAGATCTTGGGAGGGGTGGAGAGAACGATCTGGCAGATATTTTCAGGCAAAGCTGGTGACGTGGATGGCTTTGTGAGTTGTTAGTATTTTAAATTGTTATTCTTTATGTGATCGGGAGCCAGTGGAGGGATTGGTAGAGAAGGGTGGAGGACACTGAGTGGAGGCCAGTGCGAGGTTGGGAGAAAGGTGTGGAAGCTACTGTATGGAGGCCAGTGGATGGATTGGCAGAAAGAGGTGGAGGACACTGAGTGAAGGCCAGTGGAGGGATTGACAGAGAGGGGTGGGGGACACTGAATGGGGGCCAGTGGAGAGATTGGCACAGAGGGGTGGAGGACACTGAATGGGGTCCAGGGGGGGGATTGGAAGAGAGGGGTGGAGGACACTGAATGGAGGCCTGTGGAGGGATTGGCAGAGAGGGGTGGAGGACACTGAATGGAGGCCAGTGGAGGGATTGGCAGAGAGGGGTGGAGGACACTGAATGGGGGCCAGTGGAGGGATTGGCAGAGAGGGGTGGAGGACACTGAATGGGGGCCAGTGGAGAGATTGGCACAGAGGGGTGGAGGACACTGAATGGGGGCCAGGGGGGGGGATTGGAAGAGAGGGGTGGAGGACACTGAATGGAGGCCTGTGGAGGGATTGGCAGAGAAAGGGGTGGAGGACACTGAATGGAGGTCAGTGAAGGTATTGGCAGAGGGGGTGGAGGACAATGAATGGAGGCCAGTGGAGGGGTTGGCAGAGAGGGGTGGAGGACACTGAATGGGGGCCAGTGGAGGGATTGGAAGAGAGGGGTGGAGGACACTGAATGGAGGTCAGTGAAGGTATTGGCAGAGGGGGTGGAGGACAATGAATGGAGGCCAGTGGAGGGGTTGGCAGAGAGGGGTGGAGGACACTGAATGGGGGCCAGTGGAGGGATTGGAAGAGAGGGGTGGAGGACACTGAATGGAGGTCAGTGAAGGTATTGGCAGAGAGAGGGGGGTGGAGGACAATGAATGGAAGCCATTGGAGGGATTGACAGAGAAGGTTGGAGGACACCGGATGGAGACCAGTGGAGGGATTGGCAGAGAGGGGTGGCGTACACTGAATGGAGGCCAGTGGAGGGATTTGCAGAGAGGGGGGTGGAGGACACTGAATGGAGGCCAGTGGAGGGATTGGCAGAGAGGGGTGGAGGACACTGAATGGAAGGCAGTGGAGGGATTGGAAGAGAGTGGTGGAGGACAATGAATGGAAGGCAGTGGAGGGATTGGAAGAGAGGGATGGAGCACACTAAGTGGAAGCCAGTGGGGGGGATCTGCAGAGAGGGTAGAGGACAACGAGTGAAGGCCAGTGGGGGGATTGCTATTCTACTCGAATTTCGGAAGACGGCTATAGTCTAACACCAGTAAGCATGGGGGGAGATTTACTTTAGCTGGTGCTCAGCTTCTAACTTCAGCTTGTTCAATTAAGCTTTGACAATTAAACCTGGAAGCTGATTGGTTTCTATGCAGAGCTGCACCAGATTCTGTGTGCACCAATTTTAGTAAATCTCCCCCATAGTCTTTAAAAGAAACCAGCCATAGTCAGTAATATCTTTATATTTTGAATTTGTTCTCGAATTTTACTTTGTTTTCTAATTCGATTCGAATTGCGCCCAAAATTTAGTATCGTTATTTTAGATTCATTTAAATTCGTCACTATTGTAATTGGGAAATTCAGATACATCTGAATCTCCAAATAACCGAAAATTTAGTCTGAAATTTGATTAGGAACGAAACGAACCGCAGATGTCTAGACGTTAAACATATCCAGGGTCGGTCTGTCAGCAAAACCCAATGAAGTAATAAAGTTTTTTTTGCAGTTCTACCTTAGGTTGGATTTCTCTTTGATGTGTTATAAGTGATATAATTGAGGTGACATCATAAAATATTTTGTTATGCAAAATTGTTACTCTTGTAGACGATCTCATGCATTTCGCACATTTTCTTCTCTAGGTTGTATACTGAGTGATCCTGCGCACTTAGCGCCCTCGGAGGTCCCCAGCTATGCACCAGTAGAAGACCTGCAGTCATCGTACTATCAGAGTCATCACCAACCCAGCACCCCCCATCTGACCCCTCTTAGTAGCACTCAGAACTTCACCCCCACCGTCCAGTGCCCCACCTCGGTCTGCTGTGCCCACTGCCACACCTTGCCACCCATCACCAAGAGCCAACCGGTCAACAGCACCATCAGCCACCACGTCAACTTCTCCCACTCCACCACCATCAAGCAGCAGGCGGTGCAGCCCCTACAGTACAGCGCAGCCAAGGAGCAGAAATGTCCCTCCCGCCCCCTGAGGGTCATCCAGCCATGGTTGACCCAGCAGCCGCACAGCGAGCAGGACAGCACATCCTTCTGGTCAGAGAGTCAGCAGCAGAGAGCGGCCGCCGTCCAACCCACCGTACAGAGCGTGGCCCCCATCTGTGCCGTGACCACTCCGGATTTCAGCCAAGTACACACGACCATGCCGCTGACCACGGCCGCCTCCCTGCAGGCCCCGTCTGTGCAGATGCAGCTGGGCCCGGTGCACAGCGTCAGTCACGTGCAGCAGCAGCGGCACCAGGGTCAGGCCCCCGCGGCGCTGGGCTCATCTGACGCCACCCACGAGCAAGTCATGCACAACAGCCTGGACATCATTAACCAGCAGTTTGAGCTGGAGCAGATGCAGAAGGGCCTGGAGCTTCTCCTGCAGAGCCAGCCGTCTAACGTACAGATCAACCAAAGCAAACAACCTCAGCACGTCCAGCAAACCATCGTGGGCCAAATCAATTACATCGTGCGGCAGCCGGCTCCGGTGCCTCTGCAGAGCCAGGAGGACGTGGCGCCGGTCAGTGTACTTTTTTTCTTATAAAACTTAAAATTCTTTTTAAATTTTGTTGATTTAAAATGATCTTTTTGTACTTTTTCGACCCAATGTCACATGGACAATTCTGCAGCAAATTCACCCAAGAGAGCTGTCCACTATCGAATTGCTGACTCGCAGGCCCAGAATATTGTTTGAAATCCCTCGATAACTAAGGAGCAGCGTGAGGGGGATTCCATAGAAAAAGCCAAAAGTCTGTGGACACCACCCAACCATCACACCTCTATGAGCTTGCTGGACATCCTATTCCAAAACCATGGCTGTTATATGGCATTGCCCCCCCCCCTCCAACGGCCATTTACTATTGGGGAACCCCTACCCTAATGGCCATTAATATGGAGTTTCCCCTCCCTCAATGGCTGTTAATATAGAATTGCCACCCCTCCCCCTATGGCTGTTAATATGGAGTTACCCCTCCCCCCATTGGCCGTTAATTTGGAATTGCCACCTCTCCCTCCATGGCCATTAATATGGAATTGCCTCTTTTCCTTCCATGGCCCCTCCCCCTATGGACATTAATATGGAGATGCCCCCCTTTTCAGCTATAATAAACTCCACTCTTCTGGGAAGACTTTCCACAAGCTTTTGGTTGGTGTCTGTGGGAATTTGTGCCCATTTGTGAGGTCAGGTACTGATGAGAACAGCTGGTTCATACCTAACACCTCACATTGGGTGCCAAAAAATAGACCTAGCTTGCCTTGTGACGCGTTGGTTCATCTCTTGGACCTCACATTGGGGGCCAAAAAAATAGATCTAGCTTTAGCTAATTCATACCTTGGACCTCACATTGGGGGGCCAAAAAATAGACCTAGCTTAGTTGCTATGAGTAGAGCTGGTTCATATCTTGGACCTCACATTGGGGGGCCAAAAAAATAGACCTAGCTTTAGCTGGTTCATACCTTGGACCTCACGTTGAGGGCCAAAACATAGACCTAGTTTGCCATGAGAAGAGCTTGATCATACCTTGGACCTCACATTGGGTGGCCAAAAAAATAGAGATAGCTTTAGCTGGTTCATACCTTGGACCTCACATTGGGGGCCAAAACTAGCTTGCCAACTGTGTTCCAATTCATCCCAAAGGTGTTCAGTAGGGTTGAGGTCAGGGCTCTGTACAGGACACCTAAGTTCTTCCAAACCAAACTCGCTCATCCATGTCTTTATGGAGCTGGCTTTGTACACAGGGGGGCACAGTCATGGTGGAACAGAAAAAGGTCTTCACCAAACTGTTACCACAAGGTCGGAAGAGCATAATTGTCTACAATGTCTTTGTATGTCATGAGAAGAGCTGGTTCATACCTTGGACCTCACATTGGGGGCCAAAAAAAAAGACCTAGCTTTAGCTAGTTCATACCTTGGACCTCACATTGCGGGGCCAAAAAATAGACCTAGTTTGCCATGGGAAGAGCTTGATCATACCTTGAACCTCACATTGGGCACCAAAAGAAAATAGGCCTAGCTTGCCATCTGTGTTCCAATTCATCCCAAAGGTGTTCAGTAGGGTTGAGGTCAGGGCTCTGTACAGGACACTCGAGTTCCTCCACACCAAACTGGTCCAACCATGTCTTTATGGAGCTGGCTTTGTACACAGGGGGGCACAGTCATGGTGGAACAGAAAAGGATCTTCACCAAACTGTTACCACAAGGTTGGAAGAGCAGAATTGTCTACAATGTCTTTGTACGATGGAGTATTACCAGGACCCTTCACTGGAGACATTCTGAGCTCCATCATTTGGAGGGGCTTTACATACTTTTAGCCATATAGTGTGTATATATAGGAATGTGTAGATTCTGTATGTCTGGGAATGTGTTCATCATCCTAGTTGTACTAGTGCTGAGATAAGATAATTTGGCTGCACAGAGAGTCTGTTATTTTCAATTGGTTTGAGCAATTTGATTAAAGCTGAATTCCAGGAATTCAGACACGATGTAAAAAGTTCAGGCACACTATGCGTTAAGTCCAAGGATGTGCATGACACCTCCAGAACTTATCTTTATTATTTATACCTGACAGGTTTATGGCAATGCTGTGGGAGAGGGGATAGAGGCGCATAGAGCAGCTATGCCGCCCCTCCCCTCTGCTGCCCATTCAGAGAAGCCTTTGTATTTTGAGAAAAAGTTCACATAACACAAAGGCTTCTATGATTGGCAGGCATAGCAGCTGCACTGACTCTAATGTTGAAGATGTTTAGACCTGACGCCACGTCGGGCTCCTGGAAATACAGCGACAGCCATCTTCCGGGAGCGCAATAAAATTGTCAGATGTATATAAAAGAGATGAGTTCACAAGGTGTCATGCACCTCCTTGGACTTAACCCATAGTGTGCCTTCACTTTTTACAAAGGAGCTGTTCCTGGAATTCAGCTTTAACTTTGAGCAGTGGTTGTCAATGTATGAGGTATAGGGGGCCTCAGCTGTGACCCGAACATCACTAGAGGATCGAATATAATGTTCCTGTTCGGTACATATAATACTATAGCATTACAGAGCAGGAAGCAGAGACTTGTTCGATTGGCCTCTGGGGGGAGCACTCAGTGACTCAGCGCAATTACTCTGTCTCTCCCTCTTAAAGCCTTATTTTTATTTTTATTTGTGCAAAAAAATGAGCTCTGTTACTAAAAGATTTAATGTAAAGAATGAAAGTGGTTGTGAACCTCAGACTTGAAATGTGAACAAAGCGTATCCCTCTATAGTGTGTACTTGTCTCAGTCCAGAGCACTGAGTGTCATTTCTGTCTGCTGCCTCCTTCCTCTGTTATCTGCATGAGTCACTTCTGCCAGATATTTCTGACATCAAGAGAAAAAAGGTGACAGGGGAGGGAGCTCCAGTACACAACTTGTGATTGAAAGCCTCAGCTCTGTTCCTATGTGCTGTGTGAAGGAGGATGTGTCCCTTCCCCCCAATCAGCTCTCGCTGAGCTCTGCAGATTGGCACAGAGGGGTGGGGCACTGAATAGAGGCCAGTGGAGGGATTGGGAGAGAGGGGTGGAGGACACTGAATAGAGGCCAGTGGAGGGATTGACAGAGAGGGGTGGGGGGCACTGAATGGAAGCTATTAGAGGGATTGGTAGAAAGGGGTGGGGGGCACTGAATGGAGGCCAGTGGAGGGATTGGTAGAAAGGGGTGGGGGGCACTGAATGGAGGCCAGTGGAGGGATTGGCAGAGAGGGGTGGGGCACTGAATGGAAGCCATTAGAGGGATTGGTAGAAAGGGGTGGGGGCACTGAATGGAGGCCAGTGGAGGGATTGGCAGAGAGGGGGGGGGGACACTGAGTGGAAGCCATTAGAGGGATTGGTAGAAAGGGGTGGGGGCACTGAATGGAGGCCAGTGGAGGGATTGGCAGAGAGGGGGGGGGACACTGAATGAAGGTCAGTGGAGGAATCAACAGAGAGGGGGGGAGGACACTGAATTAAGGTCAGTGGAGGAATCAACAGAGAGGGGGGGAGGACACTGAATGAAGGTCAGTGAAGGGATTGGCAGAGAGGGGTGGGGGGCACTGGATGGAAGCCATTAGAGGGATTGGCAGAGAGGGGTGGGGCACGGAAAAAAGGCCAGTGGAGGGATTGTCAGAGAGGGGTGGGGGGGGCACGGAAAAAAGGTCAGCGGAGGGATTGGCAGAGAGGGGTGGGGGACGCTGATTGGATGCCAGTGGAGGGATCGACAGAGGGGGGGGGGGACACTGAATGGAGGCCAGTGGTGGGATTGGCAGAGAGGGGTGGGGGCACTGAATGGCGGGCAGCGGAGGGATTGGCAGAGAGGTGGGCGCTACAGATAATCAGGTACAACTTATGTAGAAGGATTCATATCTGTGCATCACCTGAGACCAGTCACTTCACTGGGGATATGGAAGGGTTTACAATCACTTTAAATTTCCTTTTATTGCTCACCATGTTTTCTGTGCACCTCTCTGAACCCGCATCCCATGCTGAGTCTCAGCGCTGACCTTCTTTCTGTGTTTCCAGGTGTGTGATGACCCCATATCTCCTGGAGGTCACACGGTCGATCTGTCCCCCGTCGCCAGCCATTCTCCTGTCAACCCCCAAGCCCAATCAATAGCCGATGAGATCATCGCCGCGGTGGAGAACGACGCGTGTCGGCGGAACCAGCTCAACGCCAGTCCCGCCAGGAAGGTAGGTAACCGAAACCGCCACGTAAGGAACACCCCGTGTGCGTGGTTTTCATTCTTCTTTTATAGTGATGTAATTGATAAAGCAGCAAAACAGGATGATTTGATATTATTGGAAATCCCAATTGCTTCCCATTCATCACTTTCCCTGAGTAGCATTGAAATGTTCCCTTCGCTGGATGTGGTCTAATAAATACTGTTGGTGAACGCCGGGACTCGCCATGATCCTCATTCCCCTGTTCCTGTAATTCCCACAGAGCTCTGTACAGGGGGACCACTCTATATTCACTCGGTTCTATACATTCCGGTCATTGCTAAAGATATAGATGTGACCTGAGTACAGTTTATAAATCGGGGTATTGAATTAAAATTCATGGAGGTCCGGTAAGTAAAATTTTCTTCCAACAGAGGTCCGAATCACATTTTTGTCTGATGATATCACAGTCCCACCCCTTTACGTCATGGTTCCTTCTTCCTTCCTCAGCCCCTCCTTCATAGCAGTGGACACACACACACCCTCATTATAGCAGCGTCCTTACCCCTTCTTTATAGCACTGTCCTCACCCCCTCTTTATAGCACTGTCCTCACCCCCTCTTTATAGCAGTGTCCTCAGCCCCTCCTTCATAGCAGTGGCCACACCCCCTATTTATAGCAGTGTCCTCAGCCCCTCTTTATAGCAGTGTCCTCAGCCCCTCCTTCATAGCAGTGGCCACACCCCCTCTTTATCCCTCCTTCATAGCAGTGGCCACACTCCCTCTTTATAGCAGTGTCCTCAGCCCCTCCTTCACAGCAGTGGCCAAATCCCCTCTTCATAGCACTGTCCTCAGCCCCCTCTTCATAGCACTGTCCTCAGCCCATCTTTGTAGCAGTGTCCTCAACCCCCCCTCCCGCCTCATAGCAGTGTCCGCTCCCCCTCTTTGTAGCAGTGTCCTCAACCCCCCTCCCGCCTCATAGCAGTGTCCGCACCCCCTCCTTGTAGCAGTGTCCCCAACCCCACCCCAGCCTCATAGCAGTGTCCTCACCTCCTCTTTATAGCAGTGTCCTCAGCCCCCCCTTCAAAGCAATGTCCACACCCCCTCTTTATAGCAGTGTCCTTAGCCCCTCCTTCACAGCAGTGGCCACACCCCCTCTTCATAGCACTGTCTTCGCTCCATCTTTGTAGCAGTGTCCTCAACCCCCCCTCCCGCCTCATAGCAGTGTCCGCACCCCCTCTTTTGTAGCAGTGTCCTCAACCTCACCCCCGCCTTATAGTAGTGTCCGCACCCCCTCTATGTAGCAGTGTCCTCAACCCCCCCGCCTCATAGCAGTGTCCGCACCCCCTCTTTTGTAGCAGTGTCCTCAACCTCACCCCCGCCTTATAGTAGTGTCCGCACCCCCTCTATGTAGCAGTGTCCTCAACCCCCCCGCCTCATAGCAGTGGCCACACCCCCTCGTTATAGCAGTGTCCTCAGCCTCCCCCTTCATAGCAGTGTCCACACCCCCTGTAACGAAACGTCCCACACTCCGCTTGAGTGCTTTCATCATATACCGCTTCCTTCCGGTCTGACTATAGATATCAGATATTCCAACCGCTGACCACCACAAACAAGGCAATACTTGTTTGGTTGCTCACCATGAACTGTTTATTAGAACAAGAAATACAGTCTTATATTCAGTTGAAGAGGATCCCCCCCCCCCCTCCTGCTCATATTACTCTAACAATACACCTGTAACCAGAAACATAAATTAACATAAGCTAATTAAATAGTCCCTTCGAGCAGCCGAGGTGACTCCATGCCCACCTGGCCATTGTTGTGATTAATCAGGATTTCCCTACAGGTCAGACTAGTTGTCACCGAGTTTCACACAGTAGATTATACGTTATCATAAGTATAAACACAGGACACCTTCTCACAATAGCAGGAGCTCCAGTAGGAGTCGGCCCGTCTCCTGCATCGTACAGAGGACAATGTGATCAGCTCTTTCAATTAACATGTTGAGTTCAGAATCAAACAAACCAAGAAAAGTATTTATGTATATCCTGGGAGATATTGTGGATAAATATTACTGTCCCATTTTAAGTAATCCAAGCTATATTTTCTAAGTCACCCTGTGCCCCTAATGGACACAGGGTGACATAGACATAGGCATGGGGGGCTGAAACAAGGGTTTTCCAACCTTTCCAAGGGATTCTGGGTTCCACGGGCCCCTCGTGTCACACCCCCTCTTTGTAGCAGTGTCCTCAACCCACCCCGTCTCATAGCAGTTTCCGCACCCCCTCTTTGTAGCAGTGTCCTCAACCCCCCCGCCTCAAAGCAGCGTCCACACCCCCTCTTCATAGCAGTGTCCTCAACCCCCCTCAACCCCCCGCCTCATAGCAGTGTCCTCAACCACCCCCCGCCTCATAGCAGTGTCCACACCCCCTCTTCATAGCAGTGTCCTCAACCCCCCCAACCCCCCCACCTCATAGCAGTGTCCACGCCCCCTCTGTTTAGCAGTGTCCTCAGCCCTCTCTTGATAGCCCTGTCCTTACCCCCACTTTATAGCAGTGACCTCAGCCCCCCCTTCAAAGCAATGTCCACACCCCCTCTTTATAGCAGTGTCCTCAACCCCCCCCCCCCCCCGGGTTGCCATTTTTTCTTCAAGCTAAACCAGAACACTTTAGCAGCGCACAGCAAAATTTCTTTTTTAGTATACACTATAGGATGACAGACCTGGGACACCTTTGGGTGCTCCATAGTGCATAGTGCCCCCTCACCCTCCTGTTAGGTCCTGTTCCAAGCCACATTCCTGTCTGAATATTGTGTCTGGGTTTCAGGCAGACTGAAACCCAGACACATGATTCAAAACTCGAACTGTCCGGGTTAAACCCGAACAGGTGGCAACCCTACCCCCCAGCCTCATAGCAGTGTCCGCACCCCCTCTTTGTAGCAGTGTCCTCAACTAGCCCCGCCTCATAGCACTGTCCACACCCCATCTTTGTAGCAGTGTACTCAACCCCCCCCCGCCTCATAGCAATGTCCTCACCCACTCTTCATAGCAGTGTTCTCACCCCCTCTTTATAGCCGTGTCCTCACCCCCTCTTTATAGCAGTGTCCACACCCCCTCTCCATAGCAGTGTCCACACCCCCTCTTTATAGCAGTGTCCTCACCCCCTCTTCATAGCAGACCTCACCCCCTCTTTATAGCAGTGTCCTCACCCCCTCTTTATAGCAGTGTCCTCACCCCCTCTTTATAGCAGTGTCCTCACCCCGTCTTTATAGCAGTGTCCTAACCCCGTCTTTATAGCAGCGTCCTCACCCCCTCTTCATAGTAGTGTCCTCACCCCCTCTTTATAGCAGTGTCCTCACCCCCTCTTTATAGCAGTGTCCTCACCCCGTCTTTATAGCAGTGTCCTCACCCCCTCTTTATAGCACTGTCCTCACCCCGTCTTTATAGCAGTGTCCTCACCCCCTCTTCATAGCAGTGTCCTCACCCCCTTTTTATAGCAGTGTCCTAACCCCGTCTTTATAGCAGCGTCCTCACCCCCTCTTCATAGTAGTGTCCTCACCCCCTCTTTATAGCAGTGTCCTCACCCCCTCTTTATAGCAGTGTCCTCACCCCGTCTTTATAGCAGTGTCCACACCCCCTCTTCATAGCAGTGTCCACACCCCCTCTTTATAGCAGTGTCCTCACCCCCTCTTCATAGCAGACCTCACCCCCTCTTTATAGCAGTGTCCTCACCCCCTCTTTATAGCAGTGTCCTCACCCCCTCTTCATAGTAGTGTCCTCACCCCCTCTTCATAGCAGTGTCCTCACCCCCTCTTCATAGCAGTGTCCTCACCCCCTCTTTATAGCAGCGTCCTCACCCCCTCTTCATAGTAGTGTCCTCACCCCCTCTTCATAGTAGTGTCCTCACCCCCTCTTTATAGCAGTGTCCTCACCCCCTCTTTATAGCACTGTCCTCACCCCGTCTTTATAGCAGTGTCCTAACCCCGTCTTTATAGCAGCGTCCTCACCCCCTCTCCATAGTAGTGTCCTCACCCCCTCTTCATAGCAGTGTCCTCACCCCCTCTTTATAGCAGTGTCCTCACCCCCTCTTCATAGTAGTGTCCTCACCCCCTCTTTATAGCAGTGTCCTCACCCCCTCTTCATAGTAGTGTCCTCACCCCCTCTTTATAGCAGTGTCCTCACCCCCTCTTCATAGTAGTGTCCTCACCCCCTCTTTATAGCAGTGTCCTCACCCCCTCTTCATAGCAGACCTCACCCCCTCTTTATAGCAGTGTCCTCACCCCCTCTTTATAGCAGTGTCCTCACCCCCTCTTCATAGTAGTGTCCTCACCCCCTCTTCATAGCAGTGTCCTCACCCCCTCTTCATAGCAGTGTCCTCACCCCCTCTTTATAGCAGCGTCCTCACCCCCTCTTCATAGTAGTGTCCTCACCCCCTCTTCATAGTAGTGTCCTCACCCCCTCTTTATAGCAGTGTCCTCACCCCCTCTTTATAGCACTGTCCTCACCCCGTCTTTATAGCAGTGTCCTAACCCCGTCTTTATAGCAGCGTCCTCACCCCCTCTCCATAGTAGTGTCCTCACCCCCTCTTCATAGCAGTGTCCTCACCCCCTCTTTATAGCAGTGTCCTAACCTCGTCTTTATAGCAGCGTCCTCACCCCCTCTTCATAGTAGTGTCCTCACCCCCTCTTTATAGCAGTGTCCTCACCCCCTCTTTATAGCACTGTCCTCACCCCGTCTTTATAGCAGTGTCCTCACCCCCTCTTTATAGCAGTGTCCTCAGCCCCCCCCTTCATAGCAGTGTCCACACCCCCTCTTTATAGCAGTGTCCTCACCCCCTCTTCATAGCAGACCTCACCCCCTCTGTATAGCAGTGTCCTCACCCCCTCTTTATAGCAGTGTCCTCACCCCCTCTTCATAGTAGTGTCCTCACCCCGTCTTTATAGCAGTGTCCTCACCCCCTCTTCATAGCAGTGTCCTCACCCCCTCTTTATAGCAGTGTCCTAACCCCGTCTTTATAGCAGCGTCCTCACCCCCTCTTCATAGTAGTGTCCTCACCCCCTCTTTATAGCAGTGTCCTCACCCCCTCTTTATAGCACTGTCCTCACCCCGTCTTTATAGCAGTGTCCTCACCCCCTCTTTATAGCAGTGTCCTCACCCCCTCTTCATAGTAGTGTCCTCACCCCCTCTTCATAGCAGTGTCCTCACCCCCTCTTTATAGCAGTGTCCTCACCCCCTCTTTATAGCACTGTCCTCACCCCGTCTTTATAGCAGTGTCCTAACGCCGTCTTTATAGCAGCGTCCTCACCCCCTCTTCATAGTAGTGTCCTCACCCCCTCTTTATAGCAGTGTCCTCACCCCCTCTTTATAGCACTGTCCTCACCCCCTCTTTATAGCAGTGTCCTAACCCCGTCTTTATAGCAGCGTCCTCACCCCCTCTTCATAGTAGTGTCCTCACCCCCTCTTTATAGCAGTGTCCTCACCCCCTCTTTATAGCACTGTCCTCACCCCGTCTTTATAGCAGTGTCCTAACCCCGTCTTTATAGCAGCGTCCTCACCCCCTCTTCATAGTAGTGTCCTCACCCCCTCTTCATAGCAGTGTCCTCACCCCCTCTTTATAGCAGTGTCCTAACCCCGTCTTTATAGCAGCGTCCTCACCCCCTCTTCATAGTAGTGTCCTCACCCCCTCTTTATAGCAGTGTCCTCACCCCCTCTTTATAGCAGTGTCCTCACCCCGTCTTTATAGCAGTGTCCTCACCCCCTCTTTATAGCAGTGTCCTCAGCCCCCCCCCCCTTCATAGCAGTGTCCACACCCCCTCTTTATAGCAGTGTCCTCACCCCCTCTTCATAGCAGACCTCACCCCCTCTTTATAGCAGTGTCCTCACCCCCTCTTTATAGCAGTGTCCTCACCCCCTCTTCATAGTAGTGTCCTCACCCCGTCTTTATAGCAGTGTCCTCACCCCCTCTTCATAGCAGTGTCCTCACCCCCTCTTTATAGCAGTGTCCTAACCCCGTCTTTATAGCAGCGTCCTCACCCCCTCTTCATAGTAGTGTCCTCACCCCCTCTTTATAGCAGTGTCCTCACCCCCTCTTTATAGCACTGTCCTCACCCCGTCTTTATAGCAGCGTCCTCACCCCCTCTTCATAGTAGTGTCCTCACCCCCTCTTCATAGCAGTGTCCTCACCCCCTCTTTATAGCAGTGTCCTAACCCCGTCTTTATAGCAGCGTCCTCACCCCCTCTTCATAGTAGTGTCCTCACCCCCTCTTTATAGCAGTGTCCTCACCCCCTCTTTATAGCACTGTCCTCACCCCGTCTTTATAGCAGTGTACTCACCCCCTCTTTATAGCAGTGTCCTCAGCCCCCCCCCCCCCTTCATAGCAGGGTCCACACCCCCTCTTCATAGCACTGTCCTCAGCCACCTTTTTTTATAGCAGTGTCCCTGAACCCCCCATTCTAGTAGTGTCCTCACCCCCTCCATCCCTTTCACAGCAACATTTGAGTCCTGCCTTACACAGGCCTGGTCTGGACGGAGGGCGGGAGCTGCCCAACTTTTCTTGGTAACAAGCTGGTGATGGGTTGCTAGGATCGCCCAGTGTCCTAGCAGCCAATCACCCACTTGCAGCTCCTGCCCCCTGTCCAGATCTGGACGCCTCTCCTGCCCTCTACCCTGCTGTGAGGATGATAGTGTGGTGGCTCTGTGGGAAGAAGCAGGAGAGGGATGTACACACGGACAGGACAGAAAAAAAAAGCAAGACTTGGCTCCTACGTGGCGGGACCATGGTGGTCCAGATGGGACTGTAACTTCATCTGGATCCAGACTGGGGTCTACCATTTAGAGATGCCTGTGCTGCACTCTTATCAGTTACACTGTTCTCAGCTATCTCAGTGAACTGCAGAACAACCAGAAGAGGGAGAGTGTAGTTTTGTCCTAGGGTGACGCTCCAGGTCCCCCGTCCCTATTGACTCCGGCGACTCACACTAGAAGGGTGCCGGATAGGTAAAAGCTCATCCTGGCTCAAAATGCATACATAAAAAGGAACAAAAACCAAATGCCAAAAAGAACCCAAGTATCTGATGAGTGTAAGCAACTTCAGCCTAGCTCCATCCAGGCCACACCCATCCAACGCGTTTCACCCCGCCCACGGGGCTTAGTCATGACTAAGCCCTGAGGGCAGGGCGAAACGCATAAGTGGCTGTAGCCTGGATAGAGCCGGGCTGAAGCTGATTTCACTTGTTTGATAGTTGGGTTCTCTTTGGAGTGCAGAGTTTGTTTTTTCTTCCTTTTTTTGTTCTTGGGTTTATTTACACTTAAAGGCTAAGTTCACTTTTTTTTTTTTTCGAAATTGCAGCCCCCCCCCCTATGCACCAATAGAGCATTCATGTACTTTTTTTTGCAAAAATATCAAAGCTCTCCATAAAATCTACAGACACTTACCTTACTGTCCTACATCCATGATTCCAAACGTATCTATTGCTTCTGTCTTACGTCATTATAGACTAGAGGTCATGACACAGGAAGGAGTTGACCAGCTGACCTCATTAGCACCCCCCCCCCGCATCATCCACCCTCCCACTCCCAGCTGCACGTTTTTAAATGAAATGCAATCAATCAGTGATCACCCTTCTCACTAAATACACAATATACAATCAGATTGCATAGTGTATGGCCATCTTTATACAAGTACATAGAAGGGAGAGGACAAAAACACTCAGCCGCCAGGCCCCGTTCACAACTCTGCATAGCGGGAACTCGCATTCCCACGTGCGTTTTTTGTTTTGGGGGAGGGGGGGTGTTTTGGAGCCTTTTCACTCATCAGACAGAGCAGCTCATCCACCTGAATGGGCCGCCCTACACGCAGCAATCACCGCCAAAGAAGGGTCTGAACTTTTTTTTAGAGCGGAGCATTTCTGAAATGCAAGGAAACGCACAGATGTGATTGGAGCCTCATTGTTCACGTTCTACCGCGTCAATTTCACTTTCAGGCCCCATTCACATCTAGCATAGTGGGGAGCGAACGTTTTGTGTCTCGTTTTTCCTGTGACACGCATAGGGCAGCCCGCTGATATAAATGGGCTGTGCTATATGTGGCTTACGGGACATGTTGGCGTTTTGTGGGTTGCGCGTTTTTTTTACTGTGCGTTTTGCAGCATTTGCCATTCGTTTTTTCACATGGCAAAATGTGTGTTTGTTTCTGTGTTTGGTGTGTTGTTACCAATTAATGGCACTGAAAGGGCAACGAGTAATTTTAGGTGTATAAAGGTGGCCATACTCTAAGCAATATGATTGCTACAAAAAGTGTCAAACAGTATGGGGGTCGATTTAGGCTCGGTTCACACCTCTGCAGTTTGCGTTTGGTGGTTTCCACAGTGCTTTTTGCCGTGCGCTTTGCATTTTTGCACACATGGTTTTACCGCAATTTAGCATTTAGCATTTTTTTGGGGTTTTTGGGCAAAAATGCACTACATGCTTTTCTGCAGTTTCTCCATTGAAGTCTATTAAACCACAAAAGCACTGTTTTGCATTTTAAAAAAAAAAGTCCCTGACCCTTTCCAAAAACGCAGCGGCTGAAAAAAGCAAAGATGTGAACGTGTCACATAGGAAACCATGTTAAGTGAACTGTAGTGCATTTCTGAAAAAAGCACCAAAAATGCATCGGTGTGAACCAGGCCTCTTCTATAAAATACATTTTATTTCATTGAAGGAATAAGGAGCTGCATTTTATTTATATTTTTTTTGCATTACAGCGCTCGGCCTCGGAAAGTTTCTCCAATTCCCCGGAGCCAGACTTGGCGTCGCCCCACCTGCCACGCCCGGAAGACCCCCAGATGCAGCCAGTGCCCTGTCAGTTTTTCGGGCAGCCGGCGGACAGATGCTACGGTGCAGAGGCGGAAGTGGAGAGAATCGCTGCCTTCGGGCAGGTGGAAGCAGCTGTGAGCGAGAGCATGCACTTAGAATCCAGCGATCACCTAGCAACAGGGGGCGCTCTCCTGGGAAACGCTATATGTAAGGTATGATTTGCTGCCTCTCAGGGGGTTTTAGACACAAACATTCGCCGAGCTCAGAGACCTCTCCTGCCTCTCCGGCTGCCGCATTGTGTACAGTCCCAGCTACGCCTGAGCCCCCCTCCTGGGAATCCCAATCTACAATAATAGAGAGATTGCTACAAATGTAATCATATTATTGTCACCTCTCTGCTGGGGACCCTCCTTGTTGGATGATTGGGAATATACCACAACCCCACCCAACTCCACCTGACCCCAACCCGACCCGACCTGACCCCAACCCAATCCCAACCACAACTCCACCCCACCCGACCCTACCCGACCCCAACCCCACCCGACCCCAACCACACCACAACCCCACCCAACTCCACCTGACCTGACCCCAACCCCACCACAACCCCACCCAACTCCACCTGACTTTGACCCCACCCGACCCGACCTGACCCCAACCCCACCACAACCCCACCCAACTCCACCTGACCCTGACCCCACCCGACCCGACCTGACCCCAACCCAATCCCAACCACAACGCCACCCCACCCAACCCTACCCGACCCCAACCCCACCCGACCCCAACACCACCTGACCCAACCCGACCCCAACCCCACCCAACCCCAAACCAACCCCACCACAACCCCACCCAACTCCACCTGACCTGACCCCACCACAACCCCACCCAACTCCACCTGACCCAACCCGACCCCAACCCCAACACAACCCCACCCAACTCCACCTGACCTGACCCCAACCCCAACACAACCCCACCCAACTCCACCTGACCCAACCCGACCCCAACCCCAACACAACCCCACCCAACTCCACCTGACCTGACCCCAACCCCACCACAACCCCACCCAACTCCACCTGACCCCGACCCCACCTGACCCGACCTGACCCTAACCCAACCCAACCACAACTCCACCCCACCCGACCCTACTCAACCCCAACCCCACCCGACCCCAACCCCACCTGACCCAACCTGACCCCAACCCCACCCAACCCCAAACCAACCCCACCACAACCCCACCCAACTCCACCTGACCTGACCCCAACCCCACCACAACCCCACCCAACTCCACCTGACCCCGACCCCACCTGACCCGACCTGACCCTAGCCCAACCCGAACCACAACTCCACCTGACCCCAACCCCACCCCAACCCCACCTGACCCAACCCGACCCCGACCCCAACCCAATCCTACCATAAACCCACCCAACTCCACCTAACCTTACCCCAACCACAACCCCACCTGACCCCAACCCAACCACAACCCCACCCAACTCCACCTGACCCCAACCCAACCACAACCCACCCAACTCCATCTGACCCCAGAATGTATACATGAAAAAGTGGTCTTCTACATATAAAGAATGATTATAGTCCAATAAATATGTCAGATCACATCAAGGATAATGCAGGGAGAGGATTTGTTATTTCCAATCTATGTCCAAAAGAATTCATGGCTGTACTGGGGGGGGGGGGGGGGGTGGAGGAGGAGGCATTTCCTCAATCTCCCCTCCCCCTGTGATCAGATTGTACATTGTAACTTTGTACAAGGAGGAGGAGGCATTTCCTCAGTCACTCCTCCCCAGTGATCAGACTGTACATTGTCACAAGGTGAGAGGATGCAGCAGGGGGCTGATTTGTGTCAGATATTTGTCAACACAGCAACAAACTGCACAGTCACCAGGATTGACACGATTATGTCTATCCATAAAAAATATGTATACGCCAACATTTATAAATATACAGCACATGTCTACTTATCTTATTCTACTTAGAATTCATTTTTTTATATTATTTCCAAAAAATAATAAAAATATATATTTACAGTTTAATAATTAATATTAAATATGTGTATCGTTGGACCTCATGAAGGGAAACACATTGAACCTTTTATAGAAATTCTATATAATTACGGAATATTGTGGTATAATAGATTCTTTTTGGCACATGCACAGCGCCCCCTGCAGAGCGGAGAGCTCACATTCCTTTTATTTACATCTCCGAAGTAAAAACCTGCCACACATTTTATCTTTCCACTCAGAACGTCTCTGGTTTGGGGTTAGATTGTAAAACTCGATTACATTGCAGATTGTGAATTCTGTGCCGGCCGTTCCCCTCTGTATTCAGTATTCCATTCTTCCTTCCAGATTGAGAACCAGAATTTCAGCTGCGGTGAGCCTCCCGCAGAACCCCCTCTGCCTAATGACGACGCCTCCGCCCTGAACGACATTGTCCTGCCGCTGGAAAATATCCTCGAAGAACCCATAAATCTGTCTCTAAAAAAAAGTTTTCCAGTCCAACCACCAGCCGCTCCCAGGAAAACCTTTCCTCCACCCCAACCTGTTATCAACAAGGAGATAAAAAACGAGGCTGGTACGTTATATTGTATTACAATGTATTATCCAGCAGGAGGAAGGAGGTCCTGATTCCTCTATATAGATCTTTATATCACTAGAGGGGTCACCAGCAGGAGGAAGGAGGTCCTGATTCCTCTATATAGATCTTTATATCACTAGAGGGGTCACCAGGAGGAGGAAGGAGGTCCTGATTCCTCTATATAGATCTTTATATCACTAGAGGGGTCACCAGCAGGAGGAAGGAGGTCCTAATCCCTCTATATAGATCTTTATATCACTAGAGGGATCACCAGCAGGAGGAAGGGGGTCCTGATTCCTCTATATAGATCTTTATATCACTAGAGGGGTCACCAGGAGGAGGAAGGAGGTCCTGATTCCTCTATATAGATCTTTATATCACTAGAGGGATCACCAGCAGGAGGAAGGGGGTCCTGATTCCTCTATATAGATCTTTATATCACTAGAGGGGTCACCAGCAGGAGGAAGGAGGTCCTGATTCCTCTATATAGATCTTTATATCACTAGAGGGGTCACCAGCAGGAGGAAGGAGGTCCTGATTCCTCTATATAGATCTTTATATCACTAGAGGGGTCACCAGCAGGAGGAAGGAGGTCCTGATTCCTCTATATAGATCTTTATATCACTAGAGGGGTCACCAGGAGGAGGAAGGAGGTCCTGATTCCTCTATATAGATCTTTATATCACTAGAGGGGTCACCAGGAGGAGGAAGGAGGTCCTGATTCCTCTATATAGATCTTTATATCACTAGAGGGGTCACCAGCAGGAGGAAGGAGGTCCTGATTCCTCTATATAGATCTTTATATCACTAGAGGGGTCATCAGCGGGAGGAAGGAGGTCCTGATTCCTCTATATATAGATCTTTATATCACTAGAGGGATCACCAGCAGGAGGAAGGGGGTCCTGATTCCTCTATATAGATCTTTATATCACTAGAGGGGTCACCAGCAGGAGGAAGGAGGTCCCGGTTCCTCTATATAGATCTTTATATCACTAGAGGGATCAGCAGCAGGAGGAAGGAGGTCCTGATTCCTCTATATAGATCTTTATATCACTAGAGGGGTCACCAGGAGGAGGAAGGAGGTCCTGATTCCTCTATATAGATCTTTATATCACTAGAGGGGTCACCGGCAGGAGGAAGGAGGTCCTGTATCCTCTATATAGATCTTTATATCACTAGAGGGGTCACCAGCAGGAGGAAGGAGGTCCTGTATCCTCTATATAGATCTTTATATCACTAGAGGGGTCACCAGCAGGAGGAAGGAGGTCCTGATTCCTCTTTATAGATCTTTATATCACTAGAGGGATCACCAGCAGGAGGAAAGAGGTCCTGATTCCTCTTTATAGATCTTTATATCACTAGAGGGGTCACCGGCAGGAGGAAGGAGGTCCTGATTCCTCTATATAGATCTTTATATCACTAGAGGGGTCACCGGCAGGAGGAAGGAGGTCCTGATTCCTCTATATAGATCTTTATATCACTAGAGGGGTCACCGGCAGGAGGAAGGAGGTCCTGTATCCTCTATATAGATCTTTATATCACTAGAGGGGTCACCAGCAGGAGGAAGGAGGTCCTGATTCCTCTATATAGATCTTTATATCACTAGAGGGGTCACCGGCAGGAGGAAGGAGGTCCTGTATCCTCTATATAGATCTTTATATCACTAGAGGGGTCACCAGCAGGAGGAAGGAGGTCCTGATTCCTCTATATAGATCTTTATATCACTAGAGGGGTCACCAGCAGGAGGAAGGAGGTCCTGATTCCTCTATATAGATCTTTATATCACTAGAGGGGTCACCGGCAGGAGGAAGGAGGTCCTGATTCCTCTATATAGATCTTTATATCACTAGAGGGGTCACCGGCAGGAGGAAGGAGGTCCTGTATCCTCTATATAGATCTTTATATCACTAGAGGGGTCACCGGCAGGAGGAAGGAGGTCCTGATTCCTCTATATAGATCTTTATATCACTAGAGGGGTCACCGGCAGGAGGAAGGAGGTCCTGTATCCTCTATATAGATCTTTATATCACTAGAGGGGTCACCGGCAGGAGGAAGGAGGTCCTGATTCCTCTATATAGATCTTTATATCACTAGAGGGGTCACCGGCAGGAGGAAGGAGGTCCTGTATCCTCTATATAGATCTTTATATCACTAGAGGGGTCACCAGCAGGAGGAAGGAGGTCCTGATTCCTCTATATAGATCTTTATATCACTAGAGGGGTCACCAGCAGGAGGAAGGAGGTCCTGATTCCTCTATATAGATCTTTATATCACTAGAGGGGTCACCAGGAAGGGGTCCTGATTCCTCTTTATAGATCTTTATATCACTAGAGGGATCACCGGCAGGAGGAAGGAGGTCCTGATTCCTCTATATAGATCTTTATATCACTAGAGGGGTCACCGGCAGGAGGAAGGAGGTCCTGCATCCTCTATATAGATCTTTATATCACTAGAGGGGTCACCAGCAGGAGGAAGGAGGTCCTGATTCCTCTTTATAGATCTTTATATCACTAGAGGGATCACCAGCAGAAGGAAGGAGGTCCTGATTAATTATGAAGAAAGTCTCACTGACATCACTGTGAATTTTCTTTCAGATTCTGAAAACCGATTCAAGGCGCGTTATCCTGAGGACAGGAAGACCCAACAAGAAGCTCCAAGGTAGGAAATCGAATGTCTTCCTGTATTTTCCTGTACGCCGTGCTGGACAGATTTCTATGATGGAATTGTCCCCTGAAGGTCCCAAGTCCAGGTATCAGGTGTGGGATTATGTCTGAAGATGTCCTGATGATGCTCGCTCCGCTCACTTCTACAACGTGCCGTATTTCCATCCCTGCGTGTTGTACGCCAGTCCTGACAATTAATGTTTGTTATACTCAGCTCACTAATGACTTTGTATTTGGGTTTGATGTTTGTCCTCCTTCTGTGTCTCTCGCCCTCTCGGTGTTCGGTAACAAGTAGTTCTTTATTTCCAGGCCAGAACCCAAAGAAACCAAAATCCCGTATGTGCGTCTGGAACGCCTGAAGATCTGTCCTCAGGACTCAGGGGAGCTCCCCACCTTCAAGGTGCAGCCGCAGAAGAAGGACGAAGATGGCTCGGTGCGCTTACTGGTTAAATATGGGGCAAGGTCTAAAAGCATGTCCATAAAGGTAGGTACTCCCATCGTATACATATAGGTATCTGTATTGGAAACCCTGCACAACACCGGGAGAGGGAGGGGCAGAACACATGGATGTCCTCAAAGGGCCAGTTGTATTTGTAAGACTAGATCTCCAAAGCACCCCACCCCCCTCTTACATCAGATGTCATGAACCCCCCACCCTCCCTTACAACACAGTGCACGCCCCTTACCTTGTGCTGCTGCTGGGAAGAAACTGGCGGCGGAGCTGGGAAGCAGAAAGTGCAAAGTCTGGAGGAGGACCAGAGGAGGGCTGCAGTCAGCTACTGGAGTCTGCTCATTCCTGAGGCTTGAGCAGAGAAGAGGGGGTGCTGCGGCTGCCCAGAGAGGCACAGGATTTGTAGGATGAGTTTTGTCCTCCTCCCTGCTGGCAACTTCTGAGACAAGGTGAGGGCAGAGATGAGGGGGGGGGGGCTGCAGCTGCACAGAGAGGCACAGGATTTGTAGGATGAGTTTTGTCCTCTTCCCTGCTGGCAACTTCTGAGACAAGGTGAGGGCAGAGATGGGGGGGGGGGGGGGCGCTGCAGCTGCACAGATAGGTGCAGTATCTGTAGGAGGAGATCTGTCCTCCTCTCTGCTGCCGACTGCTGAGACGGGGGGCAGAGACGAGCCTCTCCGTGACTGCAAAGAGAAGCACAGGATCTGGTGGAGGAGTTCTGTCCTCCTCTCTGCTGGCAACTTCTGAAACAAGGTGGGGGCAGAGACGAAGGGGAGCTGCAGCTGCACAGATAGATGCAGTATTTGTAGTAGGAGTTTTGTCCTCTTTGCTGCTAACTACTGAGACAAGGTGGGGTCGGAGAGGAGGGGGAGCTGCAGAAGCGCAGATAGGTGCAGTATCTGTAGGAGGAGTTCTGTCCTCCTCCCTGCTGCTGACTACTGAGACAAGGTGGGGGGCGTAGACAAGGAGGTGCTGCACAGAGAGGTTTAGGATCTGTAGAAGGAGTTCTGTCGTCCTCTCTTTTCCACTGACTGCTGAGATGGGGCAGCTCAGGATCTGGTGGAGGAGTTCTGCCCTCTTCTCTGCTGCCGACTACTGAGACAAGGTGGGGGCAAAGACAAGGGGAGCGCCACAGCTGCAGGAGAGGTGTGAGGGCCACGTGAAATGGCCCTGGTGGGCCTAGGCTGAACAAAATAATCCAACAAATTCCCACATTCATGCTGTATAGGTGAATCTGCAGTGCCAGCTATTGTATTGTGACAGCCAGCACTGGTAGCTGCCAGAACACCCAAACTGCAGCTGCTTTATGTCCGGCAATTTTCCACCCGCGCCTTCAATTTTTTTCATGTCAGAACTGAGGGGTATGGGGGTAGATTGGGAAGGGTTCATCGGGTGCCGGCTGAAATTTGCTTGGTGTATGGCCAGCTTAACACTGTAAGCATGCTTAGAGGATGGGGAGGGTGGGATTAAACCGTAGAAGATGATTGTAGCTAATAATCCTCATTTCCCTTTATTTTACTGTTTGTTATGCTTCTGGTATTATTATTTTATTAAATATTATGACTTTGTGATTTCCCCGAGTTGTATATGGTTCCAGAAGAGTACAATAAATACAGAAGGTAACAATGTAATTGTTTTTGCCTGATGGTAATATTTGCAACATTTTACACTACAATGCACAAAGTTTTGTAGCAAAAATTATATTTGTAAAGCCAGCGGGCTGTGAGAATTGTAGAAAGTATTTTATGGTCGATGGAAATTCTAACTAGAGGAATTTTAAATTGCTCCGGGCACCGTGTAATGCTATACGGGGAAATGGGGGGGGGGGGGGGGTGGATTTGTTTTAGGATGGGGGATTGGGGAGAATTTGTGCCTGGAGTGGGGGAGAGAATTTGTGCTGAGGGGGGAAATATGAGGGGTATAGGAGATTTGTACTTGGGAGGGTGGATTTGTGCTGGGCGCATATGGGGAATGAGAGGATTGGAGCTGGGGGGGGGGGGGGGGGGAATTTGCGCCAGGAAAGGGATTTCAGTAGGAGGCAGATTTGTATTTGGAGGAGGGGAAATTTATGTTTAGGGCATAGACATGCAGATTAGTACTCGGGGAGGGTTTGCAGACACATGATACATCTTGGGGGGGGGGGGGGGGGCACAATTTGGTATGTTCGCCCTGGGCACTAGATGACCTGGTCCCGGCAGTCCCCAGCTTCCCACGCCTTCTTTTTTACGGTAGTTTGCCTAAAAATGGGCAGAATTTAAAACCAAGGGGTCTATTTATAAAACATTTGTTGCACGAATGTCAGCAGTATTACTGAAAGCTGAACAAAATGTCACCGCAATTTTTCAGCTTCATCTAGTGGCGAAAACGCAGTATCGTTTTCTCATTGAGGCATTTAAGAAAACGATAGCACATTTTGGCCACTAGATGGAGCTGTCAATACAGGCATTAATCTGGGAAGGGAAAGGGATCACCGCACCAGGTGGAAATGTGGATATAGAATGAGCTGACGCGTTTCACACTTAACAGAGCTTAGTCATAGCTATGACATAGTGCTTAGTCATAGCTATGACTAAGCACTGTTCAGTGTGAAACGCGTCAACTCGTTTGTCCCATTTTTTGCTGTGGCTTGTATCTGTTGGACTTCTTACAAATAAAGGCTATATTCCGGAGTGCAGCTGTCCAGAATTTTCTTTTTGCCATAGGCATTAATCTATTGGAAAGATTATGGTGACATTTCTTTCAGCCCAAGATTCCTTCCCCATGGACTTCACCGTTAAGTTCAGGTTTGTCAGGTTTTAAACAAGCTTTGCCGAGCCCTTATTTATTATTATTATTATTATTGTTATTATTGTTGTTGTTATTTGAAGAAAACTGCAGATTAAAAAAAAAAAATGATTGAAAATACTTTTGAAGTGACATGTACTTTTTGAAGTTTATATGATATTTTAGTGACTGAGGATCTGTCATTGCAGGTGAACACAGAAAACCCTCCCCCGTCCTCGGCCTCCAGCGAGCCTCCACAGCAAGCCCCGATATCATACGCTATGGACTTCTCCCGATCCACGCCGAATCCTGTGCCACCACCCCCCCAGCCGAAGCCCCACCTTTACCCGCGTATTCACTCATACACAGGCGGGACGGGTCAGGAGATCCGACATATGGTGGCACCGCAGGCCATGGAAGAACCGAGCCACAAATGTGAAACCATCCCCGGGCCCCAACCTATGAAGAGGTCAGAGGGCCCCGGTCACATAGAGAATGAAGATTTCTGTGCGGTTTGTCTTAACGGAGGGGAAATGCTGTGCTGCGACAATTGTCCGAAGGTCTACCACCTGTCCTGCCACGTCCCGGCTCTGCTCAGCTTCCCAGTGTAAGTAGTGCTACCATCATGGTGGGCTATGCTTCCTGCTCACTACTATGCAGGCTCTGCTTCCTCCTATGCAGTGCTACACAATGGTTGTGCTTTTCTGCTCCTAACAATGAAACTCTATGAGGTGGCCAACACTTTGAAAACAATGCCCTCCACATGTGCCTGATATCCACTTGCCGTCCACAATACGTTGCGGTTTGCAAGTGGTTTACCGGGGTTATGGATGAAGCCAGTGGTGAACTGGTGCTCAATATTTGGAGGGGGGGCGGCAAACAAACCTGCCCCCCTCACTCGCACTGAAAGCCACCCCCCACAGGAGACGGACCGGGAAGGAGGCGATTCCCCCCCCCCCCCGGCGCTCGCGGGAGACGGATGGGAAGGCGGCGATCAGAGGCCTTACCGTAAGGAGGCAGATGGAATCCGGGATGAGATGAAGAGATGAGCTTGCCGAGGGAAGAGCTGGGGCTTCTCCTCCCAGGAACAGGAAGTGGGTCCTGAGCCCCGATTGGAGGGGAGTCCTAAGACTCCCTGGCCAATTGGGTCTCAGGACCCGCTTCCTGATTGGCCAGGAGGAGAATCAGGAAGACAATATTATTTTGAATATTATTTCGCTATTGTCACACAACTAGGTGGGCTCAGTGCTCTGCACCCCCGAGCCCAGCCTTTTTTGAGGCCTTGGGCTCTAGTCATGTGCTTCAAAAAAAAAAAAAAAAGCCCCATTGGAATCAATGCGTCCGGCGCCCTGCATCTGAAGTAGGGGCACGGCGCATAAATTAGGGGAGCAGTGCCCCTGCGCCCTGTATAGACGAGCTACCACTGGATGAAGTTATCAGCCATGACTCCGGTATTTTTGTTTTGCAACTGCCGACTCTGTTTGGTTCTGAAAGTAGTCCGAGAGGCTAAATAGCTGCTGGATTGCTTTCCGAAGCAGTGGGAGGGGTATCAACCGCGAACGTTAGAGCAAGAGCAATAATTCTAGCATTAGACCTCCTCTGTAACTCTAAAAAGCTTATTACTTGCAAAAAAATATAAAGCTTCTCCTATGGAGATCTTTAAGTATTGTAGTTTGTCGCCATTCCATGAGAGTGCGCAGTTTTAAAGCATGACGTGGTTGGGTATCTATTTACTCGCAGTAACATCATCTTTTATATTTTACAAAACATTGGGGTATATATTATGTTTGTTTTTTAAAATTCATTAAAGTGTATTTTTTTCAAAATCACTGTGGAAATACCGTGTGGCATAAAATATTGCAGCGATCCCCGTTTAATTCTCTAGGGTCTGTGCATATAATGTTTGGGGGTTCTAAATAATTTTCTAGTAAAAAATACCGATTTATACTTGTAAAACAGAAAGTGCCAGGAAAGTCCTGGCCTTCAAGTGAATATTGTTGTTAGGAAACAGAGCTCCCTCTAGTGGCCAATCTACAAATTTCTTTTTATTGCAATAAGAAAAATATGGATGAGAAAGTATAAGAAACATATCAAAGATGAGACTGCTAAGGGTGGCTGAAAACAATATGTTGTGTGGCCAGTGGGTTTTTATCTCAGTAGTTAATTAGCAAGTTTGCTGACTATACTCCCTGATGGGCAGCCAATAGAGGGTGCTTTTACATAAGTGATAAGCGCTGCGTAAATTGTTGGCCCTATATAAATACTGTATAATAATAATAAAGTGATAAAACAAAATGTGCGCTTACTGAAAACACGCAACAAATTTCTTTTCCATCCCAATTGATGAAGCCTCCCATCTACTCCTGGTGCATGGAGGGGAGGAAAATTATACTGAGCTGCCACCTACTGGCCTGAGAGGAATCTGCAGCTGAAGTAATCATTTGTTCATGACCACCAGGGGAAAGCGGTTGGGCAGATGAAGAAATGAAATGTACTTTTTCCTTGTATCCTGCAGTGGTGAATGGGTGTGCACGCTGTGCCGCAACGAGAAGAAGCCGGAGGTGGAATACGACTGTGATAACGTTCGGTATAGCCGGGACAATAAAATAGAGGAGGGGATGTTACCGCACCTTGACCCCTGCAATCAGAGGGTGAGTGACCTGAGAAAAGTATTATTCTCTTCTGATATACTGCATGAGATATCAATCTATCTATCTATCTATCTATCTATCTATCTATCTATCTATCTATCTATCTATCTATCTATCTATCTATCTATCTTTCTTTCTATCTATTTTTATTTTATTTAAATTATATACATCGAAAGAGAGTAAGGGGGGAGGGGAGAGAAAAAGAACGTAAGAAACAAAAAGAGAAGAGAGAAAGAGAGATAGAAGGAGATAAAAAAGATACATAGAAAGAAAGAGAAAGAGAGAATGAAAGAGTGGGGGGGGGGGGGGTGATAAAGAAATATGGAGGGGAAGATAAAAAGGGAAAGATAAGGAGAGGAATATGGGGGGGAGGGGAAATAAGGAGAAAGAGAGAAAGAGAAAAGTAAGATCTGAGCTGAGGGGAGCTGTATTGAAGGGGATGGGGGAGATCAATACTGGGGAGAAGTTTATTGGGAAAGGGGGATATGTACTAGTGGGAACCATGCTGAGAAAGGTGGGGGGGGGGGGGATTTGCAGAGATCTGTGCTGAAGGGGAGCTTTTCTGGGGAGAGATCTGTACTGGGGGGAGATCTGCTTTTCTGGGGAGAGATCTGTACTGGGGAGAGATCTGTGATCTGTACTGGGGAGAGATCTGTACTGGGGAGAGATCTGTACTGGGGAGAGAGGAGAGATCTGTACTGGGGAGAGATCTGTACTGGGGAGAGGGGAGAGATCTGTACTGGGGAGAGATCTGTACTGGGGAGAGATCTGTACTGGGGAGAGATCTCTACTGGGGGGAGATCTGTGCTGGGGAGAGATCTGTGCTGAAGGGAAACTATATTGGGGGTGATCTGTGCTGGCGGAGCTGCTCTGAGGGGGAGATCTGTACTGGGGGAAATCTTTACTGATGGAGATCTGTACTGGGGGAGATCTGTACTGGGGGAGATCTGTGCTGGGGAGAGATCTGTACTGGGGGAAGCTGTACTAGGAAGATATCTGTACTGGGGGAGATCTGTACTGGGGGAAGCTGTACTAGGAAGATAACTGTACTGATATGTACTAGTGGGAACCGTGCTGAGAGAGGGGGGGGGGGGTCTGTACTGGGCAGAGATCTGTGCTGAAGGGTAGCTTTTCTGGGAAGAGATCTGTACTCGGGGGGAGATCTGCTTTTCTGGGGAGAGATCTGTACTTGGGAGAGATCTGTACTGGGGAGAGAGGAGAGATCTGTACTGGAGAGAGATTTGTACTGGGGAGAGATCTGTACTGGAGAGAGATTTGTACTGGGGAGAGATCTGTACTGGGGAGAGAAGAGAGATCTGTACTGGGGAGAGATCTGTACTGGGGGGAGGGGAGAGATCTGTGCTGGGGAGAGATCTCTACTGGGGGGAGATCTGTGCTGGGGAGAGATCTGTGCTGAAGGGAAACTATATTGGGGGTGATCAATGCTGGCGGAGCTGCTCTGAGGGGGAGATCTGTACTGGGGGAGATCTGTACTGGGGGAGATCTGTACTGGGGGAGATCTGTACTGGGGGAGATCTGTACTGGGGGAGATCTGTACTGGGGGAGAGATCTGTACTGGGGGAAGCTGTACTAGGAAGATATCTGTACTGGGGGAGATCTGTACTGGGACGCTGCTCGGAGGAGCAGAGGGGGAGATCTGTACTGGGGGAGATCTGTACTGGGGGAGAGATCTGTACTGGGGGAAGCTGTACTAGGAAGATATCTGTACTGGGGAGATCTGTGCTGGGGGAGATTTGTACTGGACGGGAGCTTTTCTGATGAGAGATCTGTACTGAAGGGGTACCGGGGGAGCTGTTCTGAGAGGGAGATCTGCACTGGGGGGAGCTGTTCTGGGAGGAGATCTGTACTGGGGGGGAGATGTTCTGTGGGGGAGATCTGTACTGGAAGGGCTGTTCTGTTAGGAGATCTGTACTGGGGGGAGCTGTTCTGTGGGGAGATCTGTACTGGGGGGAGCTGTTCTGTGGAGATCTGTACTGGGGGGGAGCTGTTCTGTGGGGGAGATCTGTTCTGGGGGGAGCTGTTCTGTGGAGATCTGTACTGGGGGGGGAGCTGTTCTGTGGGGAGATCTGTTCTGGGGGGAGCTGTTCTGTGGGGAGATCTGTACTGGGGGAGCTGTTCTGTGGGGAGATCTGTACTGCGGGGAGCTGTTCTGTGGGGAGATCTGTACTGGGGGGAGCTGTTCTGTGGAGATCTGTACTGGGGGGGGGGCTGTTCGGTTAGGAGATCTGTACTGGGGGGAGCTGTTCTGTGGGGAGATCTGTACTGGGGGGAGCTGTTCTGTGGAGATCTGTACTGGGGGGAGCTGTTCTGTGGAGATCTGTACTGGGGGGAGCTGTTCTGTGGAGATCTGTACTGGGGGGAGCTGTTCTGTGGGGGAGATCTGTTCTGGGGGGAGCTGTTCTGTGGGGGAGATCTGTTCTGGGGGGAGCTGTTCTGTGGGGAGATCTGTACTGGAGGGAGCTGTTCTGTGGGGAGATCTGTACTGGGGGGAGCTGTTCTGTGGGGGAGATCTGTACTGGGGGGGGGGCTGTTCTGTGGGGGAGATCTGTACTGGGGGGGAGCTGTTCTGTGGGGAGGTCTGTACTGGGGGGAGCTGTTCTGTGGGGAGATCTGTGCTGGGGAGGAGCTGTTCTGTGGGGGAGATCTGTACTGGGGGGGGGGGGGGAGCTGTTCTGTGGAGGAGATCGGTACTGGGGGGGAGCTGTTCTGTGGGGGAGATTTGTACTGGGGGGAGCTGTTCTGTAGGGGAGATCTGCACTGGGGGGGAGCTGTTCTGTGGGGGAGATCTGTACTGGGGGGAGCTGTTCTGTGGGGGAGATCTGTACTGGGGGGGAGCTGTTCTGTGTGGGAGATCTGTACTGGGAGGAGCTGTACTAGGAAGAGATCTGTACAGGGCTGCTGTTAGAAATCACTGGGCCCCATACAGTCTACCTGACAGTCGTCCCCCCCCGGCTGAAAGTGACTAAGGACATACTATAGATTTATCAGTCCCTTTGTCTGTGGCCTCAGCTACACAGATGAATTAATAGGAAGTGCTCTGAAGCTTCCTGCTCTTTCACAAACTGAAGCATAGTAAATGCAATTTACTACGCATCAGTGATGGATAAACACAGGACCGATCGCTCACTGTGTTCATTCAGAAACAGGAGGAGTCAGTAAACAACACATTTACCAGCCCCTTCCCCCGCTCTCCATCCTGAAACATTCTCTGTGTACACACAGAAGCTGCCGGTGGGAGAGGAGGGAAGCCGGCAGCGCTGTGGGGCAAAGGGGCACACAGGGGGGGCCCAGACAGCAGATGGAAGGGGTGCATATGCTAGAACCTATCTCTCTGCAGTGCAGCTGGAGGGAAAAAGAGAAGGAGAAGCTGGCAGCATTGCAGGGGGAAGCAGAAGAGGTTCGGTGTCTGCAATAAGACAGTACAGCCGGCCCCCCTTCTCAGCAGTTTCCCAGGCCTCCCTTTTGAACTGACGGGGCCTGGTCCCAGCCCTGGATCTGTACTGGGGGAGATCTGTGCTGGGGGAGATCCTAGTTCCCTCCAGGCAGATACATTGTTTCTGATCATTTGTTTCTCTCCACAGAAGTGTGAGAAGTTGGTCCTCTCTCTGTATTGTAACAGTCTGAGTGTCCCCTTCCAGGAGCCGGTCAGTCCTCTGGTGAGTTCTTCTCTCTGGATGATGAGCAGTCATTGCTAGAAACATACGGAGCGCCGAATCCGGCATTTTATGGTCGAGGCACCGAAATGTGTCTCCGGTGTGTTGTTGGGATCCATAGCTCTCTCCAAGACACCGATTGCCATGGCAAGGATCGGGTCCCAGCAACGACCAGGAAGGAATAACATGGTGGGATTTGAGTTCAGAATGAGTTTTATTTATTCCAAAAATATTCTCTAATAAACTTACACATTTCGGGTGTTTTAGAAGGGCTCCCTTTATCGGGGATCTGAAAATAAACGGTGCAGATAATTACAGACAATATATAAGGTTATAGATATACTTTATATACTGTCTTTAACACCTGTTGTAGAATCTAATTATAAGCATCAGCATGAAAAAAAAAATATATATATATAGATCTATAGATCTATATATACACACACTTTTTGCATTTTTTTTTCATGGAAAGTATGGATTAAAAATAAAAAAATATAATTGTAAAAAATAAAAATATATAAATACAATAAAATAAAAATAATAAAGAAAATGTAAAAATTAAATTATAGAATAAAATAAAAAATGTATGAACTATAAAAAATAATAATAAAAAAATCTAAAATATAAATAAAATAATAAAATAAAAATGTCTCTAAAATGTCTTTAAAAAAAATGTAAAATATATATACAAATGAAATAATAGAATAGAATAAAAAACACATAAACTATAAAAAATAATAAAATAAAATAAAAATCTACAGTATAAATAAAATAAATTATATAAAATAAATAATATTGATATAAAATAAATAATATAAATAAAATAATAAAATAAAAATGTCTAAAATGTAACAATAAAAATACATAGAATAAAAAATGTAATAAAATAACTTTAAAAAAATCTAAAATCTAAATAAAATATACAATATAAATAAAATAAAAACAATGCAATAAAAAAAAAATTCGAAAATATAAATGAAATAATACAATTCAAATTTATAAAATATCAATATAAAAATGGAAAAAATATATAGATTTTAAATAAAAATATAAAAAATATTATAAAATGTAATACAAAATAATAAAATAAAATAAACAATATAAAATATATTAAAAAAAATGTATAAAATACAGTATAAATATAAAAAAGATTATGAAATGAACAAAATAACATTAAAAAATCTAAAATCTAAAAATTTTAAAATTAATTTAAAAATTATGAAATATAAGAAATGCATCAAATCTAAAAATGGATAAAGTAACATAAAAAAAAACCTAAGTAAAATATATACAGTATAAATAAATCAAAATAATACAATAAAACATATAAAATATAATTAAACCTAAAATAAAAAATATATAAAATATAAATAAAATAATAATAACACATTAAAATATATTGCAGCTTCTGTAGCTTTTGTCCTTTTTTTTACCAGATTTTGGACACCAATTTACCTCCAATGTGCACCTATCTAAGACATTTATAGGTTCAAGAAAAAAAAAAGTCAGCATCAGGCCAGGGCAATCTGGGAAGAAAATACTTTGTGGGTCTGTCCAGTCTGTCTTACAGTAAAAAATAGCTGAAATGTCCATCAGGGATGGCAGCTAATTAACTTTATTAATATATAATAACGGATGGGAATGAGGCGTCCACTTGGCTCAGTCTGGTGCATTAAAAAAAATTGCCCACAGTAAAAACCCCTGCTTTGTTTTTCTTGCCACTTGTGTCCCATTGGAGAGAATTACATTCACTTCCTGTCTTGAAGACACAACAGGAAAAAAAGGGAAAACTGTCAACAGAACAGGTGTCCCCATGAGAAGATTTCCCCTCTCTTCCTGTTCTAGTGACGATAAAATTTTTTTGAATTTCTGTCCTAGTCACCAGTGGGGACAGAGACAGCAACAAAAGCAGGACAGAGCTTCTATCCTATTAACACTTCATCCAAAATAACAAAAAAAGGTTTGAATGCAGTTTATGGGGTTTATTTAAAACATTTGCTGTGTCAATGTCACAAATAATCCTCTTAATTTGCCTTTTATTTTTCTATGACTGTCAGCTCCACCTAGTGGCCATAATGCTGTATTTTCCTGAAACACCTCAATCAGGAAAATACCGTATTTTGACCACTAGATGGAGCTGATGATCACAGGAAAGGAATGTATTAGGCAAACGATCGGTAATATTTGTGACGGCTGTGTGAATGATGAGATATTTGCACAGCGAATGTTTTAGAAACAGACCTCTACGATGTCATTGGTCTATGACAGTCATGTGATGTGATTAGGGATTCACAATGTATCCGGTGTCCTCCATCAGACTAATTGATGTGTTTATTATATGCACATCTTTTAATGAAGGCACGTCACTATTACCAGATTATCAAGAGGCCGATGGACCTGTCAATCATCCGGAAGAAGCTGCAGAAGAGGCACATCCCCCATTACTCCACCCCCGAGGAGCTGGTGTCCGACATAAGGCTCATGTTTTGGAATTGTGCTAAATTTAACTATGTAAGTGATGAAGAAGATATCTTATTAGATGTTGTTTTTCTTTTATTATACATCATGGGACAGAGTCAGGCTAATATTCATTACCTGCTGGGTTATAAGCCATCTCTAGGTGAATGGACACTGGTAGACCAAAGTCTTAGACAGGAAGTGATCACCTATATAACTCCTCCCATACAGGAAGTACTTCCGTTTTTTACCAGTGTCTGTGCGGTGGATTGCACGGTTTGTTTGAGCTCTCTGAGCTCCAGGTCTCTAGTCCCACAAACGGTTCTTAAATCAATGATGGGATTGACCTATCGGATCCATTTGACACAGGCTCTATATGCTTAGATAAATTTTGGATTAATCTAAAGGGTCCGAAATTTTGGATCTAAGATCCCTGAACCAGTATCTACTAATCCAGTCCTTTCAGATGGAGTCTGTCCGCTCAGTAGTAGCCTTGCTACAGATGGGAGACTTTCTAGCCTTCATTGATATAAAGGACGCGTATTTACACGTACCTATTTTTCACCCTCATCAAAGGTTCCTGCGATTTGCAGTAGAGGAACATAATTTTCAGTTTGTGGCTCTACCCTTCCACAGCTCCCAGGGTGTTCTCAAAGGTCCTAGCACCAGTACTGGGTCTTTTAAGGCCGAAGGGATCTTGGTGCTCCGGTATCTGGACGAACTCCTGCTCAGAGATCACTCACTACAGGCTCTAGAACAGAGCATAACCTGCACAGTGCAGTATTTGGAAAGCTTAGGCTGGATCATAAATACCGAAAAGTCAGCCTTGAGACCATCTCAAAGTCTGAAGTATTTAGGTCTGAACCTAGATACGGTCCAAGCAAGGGTATTTTTGCCACCCGTAAGGATCTTTGCCCTGAAGGATCAGGCGCGTCCGTAAGGGGCACCAGACAACCCTCCATTTGGTTCTGTATGAGTCTTCCAGGAAGGATGGTGTCCTCCTTTGAGGCAGTGCCCTATGCCCAGTTCCATTCCAGGCCTATACAACAAGACATCTTGTTGGGTTGGAACAGAAGAGGACAAGCCCTGGATTATCCAATGTTCTTATCTCCTCGAGCACGCTTAAGCCTAAACTGGTGGTTGCAGGATCAGAACGTGCAAAAGGGAAGATCCTTCCTTCCGGTAACTTGGAGAGTACTGACCACAGATGCCAGTCTCTCAGGCTGGTGAGTGACCCTAGAGGGTCTCACAGCTCAGGGGAAATGGTCAGGGACAGAACAGATCCTGCCCATCAATGTCCTGGAGTTACGGACAGTACGTCTGGCCCTACGGTCCTAGACAGTGGATCTTCAGGACTGCCCTATCAGGGTTCAGTCTGACAATGCCACTGCAGTGGCCTATATAAACCAAGGCGGTACCAGGAGTCGTTCAGCTCTGAAGGAGGTGAACCACAAACTAGCCTGGGACGAGGGACATGTGCCAATTCTATCGGCAGTCCATATCCCGGGAGTAGAGAACTGGAAGGCAGATTATCTGAGTCGTCAGCAGATCTGCCCGGGGGAATGTTCCCCTACACCCAGGGGTGTTCCAGGAAATTTGCCAGCGTTGGTGATGGCCAGAGGTCGACCTATTGGCATCCAGGTTCAACAACAAGCTACAGCAGTTTGTGACCTGAACAGGGGATCCTCTGGCAATCAGAGCAGATGCTCTGGTAGTTCCATGGAGCCAGTACTCCCTGGTTTACTCTTTCCCCCCGAACCCTCTCCTTCCACATTTGTTGTGCAGGATTCAGAGAGAGGGGCTTCCAGTCATTATGGTGGCACCAGCCTGGCCCAGAAGGCCCTGGTTCCCGGAGATTGTGAGACTGACAATAGACCGGCCATGGACACTTCCACGTCGCCTTGATCTACTTCTCAAGGTCCTATATTCCACCCTAATTTACAGTCTCTAAATTTGATGGCATGGCTATTGAAGCCAGGGTGTTAATGGACCATGGCATCTCGGGACCAGTGGTGTCTACCCTAGTGAATGCTAGAAAAGCTGTCACTAGGAAGATCTATCATAAGGTCTGGAAGACTTATATTGCTTGGTGTAAAGCCAAAAAATGGCATCCTCGGAAATACGTGATTGGCAGAACTCTCTCTTTTGTACAGTCAGCTGTGGAAATCAGATTGGCTTTGAGTATAATCAGAGGTCAGATTTCGGCCTTGTCAATATTCTTCCAAAGGCCTTTAGCCTCCCATTCGCTGGTCCGATACTTTATGCAGGGGGCAACTCGTTTGCTTCCCCCCATTAAATCACCTATGTGTCCTTGGGATTTGAACTTGGTCCTGTCCGTGTTACAGAAACTCCATTAGACTTGCTGTCATGCAAGCTAGTCTTTCTGATGGCCATCACCTCGGCTAGAGGGGTGTCCGAGTTGGCGGCCCTTTCGTGCAGTGAACCATACTTGATCCTTCACCACGACAGGGTCATGCTCCGACCTGTTCCATCCTTTTTGCAAAAAGTGGTGTTGGCCTTTTATTTAAATCAGGACATTATTTTGTCTTCTTTTTTCTCTCAGCCTCGTTCAGCGGAAGAGAGACGACTGCATTCCTTGGACGTTGTCCGGACAGTCAAGGTTTATTTGTCTAGATCTGAGGAGATCCGAGGATCAGACTCCTTTTTTTGTTTTACCAAAAGGACCCAAGAAGGGGCAGGCAGCTTCCAAAGCTTCCATTGCCAACTGGGTCTGCCAGTTGGTCATTCAGGCCTACGAACATAAAGCTCCTTCCTTTAGGGTGAGAGCTCATTCTACCAGGGGTGTAGGAACCTCCAGGGGTGTAGGAACCTCCAGGGGTGTAGGAACCTCCAGGGTTGTAGGAACATCCAGGGTTGTAGGAACATCCAGGGGTGTAGGAACCTCCAGGGGTTTAGGAACCCCCAGGGGTGTAGGAACCTCCAGGGGTGTAGGAACCTCCAGGGGTGTAGGAACCTCCAGGGGTTTAGGAACCCCCAGGGGTGTAGGAACCTCCAGGGTTGTAGGAACCTCCAGGGTTTAGGAACCCCCAGGGGTGTAGGAACCTCCAGGGGTGTAGGAACCTCCAGGGGTGTAGGAACCTCCAGGGTGTAGGAACCTCCAGGGTTGTAGGAACCTCCAGGGTGTAGGAACCTCCAGGGTTGTAGGAACCTCCAGGGTGTAGGAACCTCCAGGGGTGTAGGAACCTCCAGGGGTGTAGGAACCTCCAGGGTGTAGGAACCTCCAGGGGTGTCGGAACCTCCAGGGGTGTAGGAACCTCCAGGGTGTAGGAACCTCCAGGGGTGTAGGAACCTCCAGGGGTGTAGGAACCTCCAGGGGTGTAGGAACCTCCAGGGTGTCGGAACCTCCAGGGTGTAGGAACCTCCAGGGGAGTAAGAACCTCCAGGGTGTCGGAACCTCCAGGGGTGTAGGAACCTCCAGGGGTGTAGGAACCTCCAGGGGTGTAGGAACCTCCTGGGCTTTTCACCATCAGGTATCTGTGGCTCAGATTTGTAAGGCTGCTACCTGGTCTTCAGTACATAAGCTCACAAAATGTTATCAAATGGATGTTCGAGCCGCCGAGGATTCCCATGATGTGTCCCATGATGTATGAAAAAGAAAATAGGATTTTTTCGTCATACTTACCTGTAAAATCCTTTTCTTTGAGTACATCATGGGACACAGAGGTCCCTCCCCTCTTTTTTGAGGATTCAGTGCTCGCTACCAAACTGAAGTACTTCCTGTATGGGAGGGGTTATATAGGGGATCACTTCCTGTCTGAAGACCTTTGGTCTACCAGTGTCCATTCACCTGGAGATGGCGTTTAACCCAGCAGGTAATGAATATTAGCCTGACTCTGTGCCCCATGATGTACTCAAAGAAAAGGATTTTACAGGTAAGTATGATGAAAAAAATCCTATTATTCGCTCTTCAAAGTCAGATAGAGCCCCCGCCTCATTTCCTGGCTGGAGGACATCCAGCATCATCTAGCCCTTTCCTCCCCAGCCTGACTGTCCCTGGCCCCCGCCCCTTTCATTGCATTTCAGGTCTTTCAATCATGGAAGCTCAGCATCACATGTGGGCATTAGCTATGCAAATACTGCCCGACTAGGAATGCCCACTTCTCCAGACTGACTCCACCCACCAAGGCATTTTGATTGATTTGCATAACCCCTCCCATTGATTACATCAGGGCTGAGGGGTCTTGGAAGGAGTGCTATGATGTCTTCAGGAAGCTATGTACAGCACTTTGCTGGCCTCTCCCACCAGCCATGATCTGCCTGCATTGCCTGGAGAAGCACAGAGACCCGGTGATGAGATAACGTGGTCCTAAATAATGTAATAAAATCATAAAAAATGTATTTATTATTAAATGTTGATTTATGGGGAGGAAGGGACTAATCAATGCCTCTAAAATAAAAAAAAAATTAAAAAAATAGAAAATAAAATAAAATTTAATAAAATAAATCAATGCCTCTAAAATAAGGTATGTAATGCAAACAGGTTTAATTTAAATATTTAATTAGCATGCTGATAAGGGGGAGGGGCAAGCAGGATACTGTACATGATGTCACTGGGTCCTAAATAATTTAATAAAATCAGGAAGATGTATTTAATATTTTATGTTTATTTTGGAGGGGGGGAGGGGCTAAACACCAATCAATGCCTCTAAAAAAAAAAAAAAAGCTTATAAAAAGCAGATATGTAATGAAAACTGAAAGGTTTCATTTAAATATTTAATTAGCATGCTGATAAGGGGGGGGGGGCCTACAGGGTGCTGTACATAGCCTCCTAAAAAACATCACAGAACCCTGCTGCCCCCTCCTGAGTCCTAAATAATGTAAGAAAAAAATCTGAAAGATTAATTTAATATTTAATGTTGATAAGGGGGGAGGGGAGGAACCAGGGAAGGAAACGTATCTGCAGATTAAACTTCAGCTTGACCCATTGACTCCAACGCGTTTCGCCAAGATAGTTCGCATTTTATGGACATTTTTGTAAATTTCTCATTATGGAAATGAAAATCTTCTGATGTTCTCACACCCATTTGCAGCCGATGTCCATCCACCAGAAGTTGGCCGTCGCCGCGTTTTCAGCCTCTAAATATTTGCGGATGAGCTTAGTCGCCGTTCGCGGCTCTGTGTACATTACAGGCAATTAGTGGGGTTTGAAGTGCGTCAAAACGGACACTCGATACCTGAACACCGGCCAACTCATGTCACTGCTCTGCGCAGATTTGGACCTGCAGATTGCGTGAATATCATATCGCGGATGGCGGAGAGGGGAAACATAAGACGGCGGGGGGGAGGGTGATGAATGGCTCTCGGTAACAGGAGAGGTCGGTGTTCTGTTGTAGACCGTGTAGATCGCGTTCTGAAATAGATATTTAAATGTCCCTAAAGATTCCGGTGACACCTTCCTTTACTTGGTGACATTGTATCCAATATCACCATATGTATAGAGGAGCTTCGGATTCCAGCCAGCTCTACTCATCATATTTAGGTACACTCCGCTAAAGATTTAACCACTTGAAGACCCGCCCTTTTCTTGCAACGTTTAAAACAGCGTTTTTTGCTAGAAAATTAGAACCGCCAACTATTATATACATATATTTTTTTAGCAGAGAAAAAAATGGTGATCTTTGCAATTTTTTTCATGCCACACGGTATTTGCGCAGCAATTTTTCAGACGCGATTTTTGGTGAAAAAAGTATTTTTTTATTAATTTTAATGCAAGAAAAAACCATATATGACCTTTTTTTTTTGGTAAAATATAAAAGATGATGCTACGCCGAGTAAATAGATACCTAACATGTCATGCTTTAAAGTTGCGCACGCTTGTGGAATGCCGACAAACTATATTACTTAAAAATCTCCATAGGCGACGCTTTAAATTTTTTTTTTTTTACAGGTTACATGTTTAGAGGTACAGAGGAGGTCTAGCATTAGAATTATTGCTCTCGCTCTAACGATCGCGGCGATACCTCACATGTGTGGCTCAAATAGCATTTACAAATGTGTGTGCGACTTACATATGGGTTTGCTTCTGCGTGCGATCATGGAAAGATGTGGCGCTTTTTTTTATTATTATTATTATTTATTTTTTTCATTTTTACACTGTCCCTTTTAATTTTTTTCCCGCCACTTTTATTCCTATTACAAGGAATGTAATAGATATGAGGGTGACAGGTCCCCTTTATGGAGAGATCTAAGGTCTAAAAGATCGCAAATCTCTCCTCTACCTTTAAAAGCAAAAGATTGATTAAAAAAAATGTGATCTTTTGTTTCTTTTCTTTTTTTTTTTTATTGTTTATTTCTGCCCTAGACGGGAAGGGATGTCATGATGTCACTCCGGTCCTCCGGGATCATAGAGGTGATCAGAGGCGATTTGGTCTCTGTTCACCTCTATGGCCAGTCGCGCGAACCGTTGGATCATCTCCCGGGCTCGCCGGTAAAAGCGGTAAGGCTGTGTTTACACTGATCCGACACGGAAGTGAAACAACTTTCCGATCCGACTTTGCCCTGTGACTTCCATGCGACTTCAATGAACGGGATCCAGTTTTGATCCTTTGATCCGACTTTGAGATGATTGCGACTTGTCCTTTGACCATCCTGGAATGGATGAAACCTCACGCCAATTTTTTTTTTTTTTTTAAACCCTTCGGGTCTGGTATGGATCTTGATGGGAAACCCTACCTCAAAATAAAAAACAAAAACAAAAAAAAACGAAGTGGATTTTGAGGGAAAACCCCACGCAAAAAAAAAAAACTCCCAAAAAAACAGAGTGGGGTCCCCCCAACATCCATACCGGGCCCTTATCTGAGCACACAGCCTGCCAGGTCCGGAAAGGGGCCGACCGAGCGCCCCCCCCCTCCAGAACAATACCAGGCCACAAGCATTCAACAAAGCACCTGGCCCCCTTGTTTATGGGGACAAGGGCCTCTTCCCTACAACCCTGACTTGTAGTTGTGGGGGTCTGCGGACATGGAGCTTATCCGAATTTGGAAACGCCCTTTAAGAAAACGGGCCCCCGGATCCCGCCCCCCCCCATGTGAATGAATACCCCCTATCCATTAACCAAAAAAAAAGCAGTGTAGTGTTCCAAAAAAACTAGAGTCCTTTATTAAATAGGGGGGACAAGGTGCTTTGGATTGGGGGGGCCAGAGACTCCTTTCCTGACCTGTCCGGCTTCATGCCCAGATAAGGGTCTGGTATGGATTTTGGGGGGACCCAGTGCCATTTTTTTTTTCTTGGCATGGGGTTCCCCCTCAAGATTCATACCAGACTCAAAGGGCCTGGTATGGATATGGGAGGGACCCCACATCCTTTTTTTTTAGGGGATTTTACATTGCTAACATTGCAAACACTAGATCTCAGAGCACAAAGTCGCATCTGAAGTCGCACTCAGATTTAGCTTTGAAATCGTGCAAATTCAGATAAAGTCATGCGATTTTAAAGCTGTAGTCAATGTGAAAGATGGAACTTTTTCTGCTTTAATTTCCTTCCTTTCTGTTTTTTTTACATACCTTATTTTAGACCCACTGACATCATCACTGGGTCTCTGGGCTTCTCTATGCAGTGCAGACAGATCGTGCCTGGTGGGAGGGGCCGACAGGGGGCTGTACATAGATTCCTGAAAAACATCCCAGCCCCCGGCCTCAGTACTCCTCTCGGGAGCCCTCAGTCCTGATACAAGCAGTGGGAGGAGTTATGCAAATATCAAAATGCCTTGATGGGTGGGTGCCAGTCTGGAGGAGTGGGCGTTCCTAGGCAGGCCTTGGTAACACCCACATGTGATGCTGAGCTTCCATGATTGAAAGAAAAGAAATCCAATGAATGAAGGGGCGGGGCCAGGGACAGTCAGGCTGGGGAGGAATGAGCTAGATGATGGTGGACGTCCTCCAGCCAGGAAATGAGGCGGGGCTCTATCTGACTTGCTGCAGCTTCTAATGTACACTGTGTGTGCGGTGAAATCAGAGGAAGGCATTTCAGTCCAGGAGAGGAGCCGGTACACCTGTGCAAGACTGAAGGGGAGGATATAAAAAGATACATTGAATGATGTATGAAAGGATACAAAGTGATATTATTTGTGTCTTTTATATCCGCCTGTATAAACAAGACAGAAGGGGGGATGGAGGGAGGATTTAAAAGAGGAAAGTTTTCCCGTCATCCTCCATGTTTTTCCAGGAACTTTTTTTTCCATGACTGTAATAAAATTCAGCATTTTTATTATTTTATGACAGGAAGATTCGGAGGTGGCTGAAGCCGGCAGGAACCTGGAAGTGATCTTCGAGGACTTGTTGAAGGAAGCTTATCCCGGCCGCATCTTTCCCTTCCCCCAGGAAGACGACTCGGAATCCGAGGAAATTGGGGCCGAGAACTGTCACATGAAGGGCTTCCATTGGCCGTCCTATGGAGGGGAGTGCCCACAGCCCAAAAGAAGGAGGCGTCACACCATCAGCCAGAAAGCCAAAGACTTCAGCCTGTGCTAGTTCTAGGAAACGAGCGGGATTATCACAGGGACTGGTTAATGCCATCCAGGCAGTGCTACAGCTGTGCTAAAGTCAGAAGATCCTTTTATTTAAACCATCACAGCCCAATTCAGCAGGCTTTTTATGGTGCTCATAGATGGGCCTACCTCTTCTTCTGTATGTGCCGTAAACCTCTCTGGATGCTGTAGGCGGTGATACTTGCGATCTCTGAACACTCGGCATACATTTTCTGAGAGCATTCAGCGGTGATTTATCCGGCCGGTCAGATGTAGAAGATGTAATAAGGACAATTTGATTTATAATTTTTTTACTTTGTATTTAAAATTTGTTTTACACATAATATGGTACAGCAGTAGCTGTTTTCTTTCAGACTGTCTCTCTCTAATTTAAAATGAATACTGCCCTGCCTTAAAAAATAAGGAGGTGGGGGGGGGGGGGGGGCAATACTTGGGATTTTGGAGCACTTCGAATACATTTTCCAAGGGGATTCACCAGCATTTACAAGGATTTAGCTGGTCGGTCAGATGTAGGAGATATAATAAGGTCAATTCGATTTAAAATGTTTTACTTTGTATATACAATCTTGGTTTTACAAATACTATAGTACAGCAGTAGCTGTTTGCTTTCAGACTATCTTTCTCTAAATGGAAAAAAAATAAATAAATACTGCCCTGTCTACAAAAAGAAGGACGAAAAGGGGGGCTAAACTTGAGATCTTGGAATACTTAGCATACTTTTTCTAAGGGCATTCACCGGCATGTACAAGGATTTAGCCGGCTGGTCTGTTGTAGGAAATACAAGAAGGTCAATTTGATTTATTATTTCTTACTATGTATTTAAAATTTGTTTTTACAAATAATGTGGTCCAGCAGTAGCTGTTTGCTTTCAGACTTTCTCTATTTGAAAAAAAAAAACTAACCTGCCTTAAAAAATAAAGGTGGGGGGGAATACTTTGGATCTTGGAACACTCAGGATACATTTTCCGAGGGCATTCCTTGGCATTCACAAGGATTTAGCTGGCCAGGCAGATGTAGCAAATACAATAAGGTCAATTTAATATTTTTTACTATGTACATAAAATTTTGTTTTACACATAATATAGTGCAGCAGTAGCTGTTTGCTTTCAGACCTTCGCTCTCTATTTGATAAATACCGACCTGCCTTAAAAAATAAGGTGGGGGGGCAATACTTTGGATCTTGGAACACTCAGGATAGATTTTCCGAGGGCATTCACCAGCATTTTTTGTAGGATATAGCCTGCCGGTCAGATGTAGGAGATATAAGAAGGTCAATTTGATTTAATATTTTTTACTGTGTATATAAAATCTTTGTTTTACGAATACTATAGTACAGCAGTAGCTGTTTGCTTTCAGACTGTCTCTCTTTAAATGAAAATAAATACTGCCCTGTCTAAGGAAAAAGAAGGCGGAGAGGGGGTGATACATGGGATCTTAGCATACTTAGCATACTTTTCTAAGGGCAATAACCGATATTTACAGAGATTTAGCCAGCCAGCCGGTCAAATGTAGGAGATAATTGGATGGAAGTGAAAACCAATCAGCAGTTGGGATGTAAATGAGCCATGATTTTCTGGAGAGCTCCTTTAATGTGTGTAAGAATTTTTTTTTAACCATACGGGCCTTGAAAACAGAAAATGTAATACTTTTCCATAATTTCCTCTTTTCCTGGTGCCTATCCGTGGCAGTCTACGTATGGTTGGTAGCTCCGCCCACATCCAACCCACAGGACAGAAAAGAGAATGGTCCTTTGGGTTGGATGTGGGCGGAGCTACCAACCATATGTAGGCTGCCATGGAGGCACCAGGAAAATGGAAAATTGACTACGTACCTTTCCATAATTTTCTTTTCCTAGTGTCTATCCATGGCAGCCTACATATGGTTCGTAGCTCCGCCCACATCCAACCCATGGAACATAAAAGAAAATGTAATGGAGGCACCAGGAAAATTGAAAATGTACTACTTACCTTTCCGTAATTTTCCTTTCCAGTTGCCTATTCATGGCAGTGTACCTATGGTTGGTAGCTCCATCCACATCCAACTCACAGGACTGAAAAGAGAATGGTCTTTTGGGTTGGATGTGGGTGGAGCTACCAACCACATGTATACTGCCATGGAGGCACCAGGAAAACTGAAAATTTACTATTTACCTTTCTGTAATTTTCTTTTCCTGGTGCCTATCCATGGCAGCATATGTATGGTTGTTAGCTCCACCCACATCCAACCCACAGGACAGAAAAGAGAATGGTCCTTTGGGTTGGATGTGGGCGGAGCTACCAACCATATGTATGCTGCCATGGAGGCACCAGGAAAACGGAAAATTGACTACGTACCTTTCTGTAATTTTCCTTTCCTTGTGCCTATTCATGGCAGCCTACATGTGGTTGGTAACTCCGCCCACACCCTCCCCATGGTTCCTGGTGCCTATCCATGGCAGCATATGTATGGTTGTTAGTTCCACCCACACACAGGACAGAAAAGAGAATGGTCCTTTGGGTTGGATGTGGGCGGAGCTACCAACCATATGTATGCTGCCATGGAGGCACCAGGAAAATGGAAAATTGACTACGTTTTTTTCCGTATTTTTCCTTTCCTGGTGCTTATCCGTGGCAGCCTACATATGGTTGGTAGCTCCGTCCACATCCAACCCATGGAGCATAAAAGAAAATGTTATGGAGGTACCAGGAAAATTAAAAATTTACTATTTACCTTTCCGTAATTTTCCTTTCCAGTTGCCTATTCATGGCAGCGTACGTATGGCTGGCCAACTCACAGGCCTGAAAAGAGAATGGTTCTTTGGGTTGGATGTGGGTGGAGCTACCAACCACATTTATGCTGCCATGGAGGCACCAGGAAAACGGAAAATTGTCTATCTTTCTGTAATTTTCCTTTCCTGGTACCTATCCATGGCAGCATATGTATGGTTGTTAGCTCCACCCACATCCAACCCACAGGACAGAAAAGAGAATAGTCCTTTGGGTTGGATGTGGGCGGAGCTACCAACTATATATATGCTGCCATGGATAGGTACCAGGAAAAGGGAAATATGACTACTTACCTTTCTGTCGTTTTCCTTTCCTGGTACCTATCCATGGCAACATAGGTATGGTTATTAGCTCCACCCACATCCAACCCACAGGACCATTCTCTTTTCTGTCTTGTTGGTTGGATGTGGGCGGAGCTATCCACTACATGTATGCTGCCATTGATAGGCACCAGGAAAATCGTTTTTATTTGGTAGCAAATCTGTCAACCATGACCTTTTTTTTTTTGTTTGTTGGTACCGGAGATGAGCGGATCCGCTCTGACCGAGTTCACAGGTTGGGGTTTCGGTGAACCTTGTAAATGCTTAGCCTGTTAGCCCCCAAAACATCCTCGATGACGCCTCTAAGCCCAACGATTGAAGTTCAAAGAACATTTTTTTTTTGGTTACAAAGAATTTGATAAAATTCACCATAAATTCACCAAGGCAGCACCCGCAGGATTCACCGTGAGCCCATGGTGGCACAGAACCTGGACTTTATCACTTATTGATACACAATGAAATATAACAAAGGTGCACAATCTATAACACACCTCCAACCATTATAGGTGAACGTGAACAACCAGTAGCCAGCCAAAAATTTGGTTTGCAGCGTGATCAGGACTGGTCGTCTTGTGCCGGTGAAGGATCCGATTTGTTGAAAGAATCAGAAGAGCTGAATGTGAGATCAAAAAATAAAATCATCAGACTGGTAAAAAAAAAAAAAAAAGAGCAGAATAAAAATTTTTTTTTTAGGTTGGATACAAAAATGTATCAATCCAACTATAAAATCCCTTTAGACGTCTACGACAGACTCTTCATCTTCACTTACCTTTGTGGTTAGTCGATTATTGACGATGGTAAATGTCTCCTTTTATAAGTCATTGTAAATGTATTGTTTTATTTTCTAGGGTTTTTGTTATTCCCTCAAAAAAAAAAAAAAAAAAAAAAAGTCCGATTTTTGCACATGTCATTTGAACTGATTCTATTGTATAGATGGAAGTTTGTTAAATTTGACAGATCTGTATAGATATCAGAAGTGCCTTCAATAAAATCTTAAATGTTTACCTCCTATCATTATTATGCCACTGAAATTTGGTAAATAAACAAATAATAAAAAAGAGATGAGGAACTAGAATTTCTGTTGGGATTTATAATATTTTCTATTATGTACAGTGCCTTAAAAAAAGTATTCATACCCCTTGAAATCCTCCACATTTTGTCATGTTACAACCAAAAACATAAATGTATTTTTTTGGGATTTTATGTGATAGACCAACACAAAGTGACACATAATTGTGAAGTGGAAGGAAAATGATAAATGATACAAATAAATATGTGAAAAGTGTGGGGGGGGGGCATTTGTATGGCGCCCCCCGGAGTCAATACTTTGTAGAACCCCCTTTCTCTACAAGTCTTTTTGGGGATGTCTCTACCAGCTTTGCACATCTAGAGAGGAACATTTTTTCCTATTCTTCTTTGTAAAATATCTCAAGCTCTGTCAGATTGGATGGAGAACGTCTGTGAACAGCAATTTTCAAGTCTTGCCACAGATTCTCAATGTGATTTAGGTCTGGACTGTGACTGGGCCATTCTAACACAGGAATATGCTTTGATCCAAACCATTCCATTGTAGACAGTGGCGGATGGTGCTCAAAAAATTTTTTTTTGGGGGGGGGGGGGGGGGGCAAACAAACTGAAAAGTTCTGAAAAAAAACCCCATCAATCGCAGCCACTGTTCCATATCAAATGCTCCCATTGTGCCATCAAATGCAGCTAAATATTCACATTCATTTTGTATTTCAGCAAGGGTATCAGAGTGTCATCAAAAGTGTAGTCAGAATCATCATCTGCACTCTCCACTTGCTCCAGATCATTGACGCATAATTAGAATAGAATAGAATAGTATTGAAAAAAAAAACAATAGCATAGAACAAAATAAAAATAATATACCGGCTTCTGAAATTTGAATTTCAAATAGAATAAATCTGAATTTGAATAGAATAGATTAGAATAGAATAGAAATAAATATAATAGAATATAAAATAGAAAAAAAATAGAATAGAAAAAATAGAAAGACTATAACCATCTTCTGAAATTTGAATTTCGAATATCATAAATACGAATATAAATAGAATAGAAGAGAATAGAAAATATGAGAATGGAATAGAAAATATTAGAATTGAAAAAAAAAAATAAAACAATAGACTAGAATAGAATAGAATAAAATAGCAAAGATATAACTGTCTTCCGAAATTAGAATTTCAAATAGAATACATTTGAATTACAATATACAGTGGAACCTTGGTTTACGAGTAACGCGGTTAACGAGCGTTTTGAAAGACGAGCGACTTTTTTTTTTTAAATTCTGACTCGGTTTGCGAGTTTTGTCTTGCAAAACAAGCAGAATTCAACTTAATGGGCGGTGCAGTACTGCATTTGGCCAGAGGTGCGGGGGCGCCGGGGACACTCGGAATGGTTCGGAGCCATTCGGAAATACTCGGAAATACTTGGAAACACTCAGAAATACTCCATTCCGGAGTATTTCCGAGGCTCTCCAGCGCCCCCCCCCCACCTCTGGCCACATGTGGTATTGCATGTGATAGAAGTCAATGCGGAACGAATTATCTTTGTTTCCATTGAATTCTATGGGGAAATTCGCTTTGAAATGCGAGTGATTTGGATTACAAGCATTCTCCTGGAACGGATTATGATCGTAATCCAAGGTTCCACTGTAATAGATTAGAATAGAAGAGAAAAGAATGGATAATACAAGAGAAGAATATAATAGAAAATAATTAAATAAAATAGAAAAAAACAATAGAATAAAATAGAGAGAATATTACCGTCTTCCGAAATGCAAATTTCAAATAGAATAAACTAAACTAAACGAAATCTGAAAACGAATTAAATGAGTGTAAAGCATTTAACTAAACAAAACGAGTTCAATAATGAACTGAAACAAAACAAATTTTTTTATTCTGCACGTCTACTAATTCCTTTGAATAGGTGTTCACTTTAAGGTACAACTCCAGACTCTTGTATAGGAGTCTAAACAAGTATCTAATCCAGTTACTATGCTATGCAGAATCCAAAATACTTCCTCTACCTTCCTGGACTGAGCCAAATCCCCCTCCATTGGTGTCTCCGAAATGCGGAGACACCAATGGCTCTGAAGGTAAATATACAAGCAGATTAAACTTCAGCTTTAAGAAAACGGTTTACAGTCAGAGATAAAAGATCGATTTTCAGCCAATCCCATTGCATATTTTTTTCTGCCATTACCGACATCCATTCCATTTTTCTTTGTGGTGATAATAACGAGTCCTCAGCTGCCGATTCCGGAATTTCTCCCGTTTATTGAACGGGTTGATTTTCGTACGTTTTTTTCCCCGACGCTTTACTTAACAATGTAATTAGAAGAGCGATCGACGTTTTCTACAGGCGAATCTCCGGAGGCAAAGTGTTTGTAAGCACACGGATGTTTTCCAGCCTCGGATAGAAAAATCAATCAAAAATTCTATTTTGAAGGCAGATAAAACGAGAGCGATCGTTCAAACATCGGCATCGCCCTCCGCCATCAGCAAATATATAGATTGAACATTTTCAGCAGGGGGGGGGGGGCTGAAAAAAAGGACTACATTTGATATCCGATGAATTGGAGATTTTAAAATTGTATCTGAAGCAGATTTTTTTTTTTATGTTCGGTATTTTTTGATTGCTGATCGATATAGCACCCTCCTAGTGTAAAAGAGGGTGCTAGTTAAAGTTAGTTAGATCCTCTGTAATCAGTGGAGCGGGGGTTGATTATTTAGGGCTGCTCGTTGTTTCACAGGCTGCTGCTCTGTTGTCCCCCCCTGTCTTCTAGAGTAGTGGTCTCCAAACTGCGGCCCTTTGCTTGCCTTTATCTGGCCCTTAAAGGCACCAGTCCATCCACTGACACCAACAATGAGGCACTATTCCTCCCACTGACACCAATGATGGGGCACTATTCCTCCCACTGACACCAACAATGATGGGGCACTATTGATCTTTTATTAAAAGAATCAAGCAACCAATTTTATACAAAAGTAAAAAACAAAACCATAGTACAAAACTTCAACAGAAATCCAAGGAATACACATCCATGTTCAGAATATATACAATATATACATAATCCGTTACCAAAACTATTTACATAAAGCAGCAGAGAAGGCCTAAGAGGCACAACCCATCACCTATGTACGCAGCCATTTATCAAAAATTAATCCAAAAAAATAATAATCTAGGGTGATAAGAGACAGACAGCCACACCCGGGAAAGAGACTCCTGGCAGTCAGGGAGGCTTGAAACCCCTCCACGCCTTCAACCAAGCCCCCTGACTCCGCTTGTCTCTCTCAAGTACCCGAATCTTCTCCACCTCATGCAGAATGTCATACACCACCACCTGAACAGGAAGGATTTTACGCCGAATGCTGACCTGACACCGTGCGTTCCAAGTGAAATAACGGACTACTAGGCTAACTAGAAAAAGTGTATCTAAACAAAAAACCCCACCAGTATTGAATGCTCCGTACACCCACTCAGCATAACCCAGCCTGGAGAGGAAAGGAACACCGAGGGCCCGCCCCACCTGTTTGTACACCTCTATGTTAAAAGGGCAATGAAGCAGAAAATGGTCCATAGTCTCCTCCTCACCTGCACATTCCTCCCGAGGACAGCTACGATCCACCCCACTGCGGAATTTCAAATTGCCCCTAACATAGAGCCTCCCATGGAAGCACATCCAGGCCAGATCCCTGAATTTAGGAGGTACTCTGTCCAAATTAATAAGTCTTAACCCTGCCCTCAAAACTGGGCCTGGGCAATCCCTTAAGGCCAGTGGGTCATGAAAGACTTCACTCAAGACTCGACTCATAAGGACTTTCCTCGGAACCGATCTGAGATCTTCAGCCGACAATCGCCACTGCCGTAATAACTTCAGGCACGGAGCGACATAGGCTGGTAGCTGACCACGATGACCCCTGAGATTCTTCACTTGGCCACCTTCTTCCCAAAGTCGCAGAAAAGGCCTAAACCAAGATCTAAAAATGCCTGCCCATGCAGGAGGTTCCACTGCAAGCATATTACCAATATTAAACTTGAGAAAAAGCAGTGAAAAGAAAAGAACTGGGTTGACCATACCTAAGCCACCCTCCCTCCTGGATAGATAGGTGACATTCCTCTTGATGGGGTTCAGTCTGTTCCCCCACAACATCTGGAAGAACACACTACTGACCCTAGCATAGAGAGACACTGGCAAGATGCAGACAAAGCTGACATACAAAAAGATCGGAATCAGGTAAGTCTTAATCAGATCAACCCTTTCCCTCATAGATAACTTCCATTTCTTCCAGCTGACCACCTTAGTATTGGCAATTTCCAGTCTGCCTTCCCAGTTTTTGAGGCCATAATCGCCGGGTCCAAATTCAATGCCTAGAATCTTAATTCTTTCCTGGGGCACTGGAAAGGTGTCCGGGAGATCAAAACCCTCACCTTCCTTTCCCATCCAGAAGACTTCACTCTTTTCCTGATTGATCTTGGAGCCTGATGCTTCAGAATACCGTGATGTCAGAGAGACCACCTCCTCTGCTTCATCCGCCCCGGTGACAATCACTGACACATCGTCCGCATAGGCAACAACCCTCAAAGGCGGCTCACCCGGGAGACCCACTGGTACCCCACACAACATGCTGCTCTCTAGCCTCCTGATGAAAGGGTCGATTGCAAACACATAGAGCAGGGGACTCAGGGGACAACCCTGGCGCACCCCGGAGCCAACCTCAAAGGACTGCCCAACCCAACCATTAACAAGAGGAAAGCTTTCTGCCCCCTTATACAAGACTTTTAACCAATCGACAAAACCACCCAGCAGACCGTACTTACTAAGGAGCAACCACAGGTACTCATGGTTGACACGATCAAAAGCCTTTGCCTGATCCAATGTCAGCAAATACTTTCCCCAGCCTGCAGCCCTGCACCGCTCCAAGGCCTCCCGGACAGCTAAAACCGCTGTGAAGGTGCACCTACCCTGGACCGAACAGTGCTGATGGCGAGAAAGCAAAGACTCTGCTACTGACGATAGGCGCCAGAAAAATATCTTTGCCAGTATCTTTCTATCGACATTAAGAAGGCTGATGGGGCGCCAATTCTCAATCATCGAAGGATCTTTACCCTTTGAAAGAAGAATCACAGCTGAGTGCCTCATGGAAGGGGGAAGTACCCCCTCAGCAAGGCAACTGTTAAAAACCTCTACCAAATGTGGGGCCAGAATAGACTTAAAGGCTTTGTAAAACTCAGCCGTCAAGCCATCCGGTCCAGGTGACTTTTTGATGGCAAGTTGTTCAATTGCCCTCATCACCTCTTCAACTGTGATCTCCTCTGTCAAATTCATCAATGGGACATCTTCATCATTTAGACCTGGAGTAGAGTCCAAAAAGCCTTCCATCTTGTCACGGTCAAGCTCTTTCCTCCCAAGAAGGTCAGCATAAAAGGACCTCACGACCTCCAGAATCCCTGACCTGGACTTTGTCAAGGAACCTGTACTGTCTTTAAGGCCAACGACCGTTTTAACAGCTACACCTTGTTTGCAGTTCTGGTAAGGGTCAGGCGAGTGGTACTTCCCATAGTCCCTCTCCAGAACCAAAGAGGCATGCCGGTCATATTGACACTTCCTGAGAAGGAGTTTCACTTCGGAGATTGCCCCAGGATCTCCACCTCTCGAGACAAGAATATCCAGCTTCCTCCGTAAACGTTGGTAGGTCATGTATTTATTAAACTGCTTTCTATTGGCTAGGCCCCTGAAGAATCCAGCGATCCTCTTTTTGGTCAGCTCCCACCACTCAGCCTTGCTGCTACAAAAGGATGGTCACCTGTGCCTGAAAGAATTCCTCAAAGGATTGTCTAACATGTTCTTCCTTGAGTAGAGTCGAATTCAATCTCCAGATGCCCTTACCCCTCTGAGGGGCGTCTGAAGCATTCAGGACCACAGATAGCATACAGTGATCAGAGAACTCTACTGCCTGCACCACTGGGGGTGAGAAAGCAGAGGTCTCCTTCAAAAAAAACCTATCTATTCTACTCTGACTATTACCTCGATGAAAGGTGAACCCGGTGTCATCCGGGAGGTGCTTAATGTGCACATCCACAAGACCAGCATCCCTAACCATACTATTTAAAAAAAACGCTATCATATCCCAGCCTGTCCTTGAAGTCCTTCCTGTCCTTGGGCCTAGTTACTGTATTAAAGTCACCTCCAAAGACCACTTGCCGGGATGTAAAAAGAAATGGCTTGATTCTTGTAAAAAGGCATTTCCTGTCCCACTTTGTGTGCGGCCCATAGACATTAATTAGGCGCAGGTCCTGCCCTCCCACAAGGACGTCTAAGACCATACATCTCCCAATCTCCACCTCAATAACCCGCCGGATAGTTACCATGCCGGTTTTAAACAACACCGCCACACCGCCGTAAGGCTCGGCCGCAAGAGACCAGTAAGATGGACCATACCTCCACTCTCTCTTGGCCATATGAATATCTGCCAAGGAGGTGAGCCTAGTCTCTTGCAAAAATAAAATTTCAGCATCTAATTGGCTGAACAAAAAGAAGGCCATAGAACGAGCTCTTACTGACTTAATGCTGGCGACATTTATTGTCACCACTTTTAACGGAGGGGGAACCGCCATTTGGGTTATTGGGTGGATTGCTTCTTAGCTCCCCTCTGCTGCTCATCACCAGAAGCCTCTCTCTTTCTTGAGGCCGCCTCAAACTCCATCTCAGAATCAGAACTTCGCTCCGAAGAAGCTCCAGATGAGGAAATCTCCCACTTAGAGGACCTATAACGGTTGGAGACAGGCACTGGAGCCTGTTCCGTCCTCACCACCTGCTTCTTCCGCTTCCCAACCTTCCTTCTCTCCTCCAGGTACTGCAGGTCAGCTTCAGAGATGCCCTTATCTCCTGTTTTTTTCTTTGAAGTCTTTACAGAAGACTCCTTTAGAGAGGCAGAAGCGACCTTTTTAATACCCACTACCACTCCTGGTGGGGGGGGTGCTCCCTTTGAATCTGTCTTAGGAGGGGTAGACTCCTGGGGGGTAACTGACTCGGGGGGCACAGACTTGGAAGGTTCTGACACATGAGGAGAGGGTACAGTAGGCTGGGGGGACACAGAGACAGATACAGAAGGAATACTTACAGACACAGGAGGGGTGGCCACAGGAACTGGGGAGGGACCCTGAGCAGGACCAGGGGAGTCAGTCACCGCAGAGGAGGATGGTACACCAGGGGCATCACCCTCCATCCCGTCCAGCCTTGACATGTCATCTAGTACCTCCTTCTCCATATTGTGCCAGGCTTCAGGACATCTGCTGTAGGGGTGGCCAAGGCGCAGGCACAGGTTGCACCTGATCATCTCGGTGCAGTCCTTGGCCATATGACCCTGACCCCGACACACTGAACATATCAAGGCTGAACAGGAAGAGCTCAAATGCCCCTTTTCTCCACAGCGGTGACACAGCTTCGGCTGACCAGGGTAGAAAATAGTCATCCTATCCCTCCCTATAAAAGCTGAGGAGGGCAGGTGACGGACAACATTCCCATCCCTGGCCAACCTGACTGTAACCGACCAACCCCCAGTCCAGATGTTACGTTCATCAAGGATTTTGCTGGGCTTAGTCAAAACCTCACCATAGTTCCTTAACCAGACCTCTAGGTCCCGAGCAGGAACACTCTCATTAGTGAGTATGATGGTGATCTTTTTCACCGTTGACCTTTGCGAAACCGCAACTGGGGCCAGACCTTCCCATTCAGGTCTTGACCTGCACCGAGCCTCATATCGCTCCCAGAACAGGTCAAGACCCTCTGGCCTGGTGAAGCTAATGGTATAATCCCGTGTCCCAGCAACATGTATTAGAGCATACAGGTCGTTTGCCCCAAAACCCATCTCCAAAATCAAATCCACCACTGCACGCCGTGCTGGAGGGATCGCACCACCTTCCCATTTGAGAATTACCACATTTCTTCTCGGACCCCCAGCAGAAGCCAGAGACCCAAGACCAGATCCCGGGGTGCCCAAAGTGGTAGGCTGCAGGGGGAAACCCCGCTTGGGGGCGGAGCTACCAGGAGCAGAGCGTACCACCTGAGCAAACGTGGGTTTATCAGGGCCAAGGCCCCACACTGAAGTCACAGTAGTCTGTTCATTATTATTATTTGCTTGGACTGAGCTGGGACGATTGTCCATCACACTTGTACAATTGCTGTCAGACACACACACGTTCAATTTCCCATCAGGAATAGTCACAGTTGCTGCAATACCAGCTGTCTCCTGATGCTGCACTGTAGAGTCTCCAGCAGCTGTGGGGCAAACAGCTTTAGACTCAGCCAAAGGAGAGTTAATAGGCTCTGCTGACACCGGTAGTTCCTTTTCAGAAATGTCATTTTTTAAATGCAGCTCTTGCTGCGCTGCAGCATTAGCAGGTACAACATTGCTACACATAGCATTAGAAACTTGATTGTCACTGGGCACACTTTCTACATTGCTCATGGTGTTAGATGACACAAAAACAGATTCATCCCCTGCTTGGGGCTTGTCATTATCAGGCACATTATCAGTTATGTTCTCATCACCAAACGCCAGCTGATCCCCCCGCACAGGAGACTCCATTACCTGGATGGCCCTGAGCATGCCTCCTGAGTCCTGGGAAGGCATGGGGCTGCTTACCTCTACCTGAGGGGGCAGGGGGTCAGAACTGGGGGTCTCCTCCTCCACCTCCATCTTTGTCATCCTCACAAACCTTTTATCATTGTAAAACTTTTCCTTAAATGGCCCATCTCTTCCTTCCATGATGGACACAATGGTCTCCTGATGTTCCACCCGGACCTTGGCCAGTTGGATCTCCGGATCCATGGACCCTCGTTTCTGGCTGTGCAAGCCCTCACGCTGCCTTCTCAGGCGCTTCAGCTCCGCTCTCAGTTTATAGAGCTTGTCTCTTTCTCTATTCAGGGCTTTAATCCCGGCCACCACTCGCTCCTGAATTGCCTCTGAGCCTTCATCCTTACCAGGGGCAGAAAGATCACAAGCCATGGTTTGTACAGAGGAAGGTATGTCACCCGATGGCCCAGGAGATGGCTGAGAGCTTCCAGCAGGAGAGGCCCTGCTGGCCTCCATGGCTTCCCCAGAAAGGGGCCAGGAGAGCTGGGATAGATTTCCTCACCAGTCCCCTCTCACACGGATCTGCAGCAGCTCCAGAGAGACAGCCTCCTCCTGACACACCTGTGCTCCAATGATGGGTGGGGCACTATTCCTCCCACTGACACCAACAATGAGGCACTATTCCTCCCACCGACAACAATGATGAGGCACTATTCCTCACACTGATACCAATGATGGGGCATGATTCCTTCCACTGATACCAATGATGGGGCACTATTCCTTCCACTGACACCAATGATGGGGCACCATTCCTCCCACTGACACCAATGATGGGGCACTATTCCTTCCACTGATAACAATGATGGGGCACTATTCCTCCCACTGACACCAATGATGGGGCACTATTCCTTCCACTGACACCAATGATGGGGCACCATTCCTCCCACTGACACCAATGATGGGGCACTATTCCTCCCACTGATAACAATGATGGGGCACTATTCCTCCCACTGACACCAATGATGGGACACTATTTATCCTACTGATACCAATGAGGGGGTACTATTCCTCCCACTGACACCAATGATGGGGCACTATTCCTCCCACTGACACCAATGATGGGACACTATTCCTCCCACTGACACCAATGATGGGGCACTATTCCTCCCACTGACACCAATGATGGGACACTATTTCTCCTACTGACACCAATAATGGGGCACTATTCCTCCCACTGACACCAGTGATGGGGTACTATTCCTCCCACTCACACCAATGATGGGGCAATATTCCTCTCACTGACAACAATGATGGGGCACTATTCCTTCCACTGACACCAATAATGGGGAGACATTCCTTCCACTTACACCAATAATGGGGCACAATTTCTCCCACTGACACCAACGATAGGGGACTATACCTACCACTAACACCAATGATGGGGCGCTATTCCTGTCACTGACACCAATAATGGAGCACTATTCCTCCCTCTAATACCTCTAATAGACGCCCCTAAACTCTGAAGGACAGTAAACTGACACTTTTGTTTAGAAAGTTCGAAGACCCCTGATCTAGAGGATTATACCATAGAAGTGTAGTGAGAGGAAGAACAAAGCAGGAAGTCTGAATATTTATGGAACTCCAGCCAATCCCTGGGGAGGTGTGCCCAGAAGGTGGATGGAGGGCCCCTAAATAGTCTGAGGCCTGACCAGTAGCAGAGTTCCTAGGTCCAGTCCTGCTGGAGGAGACCCCTATGCAGGGGCTCTGCCCCTGGGGCAGCTCTCTGGAAGGATCTGTGAGGAAGACGCCAAGGTCCCAGATAGGCTTAGCTGGGGTGCTAGTCGCAAGCTAAGAACCAAGGATCAAAAGAGTCATTACACAGTACCTAGAGACTCCTCGAAGATCATATCCTACTCCTTGTCCTCTCAAATATGTAGTGTGCATGAGAACCAACAATCCTTGTCAACATGAAGACCTAGAAGGTCCTTACCCCACCAAGAGGAGAAAGATAGGCAATCCGAAAGAGAAAAGTAAGAAATGGAAAAGAGAGAGAAGAAAAATGACCTAGAGATCTCCAATAATAATAGCTTAATATCTGCAACGGGAGAAAAAGTCAGCTAGACATGCACATATTGGGCCCAGGGAATCCCAAGTCCTCCTAAACTACCCTACCAATAATGACACTGGAGATCTTTCCATGGAGCCTAATCCACCAGATTTTGTGTTTAACCTGCCATAAAGATACAAAGGGTTTCTTCCATGCTCTTGCAATCAAATGTTTTGGAGCGGAAAAGATTAACCATTGCATACTGCGAGGAGTGTTAGGGACTGGTTCATGGAGCAAGGCTATGTGGGACTGTTGATGTGTAGATCATTTGGTTACTCGCCGGAGCAAGGAACAAATCATATTCCAAATGTCTCCTGATCTTGGGGCAATTCTACCATATATGGTACAGTACCCCTATATAGTACCCCTTAGCTCACATCCTCTAAAGCAGGGGACTTCAAAAACAAGGGGCCAGTTTACTGTCCTTCAGATTTTAGGGGGGCTGGACTGTGGCCATTGGGAGTAGAAAAAAACATTGTCCCATCTTGGGTGTCAGTGGGAGGAATTTTGTCTCTTCATTGGTGTCATATCGCCCCATTGTTTGTGTCATTGGAAGACATTGTGCCCCATCATTGGTGTCATATCGCCCCATTATTGGTGTCATTGTAAGACATTGTGCCCCATCATTGATGTCATCGGGCCCCATTGTTGATGTCATTGAGAGGAATTGTATCATTGAGACCCATTGTTGGTGTCATTGGGTGGAATTGTCTCCCATCATTGGTGTCATTGGGCCTCATTGTTGGTGTCATTGGGAGGAATTGTGTTTCATCATTGGTGTCATTGGGAGAAATTGTGCTCCATTATTGGTATTATTGAAAGGAATTGTACCCCTTTATTGGTGTCATTGGGCCTCATTTGTTGGTGTCATTGGGAGAAATTGTGCCCCATTATTGGTGTTATTGAGAGGAATTGTACCCCTTCATTGGTGTCAGTGAGGGTAATTATGCTCCATTGTTGGTATCAGTCAATGAAATAATGCCCCAAGGGCCAGATAAAAGCAAGAAAAGGGCTGCATTTGGCCCCCCCGGGCCGCAGTTTGGAGACCACTGCTCTGAAGCAAAGCAGGGAAGATCCAGGATCCATTTTGACAAGACTGGAAGGGACCACATGGATGACACTGAGCACTACAGACAGACTTCTGTTAAAGAACAACAATCCCCAGGTGTGCAGCATTTCTGAGCCAGTGTCATGGAGCCTGCACCAACCCAACAATTCTGGCAATTCTGTTAGAAAACACACTTTTTTCCTTTTTCCATGCTTGCTTTCTCATCCAGAGGCCTCGCCACCTCAACTCTCTTTCCCGTGACTCCAGGATAGGTCCCTAGGCCATTTTTTGCTGCGGATCGGATCCCAGGTAGTGGGAAGCCAGTCGTTAGTGAAGGTGCCAAGCACATAAACCCCTGCACTACCAGTGTAACCATCAATTTGGCCATGTCACCCATCTCCTGTCTGGTTGGCTGCTTTGGCATGTGACACAGACATTGGCAACAACATTCTAGGTGGACATCATTCTACCCATGTACTGTATCTTTCCTAACTCAGTAGTTGTAAGCCCTGTTCTTTTGATACACCATGCATGCACCCCTTTAAGAGATTTCAGAACAGGCAAATCAGGTGAGCAAATAAAGATTCTTTACTGCAGATCACAATGAACAGTTCTCACAGACATCTCACAGCTCCTATACAAAGCTCTCTATTGCCACATAAAGTGACTGTACCTTAGGCAGGTGGCGGGCAAGTCCATTAAAGCAATTCTTTCAAGGCAAAAGTCCAGTAGGCAGCAAATCCACAATAGTCCCTCAGAGTCCATGATCCGGTGCTAACCCACAAAGGCAATAAAGTCCATAACTGGCATTTGTAAGTCCATGAGGGTTTAAAGGCTCCCAAACACCCCCCCCCCCCCCCCGGGAACCAGATTAGGCTCCTATCAACCCCACAAGGGAGAGATCCACACCAATAGAGTAACAGCTTTGGCAATCTTTTCCCAACCAGAGAATCCTAGGGCATTTAGTGAGCCCTATTGATATGATATGGCCTAAGGGGGGCAGTAACCTTTCAGAAAAGTGTTGGCAAAATGTGAACCCTCCTGCTAAGTCACCACTAGCTCAGCAGATCAACCCCAAGGACACAGTGCAACATTGCGCTTGGCTGGCTCAATTAACTTGAGGGCATGAGCACAGACAGTAAAAACACACTAACCCTTCAGAACCCTCTTGGATGCACCTACCTACACCAGTGGCGGATGGTGGTATATTTTTTTTGGGGGGGGCAGCAAACAATCCACCCACCACCAAACCCCCCCCCCCCCCGGTTGGGTCACAGGCACCCCAGCGCCCCCGGTCGGTCACCAGCCCTGCACTTACCCCATCTAGGTCGCGGGCAGCACTTCCTCATGGTGGCGTCTCCTCCTCCTGGTGCTTCACGACGGATTCCCCTGCATCTCCTCCCTTCTCCCCCTCTGTGGCCAATAAGATCGCTTCTCCTCTTGGCCAACCGGGTGACGGAACCCGCTTCCTGTTTGGCCGGGAGGAGAATCGGGAAGACAATAGCGAATATTATTTTGCTATTGTCACACAACTGTGTAGGCTCAGAGCGCAGTAATCTCCCCCCCCCCCCCCCCCCCCCGTGCTTCTAAAAAAACCCCATTGGAATCCATGCGTCCGGCATGTAGATTGGGGGGCCGGACGCATGGATTAGGGCATTATGGGCCGCCGCTGACCTACCTACACCCTCCTTGTCCTGTATCTTTAGCACACCAGAGTGAGGGAGGGTCAGAAACTTTTTTCTAGGTGAAGGTATTGCAAGCATTTTCTTACACCCTGCTCTTTGATTTGATTCAGGGGGGGGGGGGGGGGGGGGTGGATTCCCAACCTAGATCTGTAAAAGCTTAATTTTGGGTTTACAATCACTTAGGGTTAGTGGAGTTAGCCTTCAAATTTTCCCAGACAATCTTAATGAATATAGTCAAGAACACTATAGTGTGGAACTGGTATCTGACTGATCAAGGCTGCTGATAGAAATCCCGGGGCCCCCCCGTACAGCCTACCTGACAGGGCCCTCCTCCGAAAATATCAAATGATATTTTTGTAAAAATGCCATTGCCCCCGATGCTTTGCTTCGCAGCCATGTCAGAAATGATACCCCAGTCAAACAAGTAACCCCATTCAAGTAAATAGCGCTGCTCTGCAAGCGCCCTGCAACTCCGTGCAAAGCACATGACAAGGAGCCATTAACCTGCACCCCCACAGTGAGCGATTAGTACCGATCGCTCACACTGTTCATTCAGGAAAGGTGTGCTCATTTAGGACCACGTAAAATAAACCCCCTGTGTGCCCTCGGCAGCTTAAGGGCAGGAGAGGAGAGAAGGGAAACTGGCAACACTGTGGGCTAAATGGACACAAAGGGCTCCCAGACAGCAGGGGGTGCAGATACTAGAACCGATCCCCCTGCAGTGCAGCTGAGGAGAGAAAGAAACGTAGAACCTCGTAGCACTACAGGGGGATCCACAACAGTCAAAAGCGTCAGCAATAAGGCAGTACAGCCGCCCCTCCTGCCCAGCGGGTATCCAGGCCCCCTTTGGAATTGATGGGGCTGGGTCTGGTACAAGAGGGCTGGCTGTACCGTCTTATCAATGGTCCTGTGATTGCTCACCATCGTGTTTTGGACTTCATAGTATCCAAGAGTTTCTTTTTAAAGAATTTGCTGTTGTATTTGAGACCTGTGAGGTATCTTAAAACTTCCGGGATTTGGTTGTCCTGCAGATCAATGTAGACCGGGATCACCCTGGCGGCATTTTGCTCTATAGCATTTTGGAGACACCATTGAGAAACCCATCTGCACCAGGACTCTTCCAGGAATCGAGAGGACAGGAGAAGGAAGGACGCCCTGCTGGACTGGATGACGGCATCGGCCGCTAAAATGGCCTGCACTCCGCCGGCCTGATCGCGGTGCTCAACAAAGCCATGGTAGCCGTTCTGCTCCAAAATACCGGCAACGCGGAGAGCAATGTCTGTGTCGTGTTCAGTGTGCCACAAGGAGAACTCATACTTATATGGCGTTGGGCACATATCTCCAGTGCAGACACAACGGCAAGGCCAATGGCATGTTCCAGATCTTTTCACGAGGCTCTTGTCCAAAATAAACTATGCGCATAAACTATATTCACATGGATGCTCCTCTGAGCTCCTCAATGACACTTCCGAGCTTCATCCCAAAGATCTCAGAGCTGCACATTGTCCTTCAGTTCATAATGGGCTTCCTTCAACTTGATGTTTTATTGAACACATGAACGTACGTACTGCTTATTCACCTTAATGGATGCGTCATCTGTAGGAATAAAGGTCGCTGTTAGAAAAACATGACAAAGAAAACAGAAAAACAGAAGACCTAAGACCTCCATAAATGGCTCAAATTCAAGCCTTGGGTGGCCCTGTTTGCACCACCTGATTCAACAAAAGTTGACCTAAAAATCGAAGGAAATATGTCCGTTGAACAGTGAATGTGCCCTACCGGGTGTAATCACTGTTCAGGTGTTCAGACATGGCACGGGTGCCATGGCTGTCTGATCTAAACAGCTGGCAACCACCCAGCTACATAAAAGCCTTCTGGGCCCTTCGCACTACTAGTCAACGCCACACTGGTGACGCCTACTCCTACCTCCATCCCTTTTGTAAAGTGACTAAAGTACCTCCAGCCAGGGGTGTTTATAGGTCTGCAAAAGATCTGGGGCTAGAGCCCATAGCAGCAGTCACCAACCTTTTTGAAGGCCCGGGGGGGGGGGGCGTTTAGGGGAAAGCCCTGGGCGTGTCACTTGCCACATCTCCTGCCACCAGATGCAGCTTGTCACTTACGACTGTCGCTTGTCACCAGATGCAGAGTGTTACTTGCCACCAGATGTGGATTGTCACTTGCCACATCTCCTGCCACCAGATGTGGATTGTCACTTGCCACGTCGCCTGCCACCAGATGTGCAGTTGCGTAGCGTGGGTTGTCAGCACCCGGGGCAAGGCAAGTCATTTGCGCCCCCCCCCCAACCTGCGGACTTTTAGCTATCCCCGAGTCCCTTCAAATACAATAGTACTGACCTACCTGATTCCTATACTGACCACTACACTGAGAACTACACTGTCCACTACACTACATTGTCCACTACACTGACCACTATACTATACTGTCCACTATACTACACTGACCACTATACTATACTGTCCACTATACTGTCCACTACACTACACTGACCACTATACTACACTACACTGTCCACTATACTACACTATACTGTCCACTATACTACACTATACTGTCCACTATACTACACTATACTGTCCACTATACTACACTACACTGTCCACTATACTGTCCACTATACTACACTACACTGACCACCATACTACACTGTCCACTATACTACACTACACTGTCCACTACACTGACCACCATACTACACTGTCCACTATACTACACTACACTGTCCACTACACTGACCACCATACTACACTGTCCACTATACTACACTACACTGTCCACTATACTACACTACACTGACCACCATACAACACTACACTGACCACCATACTACACTACACTGACCACTATACTACACTACACTGACCACCATACAACACTACACTGACCACTATACTACACTACACTGACCACCATACAACACTACACTGACCACCATACTACACTACACTGACCACCATACTACACTACACTGACCACCATACAACACTACACTGACCACTATACTACACTACACTGACCACCATACAACACTACACTGACCACTATACTACACTACACTGACCACCATACAACACTACACTGACCACCATACTACACTACACTGACCACCATACTACACTACACTGACCACTATACTACACTACACTGACCACCATACTACACTGTCCACTATACTACACTACACTGACCACTATACTACACAACACTGAGCACCATACTACACTGTCTACTATACTACACTACACTGTCCACTATACTACACTACACTGACCACCATACAACACTACACTGACCACCATACTACACTACACTGACCACCATACTACACTACACTGACCACTATACTACACTACACTGACCACCATACTACACTGTCCACTATACTACACTACACTGACCACTATACTACACAACACTGAGCACCATACTACACTGTCTACTATACTACACTACACTGACCACTATACTACACTACACTGACCACCATACTACACTGTCCACTATACTACACTACACTGTCCACTATACTACACTATACTGACCACTATACTACACTACACTGACCACCATACTACACTGTCCACTATACTACACTACACTGTCCACTATACTACACTATACTGACCACTATACCACACTACACTGACCACCATACTACACTACACTGACCACCATACTACACTATACTGAGCACCATACTACACTACACTGACCACCATACTACACTGTCCACTATACTACACTACACTGACCACTATACTGTCCACTACACTACACTGTCCACTATACTACACTACACTGTCCACTATACTACACTATACTACACTATACTGTCCACTATACTACACTACACTAACCACTATACTACACTACACTGTCCACCATACTACACTGTCCACTATACTACACTACACTGACCACTATACTGTCCACTACACTACACTGTCCACTATACTACACTACACTGTCCACTATACTACACTACACTAACCACTATACTACACTATACTACACTATACTGTCCACTATACTACACTACACTAACCACTATACTACACTGTCCACTATACTACACTACACTTACCACTATACTACACTACACTGACCACCATACTACACTGTCCACTATACTACACTGACCACCATACTACACTGTCCACTATACTACACTACACTGACCACTATACTACACTACACTGACCACTATACTACACTACACTGTCCACTATACTACACTACACTGACCACTATACTACACTATACTGACCACTATACTACATTACACTGACCACCATACTACACTACACTGTCCACTATACTACACTACACTGAGCACTATACTACACTACACTGACCACTATACTACACTATACTGACCACTATACTTCACTACACTGACCACCATACTACACTACACTGACCACTATACTACACTACACTGTCCACTATACTACACTACACTGACCACTATACTACACTATACTGTCCACTATACTACACTACACTGACCACTATACTACACTATACTGTCCACTATACTACACTATACTGACCACTATACTACACTACACTGACCACCATACTACACTACACTGTCCACTATACTTCACTACACTGACCACCATACTACACTACACTGACCACTATACTACATTACACTGACCACTATACTACACTACACTGTCCACTATACTACACTACACTGACCACTATACTACACTATACTGTCCACTATACTACACTATACTGACCACTATACTACACTACACTGACCACCATACTACACTACACTGACCACTATACTACACTACACTGACCACTATACTACACTATACTGACCACCATACTACATTGTCCACCATACTACACTGTCCACCATACTACATTGTCCACCATACTACATTATACTGACCACCATACTATACTATACTGACCACCATACTACACTGTCCACTATACTATACTATACTGTCCACTACACTGACCTCCATACTAAACTACACTATACTGACCACTATACTATACTACACTAACCACCATACTACACTACACTGTCCACTATACTGACCACCATACTACACTACACTGTCCACTATACTACACTGTCCACTATACTGACCACCATACTACACTACACTGACCACTATACTATACTGACCACCATACTACACTACACTGACCACTATACTACACTGACCTCCATACTAAACTACACTATACTAACCACTATACTATACTACACTAACCACTATACTGACCACTATACTACACTACACTGACCACTATACTACACTGTCTGTTATACTACACTGTCCACTATACTACACTGTTCACCATAATACATTATACTGACCACCATACTACACTGTCCACTATACTACATTACACTGACCACCATACTACACTATACTGACCACCATACTACACTGTCCACTATACTACAATACACTGACCACCATACTACACTGTCCACTATACTACACTATACTGACCACCATACTACACTACACTGACCACTATGCTACACTACACTGACCACCACACTACACTGACCACCATACTACACTGTCCACTATACTAAACTACACTGACCTCCATACTAAACTACACTATACTGACCACTATACTATACTACACTAACCACTATACTGCACTATACTGACCACCATACTACACTACACTGTCCACTATACTACACTATACTGACCACCATACTACACTACACTAACCACTATACTACACTGTCCACTATACTGACCACCATACTACACTACACTGTCCACTATACTACACTGTCCACTATACTACACTGTCCACTATACTGACCACCATACTACACTACACAGTCCACCACACTATACTGACCACTATACTGTCCACTACACTAAACACCGTACTAACCACTATACTACACTGACCTCCATACTAAACTACACTATACTGACCACTATGCTAACCCCTATACTATACTACACTAACCACTATACTGTCCACTATACTGACCACCATACTACACTGTCCACTATACTATACTGTCCACTACACTACACTGACCTTAATACTAAACTACACTATACTGACCACTATACCATCTTATATTGACCACTATACTATACTACACTAACCACTATACTACACTATACTGACCACCATACTACACTGTCCACTATACTGACCACCATACTACACTACACTGACCACCATACTACACTGACCACTATACTGACCACCATACTACACTGTCCACTATACTGACCACCATACTACACTACACTGACCACCATACTACACTGTCCACTATACTGACCAGTGACCACCATACTACACTACACTGACCACCATACTACACTGTCCACTATACTGACCACCATACTACACTACACTGACCACCATACTACACTGTCCACTATACTGACCACCATACTACACTACACTGACCACCATACTACACTGTCCACTATACTGACCACCATACTACACTACACTGACAACCATACTACACTGTCCACTATACTGACCACCATACTACACTACACTGACCTCCATACTAAACTACACTATACTGACCACTATACTATACTACACTAACCACTATACTACACTATACTGACCACCATACTACACTACACTGTCCACTATACTACACTATACTGACCACCATACTACACTGTCCACTATACTACACTATACTGACCACCATACTACACTACACTGACCACTATGCTACACTACACTGACCACCACACTACACTACACTACACTGACCACCATACTACACTGTCCACTATACTACACTACACTGACCTCCATACTAAACTACACTATACTGACCACTATACTATACTACACTAACCACTATACTACACTATACTGACCACCATACTACACTACACTGTCCACTATACTACACTATACTAACCACTATACTACACTACACTAACCACTATACTACACTGTCCACTATACTGACCACCATACTACACTACACTGTCCACTATACTACACTGTCCACTAAACTACACTGTCCACTATACTGACCACCATACTACACTACACAGTCCACCACACTATACTGACCACTATACTGTCCACTACACTAAACACCATACTAACCACTATACTACACTGACCTCCATACTAAACTACACTATACTGACCACTATGCTAACCCCTATACTATACTACACTAACCACTATACTGTCCACTATACTGACCACCATACTACACTGTCCACTATACTATACTGTCCACTACACTACACTGACCTCAATACTAAACTACACTATACTGACCACTATACTATCTTATATTGACCACTATACTACACTAACCACTATACTACACTATACTGACCACCATACTACACTGTCCACTATACTGACCACCATACTACACTACACTGACCACCATACTACACTGACCACTATACTGACCACCATACTACACTGTCCACTATACTGACCACCATACTACACTACACTGACCACCATACTACACTGTCCACTATACTGACCAGTGACCACCATACTACACTACACTGACCACCATACTACACTGTCCACTATACTGACCACCATACTACACTACACTGACCACCATACTACACTGTCCACTATACTGACCACCATACTACACTACACTGACCACCATACTACACTGTCCACTATACTGACCACCATACTACACTACACTGACAACCATACTACACTGTCCACTATACTGACCACCATACTACACTACACTGACCTCCATACTAAACTACACTATACTGACCACTATACTATACTACACTAACCACTATACTACACTATACTGACCACCATACTACACTACACTGTCCACTATACTACACTATACTGACCACCATACTACACTACACTAACCACTATACTACACTGTCCACTATACTGACCACCATACTACACTACACTCTCCACTATACTACACTGTCCACTATACTACACTGTCCACTATACTGACCACCATACTACACTACACAGTCCACCACACTATACTGACCACTATACTGTCCACTACACTAAACACCGTACTAACCACTATACTACACTGACCTCCATACTAAACTACACTATACTGACCACTATGCTAACCCCTATACTATACTACACTAACCACTATACTGTCCACTATACTGACCACCATACTACACTGTCCACTATACTATACTGTCCACTACACTACACTGACCTCAATACTAAACTACACTATACTGACCACTATACTATCTTATATTGAACACTATACAATACTACACTAACCACTATACTACACTATACTGACCACCATACTACACTGTCCACTATACTGACCACCATACTACACTACACTGACCACCATACTACACTGACCACTATACTGACCACCATACTACACTGTCCACTATACTGACCACCATACTACACTACACTGACCACCATACTACACTGTCCACTATACTGACCAGTGACCACCATACTACACTACACTGACCACCATACTACACTGTCCACTATACTGACCACCATACTACACTACACTGACCACCATACTACACTGTCCACTATACTGACCACCATACTACACTACACTGACCACCATACTACACTGTCCACTATACTGACCACCATACTACACTACACTGACCTCCATACTAAACTACACTATACTGACCACTATACTATACTACACTGACCACCATACTACACTGACCACAATACTGACCACCATAATACACTGTCCACTATACTGACCACCATACTACACTACACTGACCACCATACTACACTGACCACTATACTAACCACCATACTACACTACACTGACCACCATACTACACTGACCACTATACTGACCACCATACTACACTGACCACTATACTGACCACCTCACTACACTACACTGACCACCATACTACACTGACCACTATACTGACCACCATACTACACTGACCACCATACTACACTGACCACTACACTACACTGACCTCCATACTAAACTACACTATACTGACCACTATACTATACTACACTAACCACTATACTACACTATACTGTCCACTACACTGCCCCCCATAGTGACCACTACACTGGCCTCCATACTATACTACACTGTCCTGCCTACAGTCTCTACCCCCCCCCCCCCCCGGCCAGTAACAAGACTCTCACTCACCTTCTTATCCTGGCTGCATCGATCCGGAGGAGGAGGAGGAGAAGACAGCGGTGGCTCACATTCTTCTCTCCCCTGCGCTCTGCTTGCTGCCATGTTCAGTGTCCAGCGCCCTGTGATTGGGCGTATGGGGGTTCATGTGCGGAGGCGGGACTTCAGGAGCGATCGAGGACAGGCCAGCCCTACGCCTCACATGACCCCCATACACCCAATCACAGGCCGCCGGACACTTAACATGGCGGCCGTGCCGGGGACACAGGATCGAGAAATTAGGAGGAGGCAGCCAGTGACACATACTGGCGCCCCCTAAATGTCGCGCCTGGGGCCACGGCACCCCCTGCACCCCCCACGCTACGCCGCTGCAGATGTGGATTGTCACTTGCCACATCACCTTACACCATTTGCAGATTGTCACTTCACCTGCCACCATTTGCAGATTGTCACTTGCCACGTCACCTGCCACCAGATCTGGGTTGTCTCTTGCCACCTGATGTGGATTGTCACTTCCCACCTCATGTGGATTGTCACTTGCCATGCCAGCCAGTGCCACTAAATATACATTGTCACCGTATTGGTGGCAGGCTGGCAGCACTGGTCCATTTAGTTCTGAGTGAGGGCAGGAGAGCGCTGATGCAGGGCGGGCAGTGAGAGGTGATGTCATCTCTCTTCTCCCCACCGCACCTCACTCCGACATTGAAGAGGCCCGGCTGTGAGGGCGGAAGAGCGGTGATGTGGAGCGGGCGGAGAGAGATTATGTCATCTCTGCTTGTTTGCCCGCTCACTTCTCTCCTCTCATCTGCCTGCCCGGCTCTCTCTTTTAGCCCGCCGCAGCCGTGGCCCGGCTAAATTGGCAGGGACCCCTTCGGCAAGAGACTCAGAGCTATGGGCCCCAGATTCGGAGCTATAGCCCCAATAGTCACCCCCTAGCGACACCACTGCCTCTAGCACTTCCCACCACCTCTCAGACCAGGCACAGCCACTACAAACAAAATAGATGTAAATCCACTGCAACTAAAGGAGACTGGGATCAATTCAATACTGCATGTGATATGAAGGTCACGTGACTCATTATTTTTTTAAATATCGCATGAAGTAATAAAAGAATCAAATCATCAAAGTAAAATATTGAATGTGAGGTAAATACCGCATAATGATAAATCATTAAAGTCAATTCACTATAAAAAGCCACACATTGGTTATTTATAATCTTGTGTTTGCTGGCCGTATTTTAGAAATGTACAAAAATTAAAAGTATACAATGTATCAGTGTAAAAATGTTCTCCTCTGAGCTCATGGAATGTAAATAAATTGTAACATTTAAAGTGATTGTAAAGTCTTGTTTTTTTAAAAATCACAAACATATTATACTTACCTGCTCTATGCAGTGATTTTGCACAGGGCAGCCCAGATCCTCCTCTTCTCGGCTGCCTCTTTGCTGCTCCTGCCCCTCCCTCCTGTTGAGTGCCCCCACAGCAAACAGCTGGCTGTGCCCCTCCACTGGCCAACCATTCCACTGGTCTCCATTCAGTGTCCTCCACCCCTCTCTACCAATTCCTCCACTGGTCTCCATTCAGTGTCCTCCACCCCCCGCTGCCAATCCCTCCACTGGTCTCCATTCAGTGTCCACCACCCCCCGCTGCCAATCCCTCCACTGGTCTCCATTCAGTGTCCTCCACCCCCCGCTGCCAATCCCTTCACTGGTCTCCATTCAGTGTCTTCCACCGCCCGCTGCCAATCCCTCCACTGGTCTCCATTCAGTGTCCCCTCTGTACACATTCCTCCACTGGTCTCCATTCAGTGTCCTCCACCCCTCTCTACCAATCCCTCCACTGGTCTCCATTCAGTGTCCTCCACCCCTCTCTGCCAATCCCTCCACTGGCCTCCATTCAGTGTCCTCCACCCCTCTCTACCAATCCCTCCACTGGTCTCCATTCAGTGTCCTCCACCCCTCTCTACCAATCCCTCCACTGGTCTCCATTCAGTGTCCTCCACCCCTCTCTACCAATCCCTCCACTGGTCTCCATTCAGTGTCTTCCACCCCCCCGCTGCCAATCCCTCCACTGGTCTCCATTCAGTGTCCTCCACCCCTCTCTACCAATCCCTCCACTGACCTCCATTCAGTGTCCTCCACCCCTCTCTACCAATCCCTCCACTTGTCTCCATTCAGTGTCCTCCACCCCTCTCTACCAATCCCTCCACTGGTCTCCATTCAGTGTCTTCCACCCCCCGCTGCCAATTCCTCCACTGGTCTCCATTCAGTGTCCTCCACCCCCCGCTGCCAATCCCTCCACTGGAATGTCTTCGAGCCAGATGGGGTGCGGCTGTGGACATGGACGATTCCAGGTAAAATTGTGCCTGAAGGACACCTAAGGATCTCTTGTTGTTGGGCATTACATTGTTGAATTTGAACTTATTGGTATGTTTTAATGTTATGATATTTTATTCTTTCGTTAATAAAAATGGCTGCTGTGGCCGTATAGAACCCATGTCACTCAGTCCGTGTCTTTATTCTAAATTTGTCAGGACCCAGGTTGACGAATCCTTTAGTCATGCATATTTGCAAAAGCTGGAGCTATCCTTTAAAATGATCAGCCAATGCAACTGGAAAACACTTACCATTCTGTTAGTGCAGTTCCCCCATGTTCTCTGCTTGTTCCTCCTATTCCAATGTGACCCCCCCCCCCCCCCTGTTATGAACCTGTTCTATACATCGTGTCACTTCCCCATTCCAATCATTCTGGATTCACTGTGCATTAGCCTCAGGCTCAGTACAGTCTCTTCTCTCATACAGAGGGTTCCACCATATCTTCAGATAAATGGGCCTGATAAAGTAAGACCCCTTTCACACGTTAAAAATAGCGCCTGCAAACCGCCCTAAAACAGCTGCTCCATTCACTCCAGTGTGAAAGCCCAAGGAGCGGTGCGCTGGCAGGGCGTCAGAAAAAGTCCTGCCAGCAGTTTCTTTGGAGCGGTGAACTCACCGCCCCTCCACCGCTGCTCCCCATTGAAATCAATGAGACAGCGCTGCGACACCACCGGCAAAACGCCGATGTGGCGGCGTTTTGCGGGCGGATTTAACCCCTTTTTGGCCGCTAGCGGGGAGTTAAAACTGCCCCGCTAGCGGCCGAATAGCGCCGGTGGCGGCATGTGTGAAAGGGGTCTAAGGGGGGAGTAGAGTCAGAAATTCCACAATGGAAATGATGTACAAGCAAAGTCACAGACTGATACGAATGATCCAATACAGTGGTCTCCAAACTGCGTCCCTCTAATATGTTGCAGCGACATAATAAACATGGAGTTCACCAGTGGTGGCTGCTCCATACGGGGTGCAGGGGCGCCGCCCCCCGAATCCATGCGCCAGGCCCCCCAATCCACATGCGGGGCGCCGTACGCATTGGATTTCAATGGGCTTTTTTTCTTTGTTCTATGGAGCACATTTCTGTGATCTGTCACAAAAGGGGGAGTTCCCTATTCCTGCCACACGTCACATTCCACAGGAACATGTGAATCATTGTTTATTTGTTACACTAGCAACAATGTTGCAACTTGCACTTAGATTAGATTAGGTTTGCAATTATAGTATGCATGTCGGATATGTGCTTGTAAACTATGTGGCATGTTCACCAATGCCAGGAGCCTGGCGGACAAGATGGGTGAAGCAGAGATATTGTTGTACGAGGAGGATTTGGATTTTGTGGGAATTTCAGCAGCAGAAGGGGCCGGCGTGACCTCATCTAACAGGACTTAATTTTTCTTGCTAAACTTCCCCTTTCAGCAGACAGTTTCAATAAAAGTTTAAAAAATATATAAATACACCTTTTTTTAGGTTATTTTCGGAGCAGTGACTTGACCGCGGTCTCTGCTCTTCTCTCCATAGCTCTGAGTGCTGGGGGCGGAGTCTCATGATGATAACGGGGTGCAAGGCTCTGACGTCACACATCTCTGGGGTTCTTTAGCTCCACAGAGACAGGGAGAAGCATCCTCAGGCTGTGGGGATGATTGACAATGGTGACACTCCCTACACTCCCTACAGGAGCTGCTGTCAGTCTCCAGCTGGTGTGGCCGCTGTCAGTATCTCCAGCTGGTGTGGCCGCTGTCAGTCTCCAGCTGGTGTGGCCGCTGTCAGTCTCCAGCTGGTGTGGCCGCTGTCAGTCTCCAGCTGGTGTGGCCGCTGTCAGTATCTCCAGCTGGTGTAGTCGCTGTCAGTCTCCAGCTGGTGTGGCCGCTGTCAGTCTCCAGCTGGTGTGGCCTCTGTCAGTCTCCAGCTGGTGTGGCCTCTGTCAGTCTCCAGCTGGTGTGGCCACTATCAGTCTCCAGTTGGGGTGGCCGCTGTCAGTCTCCACTTGGTGTGGCCGCTGTCAGTCTCCAGCTGGGGTGGCCGCTGTCAGTCTCCAGCTGGTGTGGCCACTGTCAGTATTTCCAGCTGGTGTGGCCACTGTCAGTATCTCCAGCTGGTGTGGCCACTGTCAGTCTCTCTGGTGTGGCCGCTGTCAGTCTCCACTTGATGTGGCCGCTGTCAGTCTCCAGCTGGGGTGGCCGCTGTCAGTCTCCAGCTGGTGTGGCCGCTGCCAGTATCTCCAGCTGGTGTGGCCGCTGTCAGTCTCTCTGGTGTGCCCGCTGTCAGTCTCTCTGGTGTGGCCGCTGTCAGTCTCCAGCTGGTGTGGCCGCTGTCAGTCTCCAGCTGGGGTGGCCTCTGTCAGTCTCCAGCTGGTGTGGCCGCTGTCAGTCTCCAGTTGGGGTGGCTGCTGTCAGTCTCCACTTGGTGTGACCGCTGTCAGTCTCCAGCTAGGGTGGCCGCTGTCAGTCTCCAGCTGGTGTGGCCGCTGTTAGTCTCTCTGGTGTGGCCGATGTCAGTCTCTCTGGTGTGGCTGCTATCAGTCTTCAGCTGGGGTGGCCGCTGTCAGTCTCTCTTTTCTCTGCAGCCTCAGCAGCACTGGACAGTGAATGAATGGGAAGTGCTCTGTGCTAAGTGGCTTTCTGTTCATTCACAGACTGAAGCGTAGTAAACATAGTCCACTATGCTTCGGCTATGAATGAACACAGTGAGTGAGTGTGTTCAATGTGTTCATTTAGAAAAGGAAGGGGCCGGTGAATTACATATTTACTAGCCCCTTCCCCCTGCTCTCCATCCTGAAACATCCCCCGCAGTAGCAAGGGGTAGTAATAATAATAATAATAAAAATAAAAATAATACAGAAATACTAATAATACAAATGAAATTATAATAAAAATGACAGAAATAATAATAATATAAATGAAAAAATAAATATTAGTGGTGTATGGCAATGGCCTGAACCAGTCACTAGATGGCAGCACTGCAATGTATAATACAAATTAGCAATAAATGGCAAACTAAGGTACTCTATACTCCATGGCTGGGGCTGGGGGTATAACTACAATTCATGTGCCCCCTATAGTGAAATATTGATGCCCCCCCCACCCCAGGAACTTCCCTCTGTGACACCGGGGAATGTCATTTGGGACTTTAGTGTAATTGATCCTAACATGAAATATGTCTAAAATAAGGACAGGCAGCAGGAGAGTTGTTTGTTAAAGCTGAACTCCAACCCAAAACTATTTTTGGCCGTTTGCTATAAAAAACAATGAATAAAATAATGAAGCGCGTGCGATGTGCGTGCGATGTGCGTGCGATGTGCGTGCGATGTGCGGCCGGCGCTGTGTTGTGTAAGACTCTCACTTTCATCCCCTTCAAACTTAAAGGGGTTGATTTACTAAAACTGGAGAGTATAAGATCTGGTGCAGCTGTGCATGGGAGCCAATCAGCTTCCAGGTTTTATTGTCCCGGTTCGCACTGCCGCTGCTTGTCATGCGACTCGAGAGTTGAAAGAAGTCGCATGACAAGTTGCGTCCCATTAACAGCAATAGAGCCGTTCTAATCAGTGCAACTCAAGTCGCTCCGGCTTAGAAAAAAAAGTTCCTGCGCTACTTTGGTGCAACTTCAACACGACTTGCAAGAATTCCTATGGAAGCCGCGATGAAGTCACGTGAGGATGACGGATTTAAAGTCGCACGACTTTGAAGCGGCGGCAGTGCGAACAAGGGGCTCAATGAACGACGTTCTAAGCTGATTGGATCCGATGCAGAGCTGCACCAGATTTTGCATTCCCCAGTTTTAGTAAATCTCACCCCCCCCAGTGTCAGCTGCAGTATGACGATCGCAGCGGGTCGCTTGCTCTGTGGCTCATCCATTCTGAAAACGTATTGCATTCTTTTCAAATAATACAAATCATTCTGTGATTGGAGGAGGCGAGATTGTGACGTTCGTCTGCACTTCCTCCAATCACAACAACGATAGCGATTATTAATAAATTTGATCCCAAATTGTGATCCCGTCCATCTGATGTCAGCTGTTCAGGAATGAAGACTTCAGACAAGCTCTCTAGTTGGGGGCCCCTTTCCCCCCCCCGGGCCCCATAGCAGCCTCATGGACTACTATGGAAGTAGTTCTGCCACCTCTTCAGGGGGCGCACAGACCCCACAAGTCGGATGACTGTCGGGTTTTTGAACCTTGACCAATCTTTGTTATGAAAGATCTAAAATTAAAAAACATCCATATTGGCGCTGGGTGTCGGGTGATGTTTCTGTCAGATGCAGATCTGAGTGTCGGTTGCTACTTTTTGTAAACCACCCCCCATAGTGCTTTATTTACCCCCATAGTGCTTTATTTACCCCCATAGTGCTCCATAGTGCTTTATTTACCCCCATAGTGCTTTATTTACCCCCATAGTGCCCCATAGTGCTTTATTTACCCCCATAGTGCCCCATAGTGCTTTATTTACCCCCATAGTGCCCCATATTGCTTTATTTACCCCCATAGTGACCCATAGTGCTTTATTTACCCCCATAGTGCCCCATAGTGCTTTATTTACCCCCATAGTGACCCATAGTGCTTTATTTACCCCATAGTGCTTTATTTACCCCATAGTGCTTTATTTACCCCCATAGTGCCCCATAGTGCTTTATTTACCCCCATAGTGCCCCATAGTGCTTTAATTACCCCCATAGTGCTTTATTTACCCCCATAATGCCCCATAGTGCTTTATTTACCCCCATAGTGCCCCATAGTGCTTTATTTACCCCCATAGTGCCCCATAGTGCTTTATTTACCCCCATAGTGCCCCATAGTGCGTTATTTACCCCCATAGTGCTTTATTTACCCCCATAGTGCCCCATAGTGCTTTATTTACCCCCATAGTGCTTTATTTACCCCCATATTGCTTTATTTACCCTCATAGTGCTTTATTTATACCCATAGTGCTTTATTTACCCCATAGCGCTTTATTTACCCCCATAGTGCCCCATAGTGCTTTATTTACCCCCATAGTGCTTTATTTACCCCCATAGTGCCCCATAGTGCTTTATTTACCCCCATAGTGCTTTATTTACCCCCATAGTGCCCCATATTGCTTTATTTACCCCATATTGCTTTATTTACCCCCATAGTGCTTTATTTATCCCCATAGTGCCCCATAGTGCTTTATTCACCCCCATAGTGCTTTATTTACCCCCATAGTGCCCCATAGTGCTTTATTTACCCCCATAGTGCTTTATTTGCCCCATAGTGCCTCATTTATCCCCATAGTGCTTTATTTACCCCCATAGCGCTTTATTTATCCCCATAGCGCTTTATTTACCCCCATAGTGCTTTATTTACCCCCATATTGCTTTATTTACACCCATAGTGCTTTATTTACCCCCATGTTGCTTTATTTACCCCCATATTGCTTTATTTACCCCATAGTGCTTTATTTACCCCCCTATTGCTTTATTTACCCCCATAGTGCCCCATATTGCTTTATTTACCCCATAGCACTTTATTTACCCCATAGCGCTTTATTTACCCCCATAGTGTTCTATTTACCCCATAGTGCTTTATTTACCCCTATATTGCTTTGTTTACCCCCATAGTGCTTTGTTTACCCCATAGTGCTTTATTTACCCCCATATTGCTTTATTTACCCCCATAGTGCTTTATTTACCCCCACATTGCTTTATTTACCCCCATAGTGCTTTATTTACCCCATAGTGCTTTATTTACCCCCATAGTGCTTTATTTACCCCCCTATTGCTTTATTTTCATCCATAGTGCTTTTTTTACCGCATAGTGCTTTATTTACCCCCATAGCTCTTTATTTACCCCCATAGTACTTTATTTACCCCCATAGTGCTTTATTTAACCCCATATTGCTTTATTTATCCCATATTGCTTTATTTACCATCATAGTGCTTTATTTACCCCATATTGCTTTATTTACCCTCATAGCACTTTATTTACCTCCATAGTGCTTTATTTACCCCCATAGTGCCCCATATTGCTTTATTTACCCCCATATTGCTTTATTTACCCCATAGTGCTTTATTTACAACCATATTGCTTTATTTACCCCCATAGTGCCCCATATTGCTTTATTTACCCCATAGCACTTTATTTACCCCATAGTGCTTTATTTACCCCCATAGTGCTTTATTTACCCCCATAGCGCTTTATTTACCCCATAGTGCTTTATTTACCACATAGTGCTTTATTTACCCCCATAGTGCTTAATTTACCCCCACATTGCTTTATTTACCCCATAGTGCTTTATTTACCCCATATTGCTTTATTTACCCCCATAGTGCTTTATTTATCCCATATTGCTTTATTTACCCTCATAGTGCTTTATTTACCCCATATTGCTTTATTTACCCTCATAGCACTTTATTTACCTCCATAGTGCTTTATTTACCCCCATAGCACTTTATTTACCCCCATAGTGCTTTATTTACCCCAATAGTGCCCCATATTGCTTTATTTACCCCCATATTGCTTTATTTACCCCCATAGTGCTTTAATTACCCCCATAGTGCCCCATATTGCTTTATTTACCCCCATAGTGCTTTATTTAACCCCATAGTGCCCCATATTGCTTTATTTACGCCCATATTGCTTTATTTACCCCATAGTGCTTTATTTACCCCCATATTGCTTTATTTACCCCCATAGTGCCCCATATTGCTTTATTTACCCCATAGCACTTTATTTACCCCATAGCGCTTTATTTACCCCCATAGTGCCCCATATTGCTTTATTTACCCCCATAGTGCTTTATTTACCCCCATAGCACTTTATTTACCCCCATAGTGCCCCATAGTGCTTTATTTACCCCATAGCACTTTATTTACCCCATAGTGCTTTATTTACCCCATAGCACTTTATTTACCCCATAGCGCTTTATTTACCCCATAGTGCTTTATTTACCCCATAGTGCTTTATTTACCTCCATAGTGCTTTATTTACCCCCATATTGCTTTATTTACCCCATAGCACTTTATTTACCCCATAGTGCTTTATTTACCGCATAGTGCTTTATTTACCCCCATAGCGCTTTATTTACCCCCATAGTGCTTTATTTACCCCCCATAGCGCTTTATTTATCCCATATTGCTTTATTTACCCTCATAGTGCTTTATTTGCCCCATATTGCTTTATTTACCCTCATAGCACTTTATTTACCTCCATAGTGCTTTATTTACCCCCATAGTGCCCCATATTGCTTTATTTACCCCCATAGTGCTTTATTTACCCCCATATTGCTTTATTTACCCCATAGTGCTTTATTTACCCCATATTGCTTTATTTACCCCCACATTGCTTTATTTACCCCCATAGTGCTTTATTTACCCCCTTAGTGCCCCCTATTGCTGTATTTGCCCCCATAGTGCTTTATTTACCCCCATAGTGCCCCATATTGCTTTATTTACCCCCATAGTGCTTTATGTACCCCCATAGTGCCCCATATTGCTTTATTTACCCCCATATTGCTTTATTTACCCCCATATTGCTTTATTTACCCCCATAGTGCCCCATAGTGCTTTATTTACCCCCATAGTGCTTTATTTACCCCCATAGTGCCCCATATTGCTTTATTTACCCCATAGCACTTTATTTACCCCCATAGTGCTTTATTTACCCCCATAGTGCTTTATTTACCCCCATATTGCTTTATTTACCCCATAGTGCTTTATTTACCCCATATTGCTTTATTTACCCCATAGTGCTTTATTTACCCCCACATTGCTTTATTTACCCCCATAGTGCTTTATTTACCCCATAGTTCTTTTTTTACCCCCATAGTGCTTTATTTACCCCCATATTGCTTTATTTTCATCCATAGTGCTTTATTTACCGCATAGTGCTTTATTTACCCCCATAGTGCTTTATTTACCCTCATAGTGCTTTATTTACCCCATATTGCTTTATTTACCCTCATAGCACTTTATTTACCCCCATAGTGCTTTATTTACCCCCTTAGTGCCCCCTATTGCTGTATTTGCCCTCATAGTGCTTTATTTACCCCCATAGTGCCCCATATTGCTTTATTTACCCCCATAGTGCTTTATTTACCCCCATAGTGCCCCATATTGCTTTATTTACCCCCATATTGCTTTATTTACCCCCATAGTGCTTTATTTACCCTCATAGTGCTTTATTTACCCCCACAGTGCCCCATATTGCTTTATTTGCCCCATAGTGCTTTATTTACCCCCATAGTGCCCCATATTGCTTTATTTACCCCCATAGTGCCCCATATTGCTTTATTTGCCCCCATAGTGCTTTATTTACCCCCATAGTGCCCCATATTGCTTTATTTACCCCCATAGTGCCCCATATTGCTTTATTTACCCCCATAGTGCCCCATATTGCTTTATTTACCCCCATAGTGCCCCATATTGCTTTATTTACCCCCATAGTGCCCCATATTGCTTTATTTACCCCCATAGTGCCCCATATTGCTTTATTTACCCCCATAGTGCCCCATATTGCTTTATTTACCCCCATAGAGGACATCACTATAATTCTATCACTGAAAACTCCGCTCTGTCCCTTTTCACACAGCCCCGCCCTAAGGCCCCGCCGGGATTGGCCCGCTGAGCAGTCAGTCTCCGCCAGGGGCCGCCCCTCGGCGCAGGGATTGGGCGGTGGGAGGAGTCGGCTCCTCCTCGGCGGTCGGGGATTGGAGGAGGGGGGGAGACGCCGCTCCGGAGTCTCTCCGGTAATAACAGCTGGAAACTTCAGGGGGAGAAGCCGATCCGGGAACCGGAACACCCGACTGAGACCCGGGACCGGGGGACGGTAAGCGGGGAGAGTACCGGGAGAGCGGGCGAGGGGCGGGGCGCTGTGTGTGCGTTCTATGGTTGACATGGCAACGGCGGAGAGCCGCCCCACGTGACACGATCCCCCCCCCCCCCATCCTCTCTATACAGCCCAGAGGATACAATGTATACAATGTATCACCCCGACTTCCCTCTAATATACAACATTGTATCATCTCTATATTATTATTATCATTATTGTTATTATTATTATTATTATTATTATTATTATTATACATGTATATAGCTCTGAAATATACCGCAGCGCTGTACAGAGATCACTGAGCCAGTCATATCAGTCTCTGTACAGAGGAGCTTACACTCTAATGTCCCCTCCCCCACAGTCACATCAGTCTCTGTACAGAGGAGCTTACACTCTAATGTCCCTTCCCCCCACAGTCACATCAGTCTCTGTACAGAGGAGCTTACACTCTAATGTCCCCTCCCCCAAGTCACATCAGTCTCTGTACAGAGGAGCTTACACTCTAATGTCCCCTCCCCCACAGTCACATCAGTCTCTGTACCAGAGGAGCTTACACTCTAATGTCCCCTCCCCCCACAGTCACATCAGTCTCTGTACAGAGGAGCTTACACTCTAATGTCCCTTCCCCCACAGTCACGTCAGTCTCTGTACAGAGGAGCTTACACTCTAATGTCCCCTCCCCCCACAGTCACATCAGTCTCTGCACCAGAGGAGCTTACACTCTAATGTCCCCTCCCCCACAGTCACATCAGTCTCTGTACAGAGGAGCTTACACTCTAATGTCCCCTCCCCCACAGTCACATCAGTCTCTGCACCAGAGGAGCTTACACTCTAATGTCCCCTCCCCCACAGTCACATCAGTCTCTGTACAGAGGAGCTTACACTCTAATGTCCCCTCCCCCACAGTCACATCAGTCTCTGCACCAGAGGAGCTTACACTCTAATGTCCCCTCCCCCACAGTCACATCAGTCTCTATACAGAGGAGCTTACACTCTAATGTCCCCTCCCCCACAGTCACATCAGTCTCTGTACCAGAGGAGCTTACACTCCAACCTATGTGTGTGATTATGTGTCAGTATTACATTGTATATCCCTGTATGTTGTGGTCATTCAGGTGATTATCTAATAGTTTCTTGAAGCTATCAATGCTCCCCGCTGAGACCACCGCCTGTGGAAGGGAATTCCACATCCTTGCCGCTCTTACAGTAAAGAACCCTCTATGTAGTTTAAGGTTAAACCTCTTTTCTTCTAATTGTAATGAGTGGCCATGAGTCTTGTTATGTTCCCTTCCGGGAAAACGTTTTCTCCCTATTGTGGGGTCACCAGTCCGGTATTTGTAAATTGAAATCATATCCCCTCTCAAGCGTCTCTTCTCCAGAGAGAATAAGTTCAGAGCTCACAACCTTTCCTCATAACTAAGATCCTCCAGACCCTTTATTAGCTTTGTTGCCCTTCTTTGTACTCGCTCCATTTCCAGTACATCCTTCCTGAGGACTGGTGCCCAGAACTGGACAGCATACTCCAGGTGCGGCCGGACCAGAGTCTTGTAGAGCGGGAGAATTATCGTTTTATCTCTGGAGTTGATCCCCTTTTTAATGCCAATATTCTGTTTGCTTTATTAGCAGCAGCTTGGCATTGCATGCCATTGCTGAGCCTATCATCTACTAGGACCCCCAGGTCCTTTTCCATCCTAGATCCCCCCAGAGGTTCTCCCCCCAGTGTATAGATTGCATTCAGATTTTTACCACCCAAATGCATTATTTTACATTTTTCTACATTGAACCTCATTTGCCATGTAGTTGCCCCTCCCCCATTAATTTGTTCAGGTCTTTATGCAAGATTTCCACATCCTGCGGAGAAGTTATTGCCCTGCTTAGCTTAGTATCGTCTGCAAATACAGAGATTGAACTGTTTATCCCATCCTCCAGGTCGTTTATAAACAAATTAAATAGGATTGGTCCCAGCACAGAACCCTGGGGGACCCCACTACCCACCCCTGACCATTCCGAGTACTCCCCATTTATCACCACCCTCTGAACTCGCCCTTGTAGCCAGTTTTCAATCCAGGTACTCACCCTATGGTCCATGCCAACGCACCTTATTTTGTACAGTAAACGTTTATGGGGAACTGTGTCAAAGGCTTTTGTAGAATCCAGATACACCACGTCTACGGGCCTTCCTTTATCTAGATGGCAACTCACCTCCTCATAGAAGGTTAATAGATTGGTTTGGCAAGAACGATTCTTCATGAATCCATGCTGATTACTGCTAATGATATCGTTCTTATTACTAAAATCTTGTATATAGTCCCTTATTATCCTGTCCAAGAGTTTACATACTATTGATGTTAGGCTAACTGGTCTGTAATTCCCAGGGATGTTTTTTGGGCCCTTTTTAAATATCGGTGCTACATTGGCTTTTCTCCAATCAGCTGGTACCATTCCAGTCAATAGACTGTCTGTAAAAATTAGGAACAACGGTCTGGCAATCACCTGACTGAGTTCCCTAAGTACCCTCGGATGCAAGCCATCTGGTCCCGGTGATTTATTAATGTTAAGTTTCTCAAGTCTAATTTTAATTCCGTCCTCTGTTAACCATGGAGGTGCTTCCTGTGTTGTGTCATGAGGATAAACACTGCAGTTTTGGTTACTGAAGCCCCCCGATTCACTCGTGAAGACTGAGGAGAAGAATAAATTCAATACCTTCGCCATCTCCCCATCCTTTGTAACCAGATGTCCTTCCTCATTCTTTATGGGGCCAATATGGTCTGTCCTCCCTTTTTTACTGTTTACATACTTAAAGAATTTCCTGGGATTTTTTTTTGCTCTCCTCCGCTATGTGTCTTTCATGTTCTATCTTAGCCATCCTAATTGCACCCTTACATTTCTTGTTACATTCTTTATAAAGTCTGAATGCTACGTGCCGTTGCTTCAGTTTGCTTAGGTGCGCATGTGCCGATGACGCCGGCGCATCCAAATACAGGAATATCTCCTAAACCAGGGATATACAATTAGTGGACCTCCAGCTGTTGCAAAACTACAAGTCCCATCATGCCTCTGGCTCTGGGTGTCATGCTTGTGGCTGTCAGAGTCTTGCTATGCCTCATGGGGCTTGTAGTTCTGCAACAGCTGGAGGTCCGCTAATTGCATATCCCTGTCCTAAACCGTGCAGGTTTAGGAGATATCCAGTGTAGCTACAGGTCAGCCTAATTATAGGCTTGCCTGTAGTAAAAAGTGGTTGTAAAGGGTGTACAACCACTTTAATACGGTAGGAATCAGAGAGCCCTGATTGTTTGAGCTTAGGGGGTTAATAAGGGGTTAAACAGAGAAACATTTAATTTAAAAAAAACAAACTTTTTTTGACTTGATGGGTTGCAATTGACTTCATCTGTAGATGAATAAACAGAAAGATACAAAATGAAACAATGTTTCTTTTATCTTTTTGTTTTAGCGGCTGAGCAATGTTGTTGATAAACATTGCCCTGCTGCTTTTTATTTTTTCCCTCCCTGCAAACTAAAGGCATAATGTGCTAGTATGCATCGCATACTAGCTCAATATGTGATGCAAACAAATCCCGCGCTGTCTCCCGCTGCAGGCCACATCCATCTTTGACAACCTTCCTTTTGTGGAGGCTCTGTGACTGGCCGGAGCCGCTTGACGTCACTCCCTTGTATGCATGCAGGATCCGCCGGGCAAGGCACATGTTCCTGAAGAAAGGGCACGGGCGGCCGTTTCTTCAGAGCGCATGCCCCGATGACATCATTGGCGCAGTATACAGTAAATATCTCCTAAACAGCGCACATTCAGGAGATATTTCCAGTAGCTATTGGTGATCCTAGAATAAGGTTTATCTAGAGGTACAAGTACTGCAGGGAGGTTTACAACCTCTTTAAGGACACGGCGGCCCCGCCCAGTAACAGCCGCTAATTGACGGCTTTTTTTTGGTTTATATTTCAGCTGTCAATGGGGGAATGCCACCGAAAGAAATTTTATTCATATCCAAAAAAATTGTAAAAGAAAGTTACAACTTTAAAAAAAACCCGCCATGCCTCTTACTAAATACCTTGGACTGTCTGCTTTCCAAAAAAGGGTTATTTTTGGGGTATTTGTACTGTCCTGACATTTTCGGACCTCAAGAAATGAGATCGGCCGTCAGAACATCCGGATTGATCGATTTTCAGATATACACTATGTTACCAAAAGTATTGGGACACCTCCCAGTCTTAGTCCGTAGGGTTCAATATTGAGTTGGCTCCGCCCTTTGCAGCTATAACAGCTTCAACTCTTCTGGGATGGCCGTCCACAAGGTTTAGGAGTGTGTCTATAGGAATGTTTGACCATTCTTCCAGAAGAGCATTTGTGAGGTCAGGCACTGATGTTGGATGAGAAGGCCTGGCTTGCAGTCTCCACTCTAATTCATCCCAAAGGTGTTCTATCGGGTTGAGGTCAGGACTCTGTGCAGGCCAGTCAAGTTCCTCCAGCCCAAACTCGCTCATCCATGTCTTTATGGACCTTGCTTTGTGCACTGGTCCCAATCTTTTGGTGGAGGGGAGATTATGGTGTGGGGGGAGGGGGAATTATGGTGTGGGGGTTGTTTTTTAAGGGTCGGGCTTGGCCTCTTAGTTCCAGTGAAGGGAACTCTTAAGGCGTCAGCATACCAAGACATTTTGGACAATTTCATGCTCCCAACTTTGTGGGAACAGTTTGGGGACGGCCTCTTCCTGTTCCAACATGACTGCGCACCAGTGCACAAAGCAAGGTCCATAGAGACATGGATGAGCGAGTTTGGTGTGGAGGAACTTGACTGGCCTGCACAGAGTCCTGACCTCAACCTGATTTAGAGTGGAGATTGCGAGCCAGGCCTTCTCGTCCAACATCAGTGCTTGCTCAGTCTCTTGTTTTTTTTTTTTCTTGCTTAAAAATAACAAACATATTATACCTACCTGCTCTGTGTAATGGTTTTGCACAGAGCAGCCCGGATCCTCCTCTTCTTAGTCCCTCTTCGCTGCTCCTGGCCCCTCCCTCCCTCCACAGGGAGCAGCTTGCTATGGGGGCACCCGAGCCACTGTTCTGCGTGTCCATTATGACATGGAGCCGCAGCCCGGCCCCGCCCCTCATCTCCTCATTGGCTCACTGACTTTCATTGACAGCAGTCAGGAGCCAATGGCGCTGTGCTGCCGGCTCAGCCAATGAGGAGGGAGAGTCCCGGACAGCTGAGTCTATCTGAGAGGGGACTCGGGTAAGTATTGGGGGGGCTAGGGGGGGGCTTTTTATCTTGATGCCCAGAATGCACCTTCTGCCTTTACAATCACTTTAAGCACTGAAGTCCCCATTGAAGGATTTGATCCGTCTCTGGCCGGCTCTCCTCTCCTGGAATACTCGTCACTGTGGACGGCTCTCCTTCTATACAAGTAACAATGGAGCGGCTCCCTCGTACCGCCTTGCTCGCGGTGGGCGCTGGTACCAGCCGCGGCCGCCATGGCGGTTTTTCTCTTGGCCGCCATCTGTTATTGAATTTGGCCGGCGTTCATAAAGCTTCTCAGCTAATTAATGTTTGGCTGGAAGTATCTGTCTGGTATTTCAGTGTCTGTGGAATGTTAATTGGCCCGTCTGACAGGTAAAGTACATAGTGATTGGGTTTCCTAACGTTTACCTGGCCTGTTGCTGGAGATATCGCATTAATTATGCGCAAACAAAGCGCCGCTGCAATCCTCGCAGGAAACCAGGCTCATTTAGGAGTGAAAAGTCTGACTGCTGTGACAAAGTATCTGCCCCCCTTCCTGAGTTTTTACATTTTCTTTGTATATTTGTCACATTTAACTTAACCACTTCAATACCGGGTACTTTTACCCCATGCCTGCCCAGGCCGTTTCTCAGCTTTCAGCGCTGTCACACTTTGAATGACAATTACGCGGTCATGTAACACTGTACCCAAATGACATTTTAGCATTTTTTTTCACACAAACCGAGCTTTCTTTTGGTGGTATTTAATCACCACTTGGGGGGGGGGGGTATTTTTTGCGAAACAAATGAAAAATGACCTAAAAATTTGAAGAAAGTTTTTCTTCATTTCCGTTATAAAATGTTGTAAATAAGTATTTTTTTCCTTCACTGATGGGTGCTGATGAGGCTGATAGGCATCACTAATGGGCACTGATAGGCTACACTGATGGGCACTGATAGGCTATACTCATGGGCACTGATAGGCTACACTGATGGGCACTGATAGGCTACACTGGTGGGCACTAATAGGCTACACTGGTGGGCACTAATAGGCTACACTGGTGGGCACTAATAGGCTACACTGGTGGGCACTAATAGGCTACACTGATGGGCACTAATAGGCTATACTCATGGGCACTAAAAGGGCTACACTGATGGGCACTGTTAGGCTACACTGATGGGCACTGAGGAGGCGCCACTGATAGGCAGAACTGGTGGGAACTGTGGGGGCTGCACTGATAATCAGGATGATTAGTGCCCTGATTATCAGTGTAGATGCCCCCTGTGTGGATTTGCCGGTTATCGGCTCTCCTCACTTCACGCGCTGCCAGCTTGTCATAGTGATCAAGAATCACACCGCATTCCTGTTCAAATTGCATCCATCTCCTTGCAGTGCAATTTGCGATTATTCATTTTGTATAATGGGAAGTAAAGACAGTTCCCAAAACTGGTCTCCACTGAGAGAAAGAGAGGACTATCTCAGACTATCTCGGTACCGGCAAGGCAATATACACATATAAGATAAAAAAAAAATCATATTTTATTTTACATATAAAAAAGACTGAACATGATTTCCAATAATCGATACAAAACAATATAAAAACAAGGAATGTTGATACAGTTATATAGATACTTAAATACTCCAGGAGTGGAGTCAAAAGTATAGAAGGTCCTCATGGGACATGTGGTCCTCTACATGTTTCGCGGCCATTTGTCTGCTTCATCAGGAGGACGAGTCTACAATAGAAGTCCATATAACATTCCTTGTTTATATATTGTTTTGTATTGATTATTGGAAATCATGTTCAGTCTTTTTTATATGTAAAATAAAATACAATTTTCTAATCTTATATGTGTATATTGCCTTACCGGTACCAAGATGGTCCTGTCTTTCTCTCAGTGGAGACCAGTTTTGGGAACTGTCTCTACTTCCCATTTTGCATTTCACTAGGATGATGGTACCCCCCCCCTACAATTTTTTTCTTCCTTTTTGGAATTATAATCCTTCAAGGATTACTTTTTCTTTTTTGCATTCATTTTGTATGTCAAACACTGCAAAGTATTGGTTTTCAGCAACATTTTCATGAGAACTCGTGAGAATACTTTGTATCGGGGCTGATACCAGTATTGTTGTTGGTGCATTCCTAGTATTTTAAAAGCATTTAAATTAGTAAATTTAACCGCTTGCCGACCAGCACATGACGATATACGTCGGCACAATGGCATGGCTTCGCAAATGGGCCTAAAGGTATGTCCCCTTTAAGACGCGGCATTTCCGTGTTCTGCCCAGTGACATGACAGGGATGGTCCCTGTCATCGGAAGCAGTGATCGCTGTCATGTCAGTGGTAGCCCATCCCCCCCACAGTTATAATCACTCCCTAGGACACACTTAACCCCTTCATCGCCCCCTAGTGTTTAACCCCTTCCCTGCCAGTGTCATTTATACAGGAATCAGTGCATTTTTATAGCACTGATCGCTGTATAAATAACAATGGTCCCAAAATAGTGTCAAAAGTGTCCGATGTATCCGCCATAATGTCGCAGTCACGATAAAAATCGCAGGTCACCGCCATTACTAATAATAAAAAAAAAATTGCCATAAATCTATTCCCTATTTTGTACACGCTATATCTTTTGCGCAAACCAATCAATATACGCTTATTGCGATTTTTTTTTTTTTTTACCAAAAATATGTAGAAGAATACATATCGGCCTAAACTCAGAAAGAAATTTGTTTTTTTATATTTTTTTGGGGATATATTTTAATTTATTTGGCAAAAAGTAAAAAATATTGTTTTTTTTTTTCAAAATTGGCGCTCTTTTTTTGTTTATAGCGCAAAAAATTAAAACCGCATAGGTGATCAAATACCACCAAAAGAAATCTCTATTTGTGGGGAAAAAAAGGACGTCAATTTTGTTTGGGTGCAACGTCGCACGACCGCGCAATTGTCAGTTAAAGTGACGTAGTGCAAAAAGTGCTCTGGTCGGGAAGGGGGTAAAATCTTCCGGAGCTGAAGTGGTTAAAAAAAAAACTTTTTGAAAAAAAATGCTGTGCGGTATTTTCACCACATACTCGGATGCGCTCAAATACCGCCTTGTGAATGGAGCCCATAAATATTTATAGCCTTCTAAAATGACATCGGTGGCTAAGTGGCATCATGTCTGTAAGTGGCTGTTCAGCAGGTGCCCCGCCCCCTCGGTGTATGAGCCGGGGGGTGGGGTATATATATAACCCCCTCATCTGTTTGCGGGTGGAAAGGTGATTTGCTTGCTCTTAAATGTTGCCTGGTGATGTCAGTGCTCTTCTCCAATGTTTGCTGTGAGATCTGGATGGACTGTGATTGGAGGATCCGGTATACATTCCCCATCGCCAGATCCGGTATACATTGCCCATCGCCAGATCTGGTATACATTCCCCATCGCCAGATCCGGTATACATTGCCGATCGCCAGATCCGGTATACATTGCCGATCGCCAGATCCGGTATACATTCCCCATCGCCAGATCCGGTATACATTCCCCATCGCCAGATCCGGTATACATTCCCCATCGCCAGATCCGGTAGACATTCCCCATCGCCAGATCCGGTATACATTGCCCATCGCCAGATCCGGTATACATTCCCCATCGCCAGATCCGTTATACATTGCCCATCGCCAGATCCGGTATACATTCCCCATCGCCAGATCCGGTATACATTCCCCATCGCCAAATCCGGTATACATTCCCCATCGCCAAATCCGGTATACATTCCCCATCGCCAGATCCGGTATACATTCCCCATCGCCAGATCCGGTATACATTCCCCATCGCCAGATCCGGTATACATTCCCCATCGCCAGATCCGGTATACATTCCCCATCGCCAGATCCGGTATACATTCCCCATCGCCAGATCCGGTATACATTCCCCATCGCCAGATCCGGTATACATTCCCCATCGCCAGATCCGGTATACATTCCCCATCGCCAGATCCGGTATACATTGCCGATCGCCAGATCCGGTATACATTCCCCATCGCCAGATCCGGTATACATTGCCGATCGCCAGATCCGGTATACATTGCCGATCGCCAGATCCGGTATACATTCCCCATCGCCAGATCCGGTATACATTCCCCATCGCCAGATCCGGTATACATTCCCCATCGCCAGATCCGGTAGACATTCCCCATCGCCAGATCCGGTATACATTGCCCATCGCCAGATCCGGTATACATTCCCCATCGCCAGATCCGTTATACATTGCCCATCGCCAGATCCGGTATACATTCCCCATCGCCAGATCCGGTATACATTCCCCATCGCCAAATCCGGTATACATTCCCCATCGCCAAATCCGGTATACATTCCCCATCGCCAGATCCGGTATACATTCCCCATCGCCAGATCCGGTATACATTCCCCATCGCCAGATCCGGTATACATTCCCCATCGCCAGATCCGGTATACATTGCCGATCGCCAGATCCGGTAGACATTCCCCATCGCCAGATCCGGTATACATTCCCCATCGCCAGATCCGGTAGACATTCCCCATCGCCAGATCCGGTATACATTCCCCATCGCCAGATCCGGTATACATTCCCCATCGCCAGATCCGGTATACATTGCCGATCGCCAGATCCGGTATACATTCCCCATCGCCAGATCCGGTATACATTCCCCATCGCCAGATCCGGTATACATTCCCCATCGCCAGATCCGGTATAAATTCCCCATCGCCAGATCCGGTATACATTCCCCATTGCCAGATCCGGTATACATTCCCCATCACCAGATCCGGTATACATTGCCGATCGCCAGATCCGGTATACATTCCCCATCGCCAGATCCGGTATACATTCCCCATCGCCAGATCCGGTATACATTCCCCATCGCCAGATCCGGTATACATTCCCCATCGCCAGATCCGGTATACATTGCCCATCGCCAGATCCGGTATACATTCCCCATCGCCAGATCCGGTATACATTCCCCATCGCCAGATCCGGTATACATTCCCCATCGCCAGATCCGGTATACATTCCCCATCGCCAGATCCGGTATACATTCCCCATCGCCAGATCCGGTATACATTGCCCATCGCCAGATCCGGTATACATTCCCCATCGCCAGATCCGGTATACATTCCCCATCGCCAGATCCGGTAGACATTGCCCATCGCCAGATCCGGTAGACATTCCCCATCGCCAGATCCGGTATACATTCCCCATCGCCAGATCCGGTATACATTGCCGATCGCCAGATCCGGTAGACATTCCCCATCGCCAGATCCGGTAGACATTCCCCATCGCCAGATCCGGTAGACATTCCCCATCGCCAGATCCGGTATACATTGCCCATCGCCAGATCCGGTATACATTCCCCATCGCCAGATCCGGTAGACATTTCCCATCGCCAGATCCGGTATACATTGCCCATCGCCAGATCCGGTATACATTGCCGATCGCCAGATCCGGTATACATTCCCCATCGCCAGATCCGGTATACATTCCCCATCGCCAGATCCGGTATACATTCCCCATCGCCAGATCCGGTATACATTCCCCATCGCCAGATCCGGTATACATTGCCGATCGCCAGATCCGGTATACATTCCCCATCGCCAGATCCGGTATACATTCCCCATCGCCAGATCCGGTATACATTCCCCATCGCCAGATTCGGTATACATTCCCCATCGCCAGATCCGGTATACATTGCCCATCGCCAGATCCGGTATACATTGCCCATCGCCAGATCCGGTATACATTCCCCATCGCCAGATCCGGTATACATTGCCCATCGCCAGATCCGGTATACATTCCCCATCGCCAGATCCGGTATACATTCCCCATCGCCAGATCCGGTATACATTGCCCATCGCCAGATCCGGTATACATTCCCCATCGCCAGATCTGGTATACATTGCCCATCGCCAGATCCGGTATACATTCCCCATCGCCAGATCCGGTATACATTCCCCATCGCCAGATCCGGTATACATTCCCCATCGCCAGATCCGGTATACATTGCCGATCGCCAGATCCGGTATACATTCCCCATCGCCAGATCCGGTATACATTCCCCATCGCCAGATCCGGTATACATTCCCCATCGCCAGATTCGGTATACATTCCCCATCGCCAGATCCGGTATACATTGCCCATCGCCAGATCCGGTATACATTGCCCATCGCCAGATCCGGTATACATTCCCCATCGCCAGATCCGGTATACATTGCCCATCGCCAGATCCGGTATACATTCCCCATCGCCAGATCCGGTATACATTCCCCATCGCCAGATCCGGTATACATTGCCCATCGCCAGATCCGGTATACATTCCTCATCGCCAGATCCGGTATACATTCCTCATCGCCAGATCCGGTATACATTCCCCATCGCCAGATCCGGTATACATTCCCCATCGCCAGATCCGGTATACATTCCCCATCGCCAGATCCGGTATACATTCCCCATCGCCAGATCCGGTATACATTCCCCATCGCCAGATCCGGTATACATTGCCCATCGCCAGATCCGGTATACATTGCCCATCGCCAGATCCGGTACACATTCCCCATTGCCAGATCCGGTATACATTCCCCATCGCCAGATCCGGTATACATTCCCCATCGCCAGATCCGGTAGACATTGCCCATCGCCAGATCCGGTATACATTCCCCATCGCCAGATCCGGTAGACATTCCCCATCGCCAGATCCGGTATACATTCCCCATCGCCAGATCCGGTAGACATTCCCCATCGCCAGATCCGGTATACATTCCCCATCGCCAGATCCGGTATACATTCCCCATCGCCAGATCCGGTATACATTGCCCATCGCCAGATCCGGTATACATTCCCCATCGCCAGATCTGGTATACATTGCCCATCGCCAGATCCGGTATACATTCCCCATCGCCAGATCCGGTATACATTCCCCATCGCCAGATCCGGTATACATTCCCCATCGCCAGATCCGGTATACATTGCCGATCGCCAGATCCGGTATACATTCCCCATCGCCAGATCCGGTATACATTGCCCATCGCCAGATCCGGTATACATTCCCCATCGCCAGATCCGGTATACATTGCCCATCGCCAGATCCAGTATACATTCCCCATCGCCAGATCCGGTATACATTGCCCATCACCAGATCCGGTAGACATTGCCCATCGCCAGATCCGGTATACATTCCCCATCGCCAGATCCGGTATACATTGCCCATCGCCAGATCCGGTATACATTCCCTATCGCCAGATCCGGTATACATTCCCCATCGCCAGATCCGGTATACATTGCCCATCGCCAGATCCGGTATACATTCCCCATCGCCAGATCCGGTATACATTCCCCATCGCCAGATCCGGTATACATTCCCCATCGCCAGATCCGGTATACATTGCCGATCGCCAGATCCGGTATACATTCCCCATCGCCAGATCCAGTAGACATTCCCCATCGCCAGATCCGGTAGACATTCCCCATCGCCAGATCCGGTAGACATTCCCCATCGCCAGATCCGGTAGACATTCCCCATCGCCAGATCCGGTATACATTGCCCATCGCCAGATCCGGTATACATTCCCCATCGCCAGATCCGGTATACATTCCCCATCGCCAGATCCGGTATACATTGCCCATCGCCAGATCCGGTAGACATTCCCCATCGCCAGATTCGGTAGACATTCCCCATCGCCAGATCCGGTATACATTCCCCATCGCCAGATCCGGTAGACATTCCCCATCGCCAGATCCGGTAGACATTGCCCATCGCCAGATCCGGTATACATTACCCATCGCCAGATCCGGTATACATTGCCGATCGCCAGATCCGGTATACATTCCCCATCGCCAGATCCGGTATACATTGCCGATCGCCAGATCCGGTAGACATTCCCCATCGCCAGATCCGGTAGACATTCCCCATCGCCAGATCCGGTAGACATTCCCCATCGCCAGATCCGGTAGACATTGCCCATCGCCAGATCCGGTATACATTCCCCATCGCCAGATCCGGTAGACATTCCCCATCGCCAGATCCGGTAGACATTCCCCATCGCCAGATCCGGTAGACATTGCCCATCGCCAGATCCGGTATACATTACCCATCGCCAGATCCGGTATACATTGCCGATCGCCAGATCCGGTATACATTCCCCATCGCCAGATCCGGTATACATTGCCGATCGCCAGATTCGGTAGACATTCCCCATCGCCAGATCCGGTATACATTGCCGATCGCCATGCGTTCTCCATGTCTCCTGTGGTTTGACGGATATCCAGTTGGAACGTTTCCCTCTTCTGATGCAGCAAAGAGCTTTTCTGAGCGCTGCTCCGAGCCTTTGGGGGGGATTTACTAAAGGCAAATAGACTGTGCACTGTGCAAAGTGCAGTTGCTCCAGAGATTAGTATATGAGGTAAGGGTTCACTTTGCAAAGAGTATCCAATCACATGCAAGGAAAAAACAAAAAAAACAAAACGCACTTTTACCTGCACATGATTGGATGATTGAAGCCAGCAGAGATTCTGCTCATTTACAAAGCTCTGGAGGTCTTCTTGCCTTTTGTGCAGCGAGCGCCCCCCAGAGAGGTCATGATTGACCCTTTACCTTACTGACATGTTACCAGCGACCGTCTATGCTTGGGGTCTGATCGATCGTTATTCCTTGTCTGGCTTCTATAGCTCGGTCTAATGTGAAAAGTCTCTTTACAGCCATTTCAGTGTAGATCGGGCGGGGAAGGGTTAAGGCTGGGTAGTAATGCGCGGGTTAAATGCCTTGTGATGCCATTCATTTTGAATGGATCCCCCAACACACTAAGGGGTCCTCACACCGATCAGTTTGTCATCTGTTTTTGCCTTACCAAAAAAAAAAATGCATGACCATTAAAGTGCCTACCGGGCACTTTCACCCGCTTCCTGCCCAGGCGCCAATTTTCAGCTTTCAGCGCTCTCACATTTTGAATGACAATTGTGCGGTCATGCTACACTGTACCCATGTGACATTTTTATCATTTTTTTTTCACACAAATATAACTTTCTTTTGGTGGTATTTTATCACTGCTGGGTTTTTTATTTTTTGCTAACAAAAAAAAAAGACTGAAAATTATAAAAAAAGAAACAGTTTCATATTTTGTTATAAAATTTTGAAAACAAGTCATTTTTCTCCTTCATTGATGTGCGCTGATAAGGCTGCACTGATGGGCACTGATGGGTACTGAGAGGTGGCACTGAAGCACACTGAATGCTGGCATTGAAGGGCACTGATAGGTGGCATTGAGAGGTGGCACTGATGGGTGGCACTGAAGGGCACTGATAGGTGGCACTGAAGCACACTGAATGCTGGCATTGAAGGGCACTGATAGGTGGCATTGAGAGGTGGCACTGAAGCACACTAAATGGTGGCATTGAAGGGCACTGATAGGTGGCACTGATAGGCACTGATCACTAATGAGTGGCACTGATGGGCACTGGTAGGCGTTGGTAGATGACCCTGATAGGCAGCACTGATCAGTGGCACTGATGGGCATTGATTGGCAGCACTGGTGGGCATTAATAGGTGTCACTGTTGGGCAAAGGTAGGTGGTGCTGTGGGCACTGGTGGGTGGCACTGTGGGCACTGGTAGGCGGCACTGGTGGGTACTGATATGTGGCACTGGCAGATGGCACTGCTGGGCACAGATAAGGCAGCCGCGGCTCTCTGTGTGAGGGGCCGATGTCCCTCTGACAGAAGCCAGTGATTGGCTTTTTCTTCCCCTCACACTGACATTGTGGGGAAAAAAACAAACTGATTACCGATCTTCTGTTTATATCACGTGATCAGCTGTCATTGGCTGACAGCTGATCAGGTGGTAAAGGGGCTGGGACTGGCTGACATAGACTTGGTGATCACAGAGCGCGCCGCACACTCTCCACAGGGGGCACGTAGGCAGCTCATGCGCAGGAGGACGTCATATGATGGCCTCCCGGCACTTAAGGCCCACGCTGTAGATGTCATTTGGGTGGGAAAGGGTTAACCTCTTGCCGACCGCCCAACGAACATTTACTGCGGGGCGGCGGCTTCTCTGCACAGAATTCCGTACGGGTACATGATTCTGCACTTCGGGGACTGCAGAGCAAATGCACACCGCCACCGACCCGCTGTGATGGGACACAGCGGGAGCCAATCCGAGGGTCCGGTGTTCCGTCAGGTTAGGCGACCCGTCAGATTTCGTAACGGAAGTGACGCTCCGTCGCGGCCATCTTGCTACACTCAGCCACACTAAGCCTACAGTCTGAAGTCGCCAATTGGCCATCTTTTTACACCTACCGGAGTCTGGCATTTCACACTTATTTTTACCAGTAAGCTGAGCTTATATAGTGAAATACAGGATTTAGAACTCGGTGACACTGTTTTGATGTTGAATTTTAAAAGCAGCGGCCGAGCTTGCTGATCTCACACGTTTGCTAATCTGACAGAAGACTGCTGCTTTTATTATTCAACATCAGAACAGTCTGATGGATTTCTAAATCATGTATTTCACGATATAAGCTCTGTTTACTGGTAAAAATAAATGTGAAATGCAAGACGGGTGTAAAAAGATGTCCGCTTGGCGACTTCAGACTTACTGAGGCTGAGTGAGGGGTGTACCAAGATGGCCGTGACAGAACGTCACTTCCATTACAAGATTTGATGGGTCGCCTAATATGACAGAACACTGGCAGACCTAATGTCCACCGGGACCTGCCGATCGTTCCTGACAGGGGCAGAACGGCAGTCTGTTAGTAGGGAAGACAGAGATCCTGTGTTTCTGCTAAGCAGGAACACGGATCTCTGTCCTCCCACAGTTAAAGCTCCTCCCCCACACAGTTAGCAAGCACTCCCTAGGGACACATTTAACCCTTGATGTTAACCCCCCTCCTGCCAGTGCCATTAGAACAGTGACAGTGTATATTTTTAGCACTGATTACTGTATTGGTGTAACTGGTCCCCAAAAAGTATCAAGTGTGTCACTAAGGGGTTAATTCGCTAATGGCAAATAGACTGTGCACTTTGCAAAGTGCAGTTGCTCCAGAGCTTAGTAAATGAGCAGAAGCTCAGCTGACTTCCATCATCCAATCATATGCAGGCAAAAATGCTGTATTTTTTTTCTTGCATGGGACCGGGTATTCTTTATTCTTTATCTCTTTATTCTTTGCAAAAGTGAAGTGTTGCCTCATATACTAAGCTCAGAAGCAATTGCACTTGCAGAGTGCCTACTTGTCTTTAGTAAATCAACCCCTTAGTGTTCAATTTGTCCACCGCAATATTGCAGTCCCGCTATAAGTCGCTGATTGCCCCATTACTAGTAAAAAAATAAATAAAAATTGCATAAAAATATCCCATAGTTTGTAGATGCGATAGCTTTTGCGCAAACCAATCAATATACGCTTATTTAACAAAAATATGTAGCAGAGAATCCATATTGGCCTAAATTGATGAAGAAATTAGTTTTTTTTTTTTCATTTTTTTATTGGATGTTTTATAGCAGAAAGTAAAAAATATTGTTTTTTTTTTTCAAAGTTGTCATTCTTTTTTTGTTTATAGCGCAAAAAATAAAAACCGCAGAGGTGATCAAATACCACTAAATGAAAGCTCTATTTGTGGGGAAAAAAGGACATCAATTTTATTTGTGTACAGCGTCGCATGACCGCGCAATTGTCAGTTAAAGGAATGCAGTGCCGCATCGCAAAAAATGGCCTGGTCATAAAGGGGGGTAAATCTTCCGGAGCTGAAATGGTTAAAGGCTGGAGGTTTTTACCTTCATGCATTCTATGTATGGAGGTAAAAAAACTTCTGTGTGCAGCAGCCCCCCCCCCCCCCCCCACCCCCCATACATACCTGAGCCCAATCGCAATTCAGCAATGTGCACAAGAGTCTTGAATCTCTGGGGACTCTCCCTCCTCATTGGCTGAGACAGCAGTGGGGAGAGAGGGGGCGAGGTTAAGCCACATCTCCGTGTCTGAATGGACACACAGCAGTGTCCCAGGACCAAGCCTGCTCGGGTGCCCCTAAAGCAAGCTGTTTGCTATGGGGACACTTGGCAGGAGGGAGGGGCATGAAGTGCCAGCAGGGAACCCAAGAAGAGGAGGACGGGGGGGGGGGGTGCTCTGTGCAAAACCATTACACAGAGCATGTAAGTATAACATGTTTGTTATAAAAATAAACTTGCCTTTAATATCACTTTTAACATTGCTTATAAACATTGTTCAGACAGGAAAAAAGAGAGATACAAAGTAACATTGCTTATAAACAATGATCAGACAGGAGATAGAGAGTTACAAAGTAACATTGTTTATAAACACTGATCAGACGTGAGATAGAGAGATACAAAGTAACATTGTTTATAAACATTGATCAGACGTGAGATGATCGGATGGGAGATAAGAGTAATACTATGGGGTTGATTTACTAAAACAGGAGAGTGCAAAATCTGGTGCAGTTCTGCATAGAAACCAATCAGCTTCCAGGATTTATTATCAAAGAATAAGGTAAGAAGCTGATTGGTTTCTATGCACACCAGATTTTCATCTCTCCAGATTTAGTAAATCCACCCCGGTGTGACTATTCAGTTTTTTCTTGAAACTCACAATCTCATGCCTTTTGCAACCTTGGAGGGGTGGAGCTTAGACAGGTGGGAGCAGAAATGGGAGGTGCTTAGAGCTGGGACGGCACGGCTGGTCGACCGCCTTGTCAGTCCTCAGGCAGGGGACGCTGGCGCTGACACGGGCCCCCGGGCTGTGTACATGATCGCTGTGAGACGCACAGATATGGGTGAGAACGCACAACGCAGAGTCTCTGAATTCATTTTATCTTCTGATAGAAACAAAGAGAACTTTACAGGGAAGAAGCAGTTCCTTTTCATGTTTATCTTTTCATATCTATGAATGTTTCATTTTGTTTCTGGTTTATTTACAAAAGAAACAAAGTTACATCCCTTCCTTTATTTATTTCTTTTTTTCCTTTCCATTCTCTTCTCCTTTTCATGTTTTTATTGTTAGAATTTATAAACTTGAATTAGTTTTTGCTCTTATCACTCGTTACTAAATTCGGATAAAAGATTTACCATAAAAAAGGAACAAGAAAAGTGAGAAGGCCGATCGTAATAAAATGTCAGCGATCTCCAATTCCCCTTCCCAGAAACTTGAATTTGTGACAGGAGTATAGAATGTATCTAATCGGAGAATGTATTTAACCTTATAAAATAATAATATTAATATAACATAATAATTCTTCTTCTTATAATACAATATATATATATATATAAATATATTCTTTTATATCGGACATGAAATAGTAGAAAGTAAACAATAAATATACATAATATATACATATAGATAGATAGATAGATAGAGAGAGAGATAGATAGATAGATAGATAGATAGATAGATAGATAGATAGATAGATAGATAGATAGATAGATAGATAGATAGATAGATAGATAGATAGTATAAATAATAATAATAATAATTTTGTATATTATACAATATTCTTTTTCAAAATCTATTATGAAAATAATAATAATTATTCTAATTCAGGATATATATATATATATACAGTGGATATAAAAAGTCTACACATCCCGGGTGGTAAAATGTCAGGTTTCTGTGATGTAAAAATAATGAGACAAAGATAAATAATTTCAGAATTTTTTCCACCTTTAAGGTGACCTATAAATTGTACAACTCAAGAGAACAACAAACTGAAATCTTTTAGGTGGAGGGAAGTAAAAATAAAAAAATAAAATAATCTGGTCACATAAGTTTGCACACCCTTACACTAATACTTTGGTGAAGCCCCTTTTGATGTTATTCCAGCACTCAGTGTTTTTGGGGGAGGAGTCTATCAGCATGGCACATCTTGACTTGGCAATATTTGCCCCGCTCTTCTCTGCAAACACACTCCAAATCTGTCAGATGGTGAGGGCATCTCCTGGGCACAGCCCTCTTCACATCACCCCACAGATTTTCAATGGGATTCAGGTCTGGGCACTGGCTGGGCCATTCCAAAACATTTAATCTTCTTCTGGTGAAGCCGTTCCTTTGTAGATTTGGATGGATGCTTTGGGTGGTTGTCATGCTAAGAGATGAAGTTCTTCTTCATGTTCAGCTTTCTAGCAGAAGCCTGAAGGTTTTGTGCCAATATTGTCTGGTATTTGGAACTGTTCAGAATTCCCTCCACCTTGACTAAGGCCCCTGTTCCAGCTAAAGAAAAACAGCCCCAAAGCAGGATGCTGCCACCACCATGCTTCACGGTGGGTATGGTGTTCTGCACGGTGATGTGCAGTGTTCGGGGATCGGGGCTGCTCTGCAAAACCACCTGCAAAAAAAAAAAAGAAGACTTTAGAATCACTTTTAACAGTAGTCTTTGAGATCCGACGCCTGACGTCATCATTGTGAGCCGGCAGCGGGGGGACCAGAGGAGCCGCTCGGCTCTCCAAGCTGGCCGTACAATTAGTAGACTTTCCTTTGAAAACTTAAATTTTAAGAACATTAATTCAGGCCTGGTTCACACTTAAATCGGATGTGGTCACAGCAGGGGTCCGGTGCATCTCCTGTTCTCTGTATCGGGGATGAACCAGGCCAGAATTTTTGCCTATCTTCGGACCTGAAATGGTGCCAAAAATGCACAGGACTCCGCAGCCGTCACGGAGATGTGTGAAGCGGCTCCATTGAGAGCTCACAATCTCCCGTCATGTGAATTGGATGATTCGGCCTCAGTCTTCTAATGGTTAGTGGAGGTCCAGCTGACATTCATTTTCACCAGCAGTGATGGTGGAAAACTTAAAGCAGAGTTCCAGGCTAAAATGAAAGTAGGTCTTGAATAATAGCGCACCCCACCCCCTCCCCACCCCCCTTGTTTTTGGATTTATTTTTTTGTCGTTTTGTAAATTTTTGGTTTTTTTCTTCTCCAGCTGGACTTCCATCCTACCTTGCCGCGGCGAGGTATGTCATTTACGCCCCTCCCCCCCCCCCCCGCGCGGCCTTCTGGGACCTGTGTGTGTCCCAGAAGATGACGGGGCCACTCAGAAAGCGCCGCGTGACTCGCACATGTGCAGTAGGAAACCGGTTGGGAAGCCTGAAGGCTACACTGCCGGCTTCCCTTACTTGCAATGCCGGCGCAAACTTGATTTAAACCACTTCCGGACCGTCCGCCGGCGTTATATGTCGGCACTTTGACATACCGTTGTTATGGCAGCAGATAGCTGCCATAACCCTGGTATTTTTTAAAAACGCCGGGCGGTCCGCTTTCTGATAAAAGTGGTCTCTGCGGGGGATTCGCCGCAAGATCACTTTAATCGGCAGCAGGAGAGGTACACATCCCCTCCCGCCATGTTCCAGTCATCTCCGCCGCTTAGCTTAGCGGAGCCGTCAGTAGCGGCGGAGGCGATCTGGTCCTCTCCCCTCTGAGGCATGAAGTCGAGTGAGGGAATGATGGCCCCCCCCACTCCGCTCCATACCATTGGATGATGGAAGCGACGTCAAACTTCACTCCCACCCAATGGTCTTAAAGGGGGGAAAAAAATGTATTGGAAAAAAAAAAAAATTTTAATTTTTTTTTAAATTGCATTCAAGTGTAAATGTGAGACCTGAGGTCTTTTTGACCCCCCAGATCTCACATTAAAGAGGACCTCCTGCCCTTCTTATTTCTGTTAAAAGGGATATTTACATTCCTTGTAATAGGAATAAAAGTGATCTAATTTTTTTTTTTTTAAAGAGACAGTGTAAAAAAAAAAAAAAAAAAGTCTTTGTATGTATGTTCTCGAGCATGTCCTATGTTTAAAAATAAATAAAATGAAAATAAATAAGAAAAAAAAGAAAAAAATTAAAATGCCCCGTCTCCCCCATAGCCGCGCACGCGCGCAGAAGTGAACGCATACGTAAGAGGTGCCCACATATGTAAACAGTGTTCACACCACACATGTGAGATATCACCGCAATCGTTAGAGCGAGAGCAATCATTCTAGTATTAGACCTCCTCTGTAACTCTAAACTGGTAACCTGTAGAAATGTTTAAACTTTGCCTGTGGAGATTTTTAAGGGTCGAAGTTTGTCGCTATTCCACGAGCGGGCACAATTTTGAAGCATGGCATGTTGGGTATCAATTTACTCGGCGTAACCTTATCTTTCACAATATAAAAAAAAATAAAAAATTGGGCTAACTTTTCTGTTTTTTATTTTTTAATTAAAAAAAGTGTATTTTTTCCCCATAAAATTTGCGTTTGTAAGATACGGTGTGACATAAAGTGTTGGAACTATAAGAAGGACAAGCAGCACCTATCAAAGTGCAGCAGTAATTATAACACATTTAATTAAATAGTAATGCACTTACTCAAAATAAGATAAAAGCAGGCACGTCTTTGTTAATGTCAAATGGACGACAGGGATCCAAAAACGAGCATCCTGGCATAGCGCTGCAGGGTATTGCTTGGCGGCGCCAGCGGTTTCCGGTGTCCCGGGCTTGAACATGCAGGGAGCAGGAGGAAGTCGTCACTCGGAGGGTTCCTGGTCTCAGTGGGATGATGCTGTAATGTGCACGCGTTGGGAGCATGCGTGCACCTTCATCAGGCATCCAGTATTGGAACAACCGCCATTTTATTCTCTAGGGTGTCTGAAAAAATATATATAATGTTTAGACGTTCTAAGTAATTTTCTAGCAAAAAAATTTTTTTACTTTACAAGTGTAAAAAATAGGCCCGGTCCGTAAGTGGTTAAGTACTTGCAAATAGAAACAAATGAGTACTGTCTGTGATACTTTTTTTCATTTGCACTAACATACAATTTTTCAGGACAACCTTTCGGGGAGGGGGGGGGGGTGTCCCCTTCTTCAAGGTCTCAGCGCTATACTGATGAAGGGGACACACCCCGAAACCTTGTCCTGAAAAATTGTATGTTAGTGCAAATAAAAAAAAGTATCCCGGACAGTACTCAATTGTTGCTGTCAGAAGTGCACTAAATATGGCTACTCAAGCAAGTGCTTGGAAAGTCAGCGATTGTGCTGGAGAATCTTCATACGAATGTTCCTACGAAGAGTCATTCTAAAATCTGAGTGTCCGGCCAGCCAAGACCCCTCCTTGTAACGTTCTCTCTCTGCACCGCCAATAATCCTCGTCATGGAGCAGAGAAATGCGTCCTGTGTGTGGAGGAACACAGACTTCTCATCATTATAATGTAATTAATACCAGGGTTGTGAACTAAAACAAAACCTTTATTAGGATTATTACCCCCCCCCCCCCCCCCCCCAGCCGACACCAGGAAGAGGCATTTATACGGGACAGAGATGAAGCTTTTTTTTTTTTTCTTCTATAATTAGAATAATTGTTTTGTGTCGTGATTTCACAAGAGCCGTGAAATGATCTCACCTGACATAATAGTTCAGGTTTCTGAGTGACAAATGATCATTTTTAAGAACTCTCTAATGAATTACAGCCCCCCCCCCCCCTCCACCCGTGGCTGTAAGAAGGAGAGTGTCCACACCTACAGTGCCTTGAAAAAGTATTCATACCCCTTGACATTTTCCACATTTTCTTATGTTACAACCAAAAACGTAAATGTTTTCTATTTTCAAAAACGTAAATGTATTTTATTGGGATTTTATGTGATAGACCAACACAAAGTGGCTCATAATTGTGAAGTGGAAGGAAAGTGATAAATGATACAAATAAATATGTGAAAAGTGTGTGTGGGGGGGAGGGGGCATTTGTATTCAGCCCCCTTTACTCTGATACCCCTAACTAAAATCTAGTGGAACCAATTGCCTTCAGAAGTCACCTAATTAGTAAATAGAGCCCACCTGTGTGTCATTTAATCTCAGTATAAATACAGCTGTTCTGTGAAGCCCTCAGAGGTTTGTTAGAGAAGCTTAGTGAACAAACAGCATCATGAAGGCCAAGGAACACACCAGACAGGTCAGGGATAAAGTTGTGGAGACGTATAAAGCAGGGTTAGGTTATAAAAAAATCTCCCAAGCTTTGAACATCTCACGGAGCTCTGTTCAATCCATCATCGGAAAATGGAAAGAGTATGGCACAACTGCAAACCTACCAAGACATGGCCGTCCACCTAAACTGACCGTGCCGGGCAAGGAGAGCATTCATCAGAGAAGAGCCAAGAGGTCCATGGTAACTCTGGAGGAGCTGCAGAGATCCACAGCTCAGGTGGGAGAATCTGTCCACAGGACAACTATTAGTCGTGTTCTCCACAAATCTGCCCTTTATGGAAGAGTGACAAGAAGAAAGACATCCCCACTGTGAAACATGGTGGTGGCAGCATCATGTGGTGGGGATGGTTTTCTTCAGCAGGGACAGGGAAGCTGGTCAGAGTTGATGGGAAGATGGATGGAGACAAATACAGGACAATCTTAGAAGAAAACCTGTTAGAGTCTACAAAAGACTTGAGACCGGGGCGGAGGTTCACCTTCCAGCAGGACAGCGACCCGAAATATCCAGCCAGAGCTACAATGGAATGGTTTACATCAAAGCATATTCATGTGTTAGAATGGCCCAGTCACAGTCCAGACCTAAATCACATTGAGAATCTGTGGCAAGACTTGAAAATTGCTGTTCACAGACGCTCTCCATCCAATCTGACAGAGCTTGAGATATTTTACAAAGAAGAATGGGCAGAAATGTCCTCTCTAGATGTGCAAAGCTGGTAGAGACATCCCCAAAAAGACTTGTAGAGAAAGGGGGTTCTACAAAGTATTGACTCCGGGGGGCGCAATACAAATGCCCCCCCCCCCACACTTTTCACATATTTATTTGTATCATTTATCATTTTCCTTCCACTTCACAATTATGTGACACTTTGTCTTGGTCTATCACATAAAATCCCAATAAAAGACATTTACGTTTTTGGGTGTAACATGACAAAATGTGGGAAATTTCAAGGGGTATGAATGCTTTTTCAAGCCACTGTAACTTTCCACAAAAGTTATAGGGCCTACAAACTATAGTGTGTATATATATATATATATATATATATATATATATATATATACTGGAATATTTATTTATTTTTATACTAGTAATGGCGTTGATCAGTGACTTATAGCAGGACTGCGATATTGCTGCGTGCAATCGGACACTAACTGACACTTTTGACACTTTGTGGGAACCATTGACACTAATACAATGATCAGTGCTAAAAATATGCACTGTCACTGTTACTGTACTAATGACTCTGGCTGGGAAGAGGTTAAACATCTAGGGGCGATCAAAGGGTTAAATGTGTGCCTAGTCAGTTTTTGCCAGTTTTTATTCCCTACCTTTCACATCCCCACTGACAGGTCAGAGCTCTGTATTGTTTACATAGGCGGAGCTCTGCCCGGCGTTCCTCCTCGCCAATCGGCAGGTGCTGGCGGTCATCTATTGGCTGGGACCCGCTGATCAGCTTGTGCTGTGTCTAATCACAGCGCAGCCAGTGCGCCGGTGGCGTGCATGCACGACACCTACCCAGAAAAGCAGAATGACATATATATATATATATATACATATATATATCGGTGATTCTGCGCGGCTCGCATTGTAGCAATGAAAGTACAGTGCGCAGTCAGTAAGGTAAAGCTGAAGTTCAGGTCCAGCAATTTTTACATAGTTACATTGTTGCAACTTGGGTCAATGTAAGTAAGTATGAGCCATACCTGTGGGATCCTCCTTGGAAGCTGAATATCACTGTATAGAGATTGCTACTACACCGCTACTACACCACAACTACACTGCTACTACACCACTACTACACCGCTACTACGCCGCAACTACGCTGCTACTACACCACAACTACACCGCTACAACACCACTACTACACCGCTACTACACCACTACTACACCACTACTACACCGCTACTACACCACTACTACACCGCTACTACACCACAACTACACCGCTACTACACCACTACTACACCGCTACTACACCGCTACTACACCACAACTACACCGCTACTACACCACTACTACACCGCTACTACTAAGGCGCTACTATGCCGCTACTACACAGCTACTACACCGCTACTACAGTGATCTCCACTAGTTTCCTGCTCCTGTACCAATTGGCTGCCCTTCAGCTTAGTGAACACAGGAGGTCACTCGCTCGCTCAGTCTGGGCGCCATTCAGAGAACACTTTCCATTTTCTCTATGAATGCAAAGTGTTCACTGAGAGTTGTCACTCAGCACCAGAGCAATTCCAGATTCCACATTAAAGAGGGACATGCTATACATTGTGTTATTATATTTATTATTACATCAACACCTCATTGATGACATCACCTTAACATACCACCAGCTGGTGATCAGAAAATGATTTCCTGAGACCTGGAAATTCCTTCAGGGTGAAACGCTCGGGAAAGGTTGAACAATGTATCTGGTCTGCGCTAATCTTTTATATCTGAATATGTATCCGCTACTGTGATAATAAGATTGCAGTAAAAACGTGAAACAAAAAAAAAATCCCCCAGATCACTATAAATACCTAAAAAATAATAATGTGTATTTATAGAAAATAAGTACCCAATCGGGGGTACTTATTTTCTTTAAATACACGTAGGGATGAGCTTCGGGTTCGAGTCGAACTCATGTTCGACTCGAACATCGGCTGTTCGCAAGTTCGCCGAACAGCGAACAATTTGGGGTGTTCACAGCAAATTCAAATGCCGCGGAACACCCTTTAAAAGTCTATGAGAGAAATCAAAAGTGCTAATTTTAAAGGCTTATATGCATGGTATTATCATAAAAAGTGTTTGGGGACCTGGGTCCTGCCCCAGGGGACATGGATCAATGCAAAAAAAAGTTTTAAAAACAGCCGTTTTTTCGGGAGCAGTGAATTCAATAATGCTTAAAGTGAAACAATAAAAGTGTAATATCCCTTTACATTTCGTAGCTGGGGGGTGTCTATAGTATGCCTGTAAATGGGCGCATGTTTCCCGTGTTTAGAACAGTCTGACAGCAAAATGACATTTCAAAGGAAAAAAAGTCATTTAAAACTACTCGCAGCTATTAATGAATTGCCGGTCCGACAATACACATAGAAGTTTATTGATAAAAACGGCATGGGAATTCCCCACAGGGGAACCCCGAACCAAAATTTTTTTTAAAAAAAGCGTGGGGAGTCCCCCTAAATACCATACCAGGCCCTTCAGGTCTGGTATGGATATTAAGGGGAACACCGGCCAAAATTTTTGAAAAAAATGGCGTGGGGTCCCCCTCAAAATCTATACCAGACCCTTCAGGTGTGGTACGGATTTTAAGGGGAACCCCCGGCAAAATGAAAAAAAAATGGCATGGGGTCCCCCCAAAAATCCATACCAGACCCTTATCCGAGCACGCAACCTGGCAGGCCCCCTCCTGAACCGTACCAGGCCACATGCCCTCAACATTGGGAGGGTGCTTTGGGGTAGCCCCCCAAAACACTTTGTCCCCATGTTGATGAGGACAAGGGCCTCATCCCCACAACCCTGGCCGGTGGTTGTGGGGTCTGTGGGCGGGGGGCTTATTGGAATCTGGAAGGCACCTTTAACAAGGGGACCCCCAGATCCTGGCCCTCCCCCCTGTGTGAAATGGTAAGGGGGTACTACATTTCACTAAAAAACTGTCAAAAATGTTAAAAATGACAAGAGACAGTTTTTGACAATTCCTTTATTTAAATGCTTCTTCTTTCTTCTATCCTCTTTCTTCTGTCTTCTATCTTCCTTCGGTTTCTTCCTCCATCTTCTTCTTTTTCTGGTTCTTCTGGCTCTTCTGGTTCTTCCTCCGGTGTTCTCGTCCAGCATCTCCTCCACGGCATTGGCGTCTTCTTCCCTTCTTCTCCTCGGGCCGCTCCGCATCCAAGATGGCATGGAGGGAGGCTCCCGCTCTTCTCTTCATCTTCTTCTCTTCATCTTCTTCTCTTCTTCATCTTCTATTCTTCATCTTCTTCATCTTCTTCTCTTCTTCATCTTCTTGTCTTCATCTTCTTTTTGGGCCGCTCCGCATCCATGATGGCATGGAGGGAGGCTCCCGCTGTGTGACGCTTCTCCTCTTCTGACGGCTCTTAAATAACGGGGGGGGGGGGGGCAACGGGTGACCCTGCACCCCCCTGACGCACGGTGACTTGACGGGACTTCCCTGTGGCGTCACGGGGAATGCCAAAATTAGCACGTTTTTAAAACTTTTTTTTGCATTGATCCATGTCCCCTGGGGCAGGACCCGGGTCCCCAAACACTTTTTATGACAATAACTTGCATATAAGCCTTTAAAATTAGCACTTTTGATTATTCATGTTCGTGTCCCATAGACTTTAACGGTGTTCGAACAAATTTTTTGCCTGTTCGCATGTTCTGGTGCGAACCGAACAGGGGGGTGTTCGGCTCATCCCTAAATACACAATATATTTGGGATGGTGGCAACAACAAATGGAGCTTTTTATTCTCCATAATGGTTCCCTCTCTATAATTTAAAAAAGAATAATAATCAACTTGCTGTGAAGAATAATTCATATAACAGCCGCATAATAAAGTACTGAATTATTGTCATTGGGTACTCAGTGAGAAAAAAGAAAATGCTGAATGTTATTTTGGGGGGATTTACTAAGACTGGAGAAAGCAAAACCCTGGTGCAGCTGTGCATGGCAGCCAATCAGCTTTAGCTTCAGCTTCTTCAATTAAGCTTTGACAATAAAACCTGGAAGCTGATTGTTTATAAACAATTTTAATTTGTATCTCTCTATCTCCCTTCTAATCAATGTTAAAAAACAATGTTACTTTGTATCTCTCTATCTCCCTTCTAATCAATGTTAAAAAACAATGTTACTTTGTATCTCTCTATCTCCCTTCTAATCAATGTTAATAAACAATGTTACTTTGTATCTCTCTATTTCCCGTCTAATCAATGTTTATAAACAATGTTACTTTGTATCTCTCTATTTCCCGTCTAATCAATGTTTATAAACAATGTTACTTTGTATGTCTCTATCTCCTGTCCTCCAATATCATTGGCTAACGACTTCCTCCCGTAATGTCCTATCAGATGCCGTCACTATTTGGGTATTCAGGTGATGACAGTTTTCATACAATAGCCGGCGGGGGAGATTCCTTCATACACCAATTTGTTCTTGCTCAGCCTGCTGTCTATGGAGTTAGTCTTGGTCTTGTCCCTTCATCCTGGATCTACACATGGCTTTACCAATAGTAACCTCTGATTATGGATTATTGATTAATGCCTGAGGCTTGTAGTATTATGACGTCCAGATGGTGAGAATTCAGCGCATTTATATTTTTATTGCAGAAAAAGTCTATCAGCATAGTTCAGAAAAGGTCATGAGATGCTGTGAAGTCCAGTGAGAAGGACTTCACTCGCCCATTCCAGCTCATTGCCCTCCGGACTCATACTTTGGTACTCTGCTCTGGTCTTTGTTGGAGAAATGGAATGTTTGGCTGATTGTAGCTGTTTGAAGTCGCCGCGTATCATTTTGTTTGATGATCTGTGAGAATCTCGGCAGCGCTTACAAATTTTTGGCCTTCACTGCTCTTGACGTCACAAAGTGTCCTCAGAAAGCTCCATTGCTCAAGTAGCGGCAGGTCATGTTGGAACTTGTAACTTTCCTCCTCAGTAACTTTGTATCCAAGTGAAACGTCTTTACAGGTAGATAACAACCGTCATTGGTCAGCGTCCAGATAATTCTGTGTGCGTCCTTCCCATTACATCTGCCCCAGGATAGGCGGTCCATGAGACCCAAATCCTTCTCAATTATTTGTGCTGATCTTCTGGGGTGTAAGTGATCCCCCTTTATTGGATTATTTACATTATTAAAGGTTCAAACTTTGGGGATGACTTCGATTTCTTCTTCTGGCTTTATAGAAGGCCATACAGAAAGGATCGATGTTACCCAGAAAGGTTCACCGTTCTTATAACTAATAAAGGGGATCACCTGCACCCCAAACTTTCTGCTTTCATCAATGGTTAATAGGGTACAATACAACTCAGTACTGACCTACTCTACTTCTATCCCAGAGGAGCTTAAACTCTAATGTCCCCCACAGTCACATATTATTATACATTTATATATCTCTGACATATACCGCAGTGCTGTACAGAGATCACTGAGCCAGTCACAACAGTCTCTGTACCAGAGGAGCTTACACTCTAATGTCCCCTCCCCCACAGTCACACACTATTATTATTATACATTTGTATAGCTCTGACATATACTGCAGTGATGTACAGAGATCACTGAACCAATCACATCAGTCTCTGTACCAGAGGAGCTTACACTGTGACTGTGTCATGTGTCCCAGTTATGAATTATGCTAAGGCTGTGTCGGGACAAAGTTATGCTGCTGCTGGTGGAAGGGAGCCAGTTGTGTGACTTTCACCTAACGCACCTTCTTCCATTAAATGCAGGAATGTGGTACAGCTCAGGTGGGAAGGAGGAGATATTCCACCTATCAGGAGGGTGGTTGTGGATAAGATCCAGGCCATGGGATTTAAGGCAGAGGACATTTATGCTCTTATCAGTCCGGCTGGTTCCTATGAATATGATTTATCATTTGTGCATCCAGAGTTGCTGGATCTGTTTTGGGAGTGGTTTGAGCATGTATATGGGGGCCAGCCAGACTGGAAGGGGCTTGTCCCTAAAGTTGTCTCACATCAGCGCTTGATTAAGAATGTGATTATCCTGACTAGGAATGAGTCTATACCCCCCGAGGATTTATGGGTCTGGTTGAGGAGGTTTGGTGAAACATTGTGTCCCCTAAAAAAGATTGAGGATGATAGAGGAATCTGGACGGGTGGGTGGTCAGTATCAATGAGGCTGAGTGTGTGTGGGAATGTGGTCCAGCATTTGCCCTCCTCTGCCTTCATTGGTAGAGATAGGATTACCGTCTTCTACCCTGGTCAACCTAAGCTGTGCCATAAATGTGGAGTCAAGGGACATTTCTCCTCTAAATGTCCAGAACAGAAGTGTTCTTTGTACCAGGAACTGGGGCATCTGGCCAGGGACTGTAACATCATTAAATGTAACCTATGTGATAAGGTTGGTCACCCTTATAGCCGGTGCCCTGAGACTTTGCACAATAAGCCAGAGTTAGTGGAGGAATTTTTCCGTCTGAATGGAGAAGAGTCTGGGTTGGTAGAAGTTGTACCAGGAGATCCTAGTGTCTCTGTCCCATCAGCATCTGTGTCTGTGAGGCCCTCTGTGGTGTCAGTGTCCCCCCAGTCTGTGGTGTCAGTGTCCCCCCAGTCTGTGGTTCCCCAGTCAGTGTCAGAAAGTGTGGTTGTCAAGTCTGTGTCTGCACCTATTATTTCTCCTAGTGTAGTGAAGGCAGCGGAGGGTGCTAGACCAGAGTGTATGGTGGTGCCAACCCCCCCTCCTCGGCGTGGCAGAAGTGCGGCTAGAGGTCGGCAGACAATGAGGGGTGGAGTGAGGGATGGATTGGATGATGGTGGAGGGGGAGGTAGAAAGGGAATGAGGGTGGCTGGTGCAGAATGCAAGGTGAATGATGTGGAAGTCGGGGTGAATGATGTGGAAGTTGGGGCGAATGATGTGGGGGGAGGGGTTAATGGGGGGTTTTGGAATCACATCCTGATGGCGATTAAATCTCAAAATGTTTCTTATCCTGGATTGTGTTTAAGTTGAGGTTCGGGGTTTGTAGTTGTCATTAAAATGTGTTTCTTTCTATGTAATCTTGTCAGGAAACGGTTTTCTTTACTTGCTGATGTAAACACGCTTGTTTTTGTTTAGTGGTTGTTTATTTTTGTGTAAATATGTTTTTATTAATGAACTGTATGTTTGTGTGATTTTTTTAATAAAAAATTTACACTCTAATGTCCCCTCCCCCACAGTCACATCAGTCTCTGTACCAGAGGAGCCTGCACTCTAATGTCCCCTCCCCCCACAGTCACATCAGTCTTTGTACCAGAGGCGCTTACACTCTAATGTCCCCTCCCCCACAGTCACATCAGTCTCTGTACCAGAGGAGCTTACACTCTAATGTCCCCTCCCCCACAGTCACATCAGTCTCTGTACCAGAGGAGCTTACACTCTAATGTCCCCTCCCCCACAGTCACATCAGTCTCTGTACCAGAGGAGCTTACACTCTAATGTCCCCTCCCCCCCACAGTCACATCAGTCTCTGTACCAGAGGAGCTTACACTCTAATGTCCCCTCCCCCCACAGTCACATACTATTATTATTATTATACATTTATATAGGTCTGACATATACCGCAGTGCTGTACAGAGAACACTGAGCCAGTCACATCAGTCTCTGTACCAGAGGAGCTTACACTCTAATGTCCCCTCCCCCACAGTCACACGCTATTATTATTATACATTTATATAGCTCTGACATATACCGCAGTGCTGTACAGAGATCACTGAGCCAATCACATCAGTCTCTGTACAGAGGAGCTTACACTCTAATGTCCCCTCCCCCACAGTCACATCAGTCTCTGTACCAGAGGAGCTTACACTCTAATGTCCCCTCCCCCACAGTCACATCAGTCTCTGTACAAAGGAGCTTACACTCTAATGTCCCCTCCCCCACAGTCACATCAGTCTCTATACAGAGGAGCTTACACTCTACTGTCCCCTCCCCCACAGTCCCATCAGTCTCTGTATAGAGGAGCTTACACTCTAATGTCCCCTCCCCCACAGTCACATCAGTCTCTGTACAAAGGAGCTTACACTGTAATGTCCCCTTCCCCATAGTCACACACTATTATTATCGGTATATATGAAGCCGGTGGGGGTTGGTGTCAGTTGATATCGGGTCCCCGGTACATAGCACGCAGTCCTCCTCCCTGAGTTTTTGTCCCTCTGATTGCCACCTTTCCCCCCCCCCCCCGGCATTGTGTGACCACTTGTGTGCGCATTCACGGTGTCAGCATGACTAATGGTTGCGCGGTATTTATTGCGTTCGCTGATCCGGCTCATTGGCTGTCAATGCCGGCAATGTAATGCCTGTTCTTCTCTAACATCCGCTGTGATTGAGCGCCGCACTCTCAGGTTACACATGTAGTATACGGAGGAGATGTTTCTGCAACAATTTCTATTTTAGCCTGTTGCTCGGCATTAGGAGAATTGTTTGGTGGGCCAATTAAATGGAGTCATTGTGCTGCCACCTGTCATTGTGCTGCCACCTGTCATTGTGCTGCCACCTGTCTGCCTGTCAATGTCCTGCTGCAGGTGTGATAGAAAAGTGCTATCCAGCAAACACCGGAACTGTGCTAAAGTCAGAAAGTTCACTTAGTTTACCTTTAATCCAAGTTATAAAATATAATCTGAGTGGCTCTATGTTGTCATGCACCTCATCCCGCTAAGCGAAAATTGAAAATGTGGAGAAATGGGATTGTAACGGTGCTAGCAACAATAATTTCATAACAGATTTTGTAAAACAAATTATATTTTCTTTATTAAATACAAAGAAATAAAGAACAAAGTGCAAAAAAGATATGAAAATGGTTAAAATCAATGATAGAGTATTTACAGGGTACATATTTTGGGTTGCTGGTGACCCACGAGAGAAACGGAGGGGCGGTCACAGATGGATGTTAAATCCCAACATGTTTCGCCAGTAATGGCTTCCTCAGGGGATAATGTGGGACCACCACAGTAATCCAGCTCTAGCATAAAAAGGAAAAAAATATGCATAAAGTACACCCCTCAGTGACATTTGTGTAAATCTTTTCTTCTATCTTTTCATGTGACAACACTGAAGAAATGACACTTGTCTACAATGTAAAGTAGTGAGTGTACAGCTTGTATAACAGTGTAAATTTGCTGTCCCCTCAAAATAACTCAACATACAGCCATTAATGTCTAAACCGCTGGCAACAAAAGTCAGTACATCCCTAAGTGAAAATGTCCAAATTGGGCCCAAAGTGTCAATATTTTGTGTGGCCCCCATTATTTTCCAGCACTGCCTTAACCCTCTTGGACATGGAGGTCACCAGAACTTCACAGGTTGTCCTCTTCCCCTCCCCTATGATGACATCACGGAGCTGGTGGATGTTAGAGACCTTGCGCTCCTCCACCTTCCGTTTGAGGATGTCCCACAGATGATCAATAGGGTTTAGGTCTGGAGACATGCTTGGCCAGTCCATCACCTTTACCCTCAGCTTCTTTAGCAAGGCAGTGGTCATCTTGGAGGTGTGTTTGGGGTGGTTATCATGTTGGAATACTGCCCTGCGGCCCAGTCTCTGAAGGGAGGGGATCATGTTCTGCTTCAGTATGTCACAGTACATGTTGTCATTCATGGTTCCCTCAATGATCTGTAGCCCCCCAGTGCCGGCAGCACTCATGCAGCCCCAGACCATGACACTCCCACCACCATGCTTGACTGTAGACAAGACACACTTGTCTTTGTCCTCCTCACCTGGTTGCCGCCACACACGCTTGTCACCATCTGAACCAAATAAAAGACAACTGGATATTGGGATTTTTAAGGCGCCGAGCCCTCCTTAAGGAATGACATCTGACAAAGTGATGTATAAAAATATTTATTATAATATATAAAATGGCGTCTATGGCATATAGACCTAAAGAGCAGGGGCGTTTCTAGGTCTACAAAAGATCTGGGGCTAGAGCCCATAGCAGTGTAGTAAAGAAAGTCATACGCTTGGGCAGGCATACACATGTATATACAGTAATATACGTGTGTGTTTATATATCCCCAGAGAGCCCCCCACTTATATCAGGGTCCCCAGAGAGCCCTCTTACATCAGGGTCCCCAGAGAGTCCCCCCCTAACATAAGTGTCCCCAGAGAGCCTCCTCCTTTCATCAGAGTCCTCAGAGAGCCTCCCCCTTTTATCAGGGTACCCAGAGGGCCCCCCCATTTACATCATGGTTCCCAGAGAGCCCCCCTTACATTAGGGTCCCCAGAGAGCCTCCCCCTTAAATCTGGGTCCTTAGAGAGCCTCTGCCTTAAAATCAAGGTCCCCAGAGAGCCTCTCCCTTGCATCAGGGTCCCCAGAGAGCCCCCCACTTACATAAGGGTCCCCAGAAAGCCCCCCTCCCCTTTGGGGGCCCCTGCAGAGACTCGGGGCTATTGGCCCCATATTCAGGGCTATAGCCCCAAAAGCCACCCCCTAGCGATGCCCCTGCTAAAGAGTATATACACATCTACAGCAATATCTAAATGCAAAACAAGCATCTCCTATATGCTAATTCCTCTATAATCATACAAGTTGTACACTCACTACTTTACATTGTAACAAATTGTCATTTCTTCAGTGTTGTCACATGAAACACGCCAAGGTTAGGAGAGTGAGAAGAGAGTAGCACATCCTAAGGCCTAACTCCAGGGATATAAAAAAATGTCCCTCCCCTGTCCTATATCCCCCCACTGCCCTATTCCCCCCCTCCCCCCCACTGCAAGGGTTAAATGCTTATTACGAGAGAGAGAGGTGATGTGGAGGGAGCACAGTGATATAAAATGGAAAGGGGGGACTATGATGTAAAGGGTGGGATTCTGAAGTAGAAGGGGGTACTGTGACATGGAGGGGGGACTGTGATGTATAATGGAGGGGGGCTATGATGTAAAGGGGGGGCTGTGATATGGAGGAAGGGGATAAAAATACCCCCAAAAAAGGTTGATGGGACTTTAACGGCAACCAAGTAATAAAAGAACAATTTTATTAGATACAAAAGGAACAATACAAAACAACAAAATTGGTATGTACATATACGCAGAAAAGTATATAACAATAGATAGTTAAAATCACTGGTATGCAATGGTAGTGATACTTGTGAAGTCTTCCACGCGGACCTACGCGTTTCGGGACTGTGCAAAACGTCCCTTCATCAGGGGAAGCTTGTGGAGAAGGATCACATTGTATAGTAGAATCCAGATTAAGAAAGAGTATATCAAAAAATTGTTACATGAATATATTAGAACAACCGATTTATATCACAGCATTGTAGTCACATCAAGAGAAATAACATACCCAGACATATCAATATTGGAATCTCATTGCCAAAGTCCTGGCGGCGACTGTGTCAAGAAACCACCCCAAGATCCAAAAGAGGAAGCCGAGGTGTATTGTTCCTTTTGTATCTAATAAAATTGTTCTTTTATTACTTGGTTGCTGTTAAAGTCCCATCAACCTTTTTTGGGGGTATTTTTATCTCTTGACTTTAGGGATGGTGGCAACCTTTATGATCTAGCTGGATGGTATTTTCTGTTTTAATATTGTGATATGGAGGCAGGACCGTGATATAAAATAGAAAGGGGGGACTATAATGTAAAGGGTGGGGTTTTGAAGTAGAAGGGGGTACTGTGACATGGAGGGGGGCTGTGATGTGTAATGGAGGGGGGGGGGCTATGATGTAAAGGGGGGGCTGTGATTTGGAGGGAGGACCGTGATATGAAATAGAAAGGGGGGACTATAATGTAAAGGGTGGGGTTTTGAAGTAGAAGGGGGTACTGTGACATGGAGGGGGGCTGTGATGTGTAATGGAGGGGGGCTATGATGTAAAGGGAGGGGTCTTAATGTAGAGGGGGGACTGTTATATAAAATGGGTGGGGACTATGATGTAAAAGGAGGGAGGGAGCTGTGATGTGAAGGATCAGAATTATTGCAAAAAAAACCTGAGATTTGGACCTCTACTTGAAGAAAAGTTTGCTGACTGGACCTCCATGATTGTTACATGAAGAGATCTGGGAAAAGGGAGCGCTTGACTTTTCTTTGGCTGTTTCTGTGATTACTGGCCGGGTGGCTTTGTGAAATGCAAAGGACTCTATCTATAGGTGACTCTATCTATAGGTGACTCTCTATAGGTGACTCTATCTAGTTCTTTGTTTTATTGTTCCGTCTTCTCTAAACTCTCTGGAGTCGCTGGTTACCTGGTTATGTGTTGGTTATGTGTTGTTGTTGGACGATGTAACGAGGTTCAATTCTCTTTTTAGACATACTTCGCATTCATGCAGTGCACCGTCCATCATGGCTGTCAGCCATCACTCATAATGAGAGGGAAGATCTGCTAACAATGGCTGTGCGGAATGTGTTCAAGTCATTGATCGGCCCGGAGACGGACACTGTACCTGCAGTTCTCATGAATCATAGATGGGGATTACTGCTGGAGGCCTATTAGGTTATAATTGACATGGAATTGGAGGAGATACAGTGGGATTTGTGGTAGAATGGTAGACATTGCTGGGTTCTGGTGCCCAGTTGGATGCACAGTAGAATGGGGAGCATTGCTGGGTTCTGGTGCCAGATTGGAACTGTGGTAGAATGGGGAGCATTGCTGGGTTCTGGTGCCAAATTGGAACTGTGGTAGAATGGGGGGCATTACTGGGTTCTGGTGCCCAGTTGGTTCAGTAGTAGAATGGGGGGCATTGCTGGGTTCTGGTGCCCAGTTGGATGCACGGTAGAATGGGGAGCATTGCTGGGTTCTGGTGCCAAATTGGAACTGTGGTAGTATGGGGGGCATTACTGGGTTCTGGTGCCCAGTTGGATCAGTGGTAGAATGGGGGGGGGGGTATTGTTGGGTTCTGGAGCCCAATTGGGACCATGGTAGAATGGGGGGCATTGCTGGGTTCTGGTGCCCAGTTGGATCCATGATAGAATGGGTGGCATTGCTGGGTTCTGGTGCCCAATTGGAACCATGGTAGAATGGGTGGCATTGCAGGGTTCTGGTGCCCACTTGGAACCATGGTATAATGGGGGGCATTGTTGGGTTATGGTGCCCAGTTGGATCAATGTAGAATGGGTGGCATTGCTGGGTTCTGGTGCCCAATTGGAACCATGGTAGAATGGGGGGCATTGCTGGGTTCTGGTGCCGAGTTGGATCAGTGGTAGAATGGAAGGGCATTGCTGGATTCTGGTGCCCATTTGGAATCATGGTAGAATGTGTGGCATTGCAGGGTTCTATGCCCAGTTGGATCCATGATATAATGGGTGGCATTGCTGGGTTCTGGTGCCTAATTGGATCAGTGGAAGAATGGGGGCATTGCTGGGTTCGGGTGCCCAAATGGAACCATGGTAGAATGGGGGCCATTGTTGGGTTCTGGTGCCCAGTTGGAGCAATTATGGAATGGGTGGCATTGCTGGGTTCTGGTGCCCAGTTGGAGCAATGATGGAATGGGTGGCATTGCTGGGTTCTGGTGCTCAGTTGGATCTGTGGTAGAATGGGGGGTATTGCTGGGTTTGGTGCCCAGTTGGATCAATGATACAATGGGTGGCATTGCTGCGTTCTGGTGCCCAATTGAAACTGTGGTAGAATGTTGCTGTTATCTGGTGCCAGGTGGATCCCGGGCAGAATGAGTGACATTGCTGGGTTCTGGTGCATTCTGGATCCCTGGGGTGTCAGATCTATTAATACAAGGCCAGAGCCATTGGCAGCAAAGGGAATCACCAGAACCTTCTCCGTGTTGGCCATGGATGGCATTCTTCAGATGTGTTCAAAGCTTTCTGACAGAAATTAAAGGGAGTGCCAACATGTTGAGGGAGGATGGTTTAGAAAAGGTGCTGGCGTCTATCCTAGGCGTGAGTATGAGCCCGGGTTAGGCAAGAGATGAGATAGGAGCATGTTCTAAAGCCCAATTCCAGGGATGTATAAAAATCCACCACCCCCCTAATCGGACCCACCCACAGACACACGCTGCAAGGGTTAATTGCTCATTATATCTAGGGGTAGAGGATAAGGAAGAAATACGTTATTCCTCACTCCAGCGGTGTCCCTCCAGTTCCGTGACTGATCCTTCTCAGTGTAAGCTATGACCAACCATGGTCACATAGAGCCTCCTCGGCATACAATACAGGGTTAATGTGGTAGAGGAGGAAAGCACCAGATCCGGTTAAACAGGTAAGTAATACAGTCAGCGGTGTACCCCCCCCCCCCCCCCCCCCGGACATAACTTAATAGTAACCCTTGCAGTCCATGGGAAGGGGGGGGGGGAGAGCGGGGTTCAGTCTAAGGATGAATTTTTGATATGTCCGGAGTTGGGCTTTAAAGTCACCCTGTCAGACCATCAGTTTTATCCCATAAAATCCCGCATCACCGGAACCGCGCGAATTGCGCTGCCTTATTCAATTGGATGGGTAATGACAGCAGGCCGTGCCACAATGCAAAGCATGTGTATAACCCCACCCGGTTCCACTGTGTGTTTTTACTGCCATTATGCTGATGTTAATACCCCCCCCCCCCCATCATACTTTCTAATGTATGCATAAAGTGGACATTTTAATAACTTTACAAGTCTTCATAAATAAATCCCTGACATATCACTGTATACATAGTAACTGTATAATGTTTCAGATCCCCCTTGTCCTTGATCTCCAGGCAGTGACTTTGCCTAGGCTGAGATGATGTCATCAGTATGCTGCAGGCAAGTGGAAGCATTTCCACTCTACCACTTATCGAACTATACAAAGTGACTTTGCCTAGGCTTGGAAGTTGGCCCAAACAAACTTTTTAAGGTAACAGAAAACATTGAGTTAGGCTTGAAAAGGTGGAAAGAGAAATTAAATAAATAGTATACTATGAATGAGAGATACCCAAACCAACTTAAATTATTGTGAAATCATAATAATCAATAAATGAATATATTAAGACAATAAACCATAAAAAAAATGACATCTTGAGTGGAAACCACCCATAATCTGTTGATAGTTCATTATAATGACCAGTTGTTACCTATTTTTGCATTATAGCAATAAAACAACAAGTCAATACAAAGCTAGAAAAAAACACTTTGATTGGTGGAATCATTGTCTCTTGGGTATGAAGACATATAAAAGGATATTTTGGTGAATATGAATGTGTATATTGGGGGTGTTCTGGGTTCAGTCACATTCCATCTGTCTGGATGGAGAGTCTAAAGTGTAAATCTCTAGAAGGTACCCGTATTTTGTATGATTGTGTTCTTCTGAAGCCTCCTTACGTTCTCCGGGTGTAATGTTTGGTAACTTTCAGACTTCTCATAGAATAAGGTGGTGTGCTCAGATACTTCACATTTCATTCAGCCTTCTACAATGGTACCTCTGTTTTGGTTGATTTTGTTTCTCGGTTTTTATGTCCTTTCCATGTACTGTAGACCGCAAGGACATTCCAACCGATAATTAATGTATATCAGAGATTAGATGGTGTCAAAGTCTTGTGTACCGGTGGAAACAAAGCCTTCCGTTGTATTGTTAGTGATTTCTTTTTCATGTAAGACACATGGCGTGATTACATTCATAGTTTCCTGGTAGAAGGTTCTCCGTCTCGTTGTGAAGTTTCTCTTTTTGTTTTTAGTCTACTGGGTGCTGAGATCTTCTTGAAGGTTCTGGCCAGTCTGAATGTACACCTTAAGTGTTATATAGCTGATGTTAGATATGAGTCTTGTAAAGCTGGTAATACATTTAGGTTTTTAAACAAACCTTTGAGAGCCTGATGTTGGAAAGCACTTCAAAATTTAGTTTGTTTCATTTAGTTTCGGAAAGCATTATTATTATTATTATACAGGATTTATATAGCGCCGACAGTTTACGTAGCACTTTACAACATTAGGGCAGACAGTACAAGTACAATACAATTCAATACAGGGAGGAATCAGAGATTCCTGCTCGTTAGAGCTTACAATCTAGGAGGGAGGGTCAAGTTATACAAAAGGGTAATATCTGTGGGGGATGAGCTAATGGAGAAAATAGTGCAGTTGTTAGATGGAGGCAGGAAAGGCTTCTCTGAAGAGGAAAGTTTTCAGGGATCGCCTAAAAGTGGATAAATTTGGAGACAGTCTGACAGATTGGGGTAGGGAATTCCAGAGGATGGGCGAGGCTCGGGAGAAGTCCTGGAGGTGGATATGGTAGGAGGTGATGAGGGAGCTAGAGAGCAGGAGGTCTTGGGAGGAACGGAGATGGCGATTAGGTTGGTATTTGGAGACTAGGTTAGTGATGTAGCTGGGGGCAGAGTTGTGGATGGATTTGTAACTTATTGTTAGTATTTTGAATTTAATTTGTTGGGCGAGTGGCAGCCAATGGAGGGATTGGCAGAGGGGGGTAGCAGACACTGAGCGGTTTTTAAGGTGGATGAGTCTGGCAGCAGCATTCATGATGGGGACACTGTAGTCATGAAGCGATGGACATGGTCAGCAACTATACTCAGTAATACAAATATTCGGATCTCTCCCATCAAATATTTTCCCTTTTTCTTTTTCGTCTCTCCTCTCCTGATTTATGGAGAACCTCCAGATCTTTTAGTTGATTTCCACACTTTCTGCCATAGATCAGTACTAGAAGGAAAGTCATAATTTCACATGAAATATGGGACAGCAAGCATGTGAAATGTGAATGTTCCATGTAGTAGAGATTAGACGGCACGGTCTGTGAACTCAGCGAAGGTTCAGTGAAGGGCCCCATATATCACAGACACGTCTGTCTACCAGTCTCTGCAGATATTGTACTGTCACGTCTACAAATATTAACCCAGGTGGAGGCGGCCCTTTGTTTTGTCTGATATTCTCTCTGACGTCATTCGGGGGAAAATGTCCGTGTGATTAAATAACGATGTATGGCAACGCAAACATGGAGAGAAATGCAGAGACGGGTGGACACCTGACATGACATGACATGACATGACCCGTACCACCACACCTGACCTGACACCAACCCGTACCACCATACCTGACACAACATGACCCATACCACCACACCTGACATGACACCGACCCGTACCACCACACCTGACATGACACCGACCCGTACCACCACACCTGACATGACACCGACCCGTACCACCCTCCCTGACCTGACACCGACCCGTACCACCACACCTGACCTGACACTGACCCGCACCACCACACCTGACCTGACACCGCCCCGTACCACCACACCTGACCTGACACCGACCCATACCACCATACCTGACACCGACCTATACCACCACACCTGACATGACACCGACCTGTACCACCACACCTGACCTGACACCGACCCGTACCACCATACCTGACACGACATGACCCATACCACCACACCTGATCTTACACTGACCCGTACCACCACCCCTGACCTGACACCGACCCGTACCACCACACCTGACACAACATGACCCATACCACCACACCTGACATGACACCGACCCGTACCACCACACCTGACCTGACACCGACCTGTACCGCCACACCTGACATGATACCGACCCGTACCACCACACCTGACACCGACCCATACCACCACACCTGACATGACACCGACCCGTACCACCACACCTGACCTGACACTGACCCGTACCACCACACCTGACATGACACCGACCCGTACCACCACACCTGACACCGACCCATACCACCACACCTGACATGACACCAACCCGTACCACCACACCTGACCTGACACCGACCCGTACCGCCACACCTGACATGACACCGACCCGTACCACCACACCTGACACCGACCCATACCACCACACCTGACATGACACCGACCCGTACCACCACACTTGACCTGACACTGACCCCTACCGCCACACCTGACATGACACCGACCCGTACCACCACACCTGACACCGACCCATACCACCACACCTGACATGACACCGACCCGTACCACCACACCTGACCTGACACTGACCCGTACCGCCACACCTGACATGACACCGACCCGTACCACCACACCTGACACCGACCCATACCACCACACCTGACATGACACCGACCCATACCACCCCACCTGACCTGACACCGACCCGTACCACCACACCTGACCTTACACCGACCCGTACCACCACACGTGACCTGACACAGACCCGTACCACCACATGTGACCTGACACCGACCCATACCACCACACCTGACCTTAAACCGACCTGTACCACCACATGTGACCTGACACCGACCCATACCACCACACCTGACCTTAAACCGACCCGTACCACCACACGTGACCTGACACCGACCCGTACCACCACACATGACCTGACACCGACCCGTACCACCACAGCTGACCTGACACCGACCCGTACCACCACACCTGACACCAACCCGTACCACCACACGTGACCTGACACCGACCCGTACCACCACATGTGACCTGACACCGACCCATACCACCACACCTGACCTTACACCGACCCGTACCACCACACGTGACCTGACACCGACCCGTACCACCACACATGCCCTGACATTGACCCGTACCACCACACCTGACCTGAAATGGACCCGTACCACCACACTTGACATGACACCAACTCGTACCACCACACCTGACCTGACACCGAACCATACCACCACACCTGGCATGACACCAACCCATACCACCACACCTGACATGACACCGACCCATACCACCACACCTGGCATGACACCAACCCATACCACCACACCTGACATGACACCGACCCATACCACCACACCTGACATGACACCGACCCATACCACCACACCTGACATGACACCGACCCGTACCGCCACACCTGACCTTACACCGACCCGTACCACCACATGTGACCTGACACCGACCCATACCACCGCACCTGACCTTAAACCGACCAATACCACCACATGTGACCTGACACCAACCCATACCACCACACCTGACCTTAAACCGACCCGTACCACCACACATGACCTGACACCGACCCGTACCACCACAGCTGACCTGACACCGACCCGTACCACCACACCTAAACTGACACCGACCCGTACCACCACACGTGACCTGACACCGACCCGTACCACCACATGGGACCTGACACCGACCCATACTACCACACCTGACCTTACACCGACCCGTACCACCACACGTGACCTGACACCGACCCATACCACCACACCTGACCTGACACTGACCCGTACCGCCACACCTGACATGACACCGACCCGTACCACCACACCTGACACCGACCCATACCACCACACCTGACATGACACCGACCCATACCACCCCACCTGACCTGACACCGACCCGTACCACCACACCTGACCTTACACCGACCCGTACCACCACACGTGACCTGACACCGACCCGTACCACCACATGTGACCTGACACCGACCCGTACCACCACAGCTGACCTGACACCGACCCGTACCACCACACCTGACCTGACACCTACCCGTACCACCACACGTGACCTGACACCGACCCGTACCACCACATGTGACCTGACACCGACCCATACCACCACACCTGACCTTACACCGACCCGTACCACCACACGTGACCTGACACAGACCCGTACCACCACACATGACCTGACACCGACCCGTACCACCACACCTGACCTGAAACGGACCCGTACCACCACACTTGACATGACACCAACTCGTACCACCACACCTGACCTGACACCGAACCATACCACCACACCTGGCATGACACCAACCCATACCACCACACCTGGCATGACACCAACCCATACTACCACACCTGACATGACACCGACCCATACCACCACACCTGACATGACACCGACCCATACCACCACACCTGACATGACACCAACCCATACCACCACACCTGACATGACACCGACCCATACCACCACACCTGACATGACACCGACCCATACCACCCCACCTGACCTGACACCGACCCGTACCGCCACACCTGACCTTACACCGACCCGTACCACCACACGTGACCTGACACAGACCCGTACCACCACATGTGACCTGACACCGACCCATACCACCGCACCTGACCTTAAACCGACCCATACCACCACATGTGACCTGACACCGACCCGTACCACCACACCTGACCTTAAACCGACCCGTACCACCACACGTGACCTGACACCGACCCGTACCACCACACATGACCTGACACCGGCCCGTACCACCACAGCTGACCTGACACCGACCCGTACCACCACACCTAAACTGACACCGACCCGTACCACCACACGTGACCTGACACCGACCCGTACCACCACATGTGACCTGACACCGACCCATACTACCACACCTGACCTTACACCGACCCGTACCACCACACCTGACCTGACACCGACCCGTACCACCACAGCTGACCTGACACCGACCCGTACCACCACACCTGACCTGACACGGACCCGTACCACCACACTTGACCTGATACCAAACCATACCACCACACCTGGCATGACACCAACCCATACCACCACACCTGGCATGACACCAACCCATACCACCACACGTGACCTGACACCGACCCGTACCACCACACATGACCTGACACCGACCCGTACCACCACAGCTGACCTGACACCGACCCGTACCACCACACCTGACCTGACACCTACCCGTACCACCACACGTGACCTGACACCGACCCGTACCACCACATGTGACCTGACACCGACCCATACCACCACACCTGACCTTACACCGACCCGTACCACCACACGTGACCTGACACAGACCCGTACCACAACACATGACCTGACACCGACCCGTACCACCACACCTGACCTGAAACGGACCCGTACCACCACACTTGACATGACACCAATTCGTACCACCACACCTGACCTGACACCGAACCATACCACCACACCTGGCATGACACCAACCCATACTACCACACCTGACATGACACCGACCCATACCACCACACCTGACATGACACCGACCCATACCACCACACCTGACATGACACCAACCCATACCACCACACCTGACATGACACCGACCCATACCACCACACCTGACATGACACCGACCCATACCACCCCACCTGACCTGACACCGACCCGTACCGCCACACCTGACCTTACACCGACCCGTACCACCACACGTGACCTGACACAGACCCGTACCACCACATGTGACCTGACACCGACCCATACCACCGCACCTGACCTTAACCCGACCCATACCACCACATGTGACCTGACACCGACCCGTACCACCACACCTGACCTTAAACCGACCCGTACCACCACACGTGACCTGACACCGACCCGTACCACCACACATGACCTGACACCGGCCCGTACCACCACAGCTGACCTGACACCGACCCGTACCACCACACCTAAACTGACACCGACCCGTACCACCACACGTGACCTGACACCGACCCGTACTACCACACCTGACCTTACACCGACCCGTACCACCACACCTGACCTGACACCGACCCGTACCACCACAGCTGACCTGACACCGACCTGTACCACCACACCTGACCTGACACGGACCCGTACCACCACACTTGACCTGATACCAAACCATACCACCACACCTGGCATGACACCAACCCATACCACCACACCTGACATGACACCGACCCATACCACCACACCTGGCATGACACCAACCCATACCACCCCACCTGACCTGACACTGACCCGTACCACCACACCTGACCTGACACGGACTCGTACCACAACACCTGACCTGACACCGATCCGTACCACCACACCTGACCTGACACCAGATGACCCATAATGCCACACCTGACCAATGGTAACACAGATAGCAATGAAACAAAACCGAGACTCTAATACTTTTATGTATTTTGCTAAATGAGCTTCCAGGAAAGAAGTGGAGGATTTCTTCCTTTCTTGACCTGTAGAAGGGTCCGGATCAGAAGCCCCAGCCAATCAGAGCCCCTGAACAACTCTGTAGTGGACCAGTGGTTGGAGCCACCCAGGAGTCTTCACCCGCTCCCAGAAAGTCATTTGGTATTAGCGTCCTTCCAAGGATTGAGCGCTCCTGTGGGGTTTCCCTCCCCCGTATCAGTCTCAGGATGAGGCATTCGGGTATCCTCAGGACTGATTGGGGCAACGGTGGTCCAGCTGGTGGTCACCTGTCCTAAAATGAACACACCTGAGAACTGGCCAAGACCCCCCTATATAGAATACCGTCCATTCATATATATTCCATCCAATGTGATGATGGTTACGTTTGTTTTTAAGTTGGAGTATTTCTGGCCCTCCAGTCCTGAGATTTACACAGCTCTGCCACTTCGCACAGCCTCGTCTGGTAGAGCTCTGGGACCCCATATGTCTCTGCTGCATGTTTCTTGTTCTTGGAGATCATTTCTCATTGAGTTTTTTTCCTTCCCCTGGAGTTGAATTTGAACCCCCGGGGTGATCGGAGCGCACGGCGCAGACATGTGACCCGGTGACCCGGCGTTGTGTATCTTTTCTGATCTCCTAATGCCGCTCATTGTGCCGATCCCGTTCTCTCTGATCCCGGGTCTTGTTTTTGGGATTACAGAACAATCCCCGGCCGCTCTGCTTGTGTTTATTATGGGCGGTTATGTAACGTCGGATTTGTTGGTAAACATGTTTGTGCGTTGAGTCATACGTCGCTCGTGTTCCTCATCTGCCCTTCATCCTATAAAGGAGTTTGTAGAACATCTGAAATTGTTTTACAAAAAAAAATCCAATTCAGGTAAAAGAGAAGATTATAAAGTGCAGATAGAACTTTGTGAGCACCTCTGATGAAGGCGCCTGGGGCCTGAAACATGTTAGAAGAATACCTTTTTGGTTTCCTTATCTTATCATTGTGGGTGATTTGTAGTTCCTCTCTCCATAGGATTCCCATTGTCCCTTCCACAGGGGTCCCTGCCTTGAAGTTAAAGCTAAAGGTTCATCTTTTTATATTTTGCCTTCCCTGGTTCCCTCCTCCCTCAAAAAGTGAGTTAATATTACATCAGCCTTTGCAAAGGTGAAAGAACACATCCCTGGGCACCCTTTAGATGTGCATGTTCCTGAGAGGGAACTGGCCGCTGGATGATATAGACCAGTGGTCTCCAAGCTGCGGCCCAGGGGCCAGGTATGGCCCTTTGCATGCCTTTATCTGGCCCTTGGGGCACTATTCCTCTCACTAATACCAATGATGGGGCACTATTCCTCCCACTGACACCAATGATGGGGCACTACACCTCCCACTGACACCATTGATGGGGCACTATTCCTCCCACTGACACAAATGATGGGGCACTATTCCCCCTACTGACACCATTGATGGGGCACTATTCCTCCCACTGACAACAATGATGTGGCACTATTCCCCCTACTGACACCATTGATGGGGCACAATTCCTCCCACTGACACCAATGATGGGGCACTATTCCTCCCACTGACACCATTGATGGGCACTATTCCTCCCACTGACACCAATGATGGGGCACTATACCTCCCACTGACACCAATGATGGGGCACTATTCCTCCCACTGACACAATTGATGGGGCACTATTCCTCCCCCTGATACCAATGATGGGACACTATTCCTCCCACTGACACCAATGATGGGGCACTATTCCTCCCACTGACACCAATGATGGGGCACTATTCCCCCCACTGACACCAATGATGGGGCACTATTCCCCCCACTGACACCATTGATGGGGCACTATTCCTCTCATTAAAGATGGGGCATTTTTACTCCCAATGGCCACAGTCCGGCCCCCACTAAAGTCTGAAGGACAATAAACTGGCCCCTTGTTTAGAAATTTTGGAGACCCCCGTGTGTAGACTTTACCACTGCAGTCTGCCCATCAGTTGCTTGATTACATTCTATTAGATTTGCTTCTGGAACACCAACAACTGATCAGCGCAGATGAAGTTTTCACCATCCAGTGGCCAGCAGGGAGGAACATGCTCGTCTAATGGGATGCTGGGGATTTGTTCTTTCATTTGAGCTCAGCATCACTTACATCCTCTGCTCTTGGTAATTGTATTTTGACTTTAGTTACTTTCATTCACTATTTGTCCGCAAGACATCGCTTAGCGATCCCTGAGAGATCTATAGAACCATCAGGAGGAATAAACTCTCCACCATCCACTGAACTCTAATATACCGAGCTTCACTTCTCCCCCAATCCCGAGTCACCTAATGTCCCCGCCCCTTATCCTCCTCCTAGCATCATCCCATGTCCCCGCCCCTTATCCTCCTCCTAGCATCATCCCATGTCTCCGCCCCTTATCCTCCTCCTAGCATCATCCCATGTCCCCGCCTCTTATCCTCCTCCTAGCATCATCCCATGTCCCCGCCCCTTATCCTCCTCCTAGCATCATCCCATGTCCCCGCCCCTTATCCTCCTCCTAGCATCATCCCATGTCCCCGCCCCTTATCCTCCTCCTAGCATCATCCCATGTCCCCGCCCCTTATCCTCCTCCTAGCATCATCCCATGTCTCCGCCCCTTATCCTCCTCCTAGCATCATCCCATGTCCCCGCCTCTTATCCTCCTCCTAGCATCATCCCATGTCCCCGCCCCTTATCCTCCTCCTAGCATCATCCCATGTCCCCGCCCCTTATCCTCCTCCTAGCATCATCCCATGTCCCCGCCCCTTATCCTCCTCCTAGCATCATCCCATGTCCCCGCCCCTTATCCTCCTCCTAGCATCATCCCATGTCCCCGCCCCTTATCCTCCTCCTAGCATCATCCCATGTTCCCGCCCCTTATCCTCCTCCTAGCATCATCCCATGTCCCTGCCCCTTATCCTCCTCCTAGCATCATCCCATGTCTCCGCCCCTTATGCTCCTCCTAGCATCATCCCATGTCCCTGCCCCTTATCCTCCTCCTAGCATCATCCCATGTCTCCGCTCCTTATCCTCCTCCTAGCATCATCCCATGTCCCCGCCTCTTATCCTCCTCCTAGCATCATCCCATGTCCCCGCCCCTTATCCTCCTCCTAGCATCATCCCATGTCCCCGCCCCTTATCCTCCTCCTAGCATCATCCCATGTCCCCGCCCCTTATCCTCCTCTTAGCATCATCCCATGTCCCCGCCCCTTATCCTCCTCCTACCATCATCCCATGTCCCTGCCCCTTATCCTCCTCCTAGCATCATCCCATGTCCCCGCCCCTTATCCTCCTTCTAGCATCATCCCATGTCCCCGCCCCTTATCCTCCTCCTAGCATCATCACACGTCCCCGCCCTTATCCTCCTAGCATCATCACACGTCCCCGCCCCTTATCCTCCTCCTAGCATCATCCCATGTCCCCGCCCCTTATCCTCCTCCTAGCATCATCCCATGTCCCGCCCCCTTATACTCCTCCTAGCATCATCCCATGTCCCCGCCCCTTATCCTCCTAGCATCATCCCATGTCCCGTCCCTTATCCTCCTCCTAGCATCATCCCATGTCCCCGCCCCTAATCTGCCTCCTAGCATCATCCCATGTCCCTGCCCCTTATCCTCCTCCCAGCATCATCCCATGTCCCCGCCCCTTATCCTCCTCCTAGCATCATCCCATGTCCCCGCCCCTTATCCTCCTCCCAGCATCATCCCATGTCTCCGCCCCTTATCCTCCTCCTAGCATCATCCCATGTCTCCGCCCCTTATCCTCCTCCTGGCATCATCCCATGTCCCTGCCCCTTATCCTCCTAGCATAATCCCATGTCCCCGCCCCTTATCTTCCTCCTAGCATCATCCCATGTCCCCGCCCCTTATCCTCCTCCTAGCATCATCCCATGTCCCCGCCCCGTATCCTCCTCCTAGCATCATCCCATGTCTCCGCCCCTTATCCTCCTCCTAGCATCATCCCATGTCCCCGCCCCGTATCCTCCTCCTAGCATCATCCCATGTCTCCGCCCCTTATCCTCCTCCTAGCATCATCCCATGTCTCCTCCCCTTCTCCTCCTGGCATCATCCCATATCCCCACCCCTTATCCTCCTTCTAGGATCATCCCATGTCCCCGCCCCTTATCCTCCTTCTAGGATCATCCCATGTCTCCACCCCTACTTTCCTCCCAGTACCGCCCCTTTTAGAGAATACGGAACCAAGTATCATTTTGCAGTGTAATTTGTATTGGAATTTGTTAATGTTACCAAGAAAGGCAGTAAAATAGATACCCTGCAGCCAGAACTAATATATCCCCCAGCAATAACAGATCCTCCACCAGCAACAATAGACCCCCACCAGCAACAATAGATCCCCCAGCAATAAAAGACTCCTCCAGCAACAATAAATCCCCCCGGTAACAATATATCCTCCCCAACAACAAAACATCCCCCAGCAATGAAATACCTCTCAGCAACAATTATCCCCCACCATCAACAATAGCTCTCCCAGCATAAATAGAAACCCCCCTCCTATTCTCCAACAGTAGATTCTGCCCAGCAACAGTAGATCCTTCACCTGCAACAATAGATCCCATCCAGCAACATTAAATCCCTCAGCAGCCAGCAACAAAGACCACCCCTCAGCAACATAAGACCGCACCAGCAACAGTAGACTCCCTCAGCAACAATAGATCCCATCCAGCAACAATAGACCCCCCAGCAACAATTGGTACCCTCAGCAACAATAGATCCTCCCTAGCAGCAATAGATCTCCCACCAGAATTAATATTTCCTCCCCAACAACAATATACCCCCAGCAATGAAATACCTCCCCAGCAACAATAGACCCCCCACCATCTACAGTAGCTCTCCCAGCATAAATACCCCCCCCTCCGTTCTCTAACAGTAGATTCTGCCCAGCAACAATAGATCCCCCATCAGCAATAATAGAACCTCCAGCAACATTAAATCACTTAGCAGATAGCAACATAAGACCACCCCTCAGCAACATAAGACTGCACCAGCAAAAATACCGCCCCCCCGCAACACTAGATCCCTTACCTGCAACAATGGATTCCCTCCAGCAACACTAGACCCCCCAGCAACAATTGATACCCCCAGCAATACTAGATCCCCCATCAGAAACAATAGGACCCCTCCAGCAGCCAGCAACATAAGACCCACCCCTCAGCAAAATAAGACTGCACCAGAAACACTACACCATCACCTGCAACAATAGACCCCCCTCCCAGTGACAATAGATCCCCAGCAGCCAGTATCAATAGACCCTTCCTGTACACACATTCAGTGCTGCGTACCTCTTATATACAGTATATACAGTATAGTACCAGAGGAGAATGTGATCCACAATCTGCCCACAAAAAGAATTCCTTTATCATAAAAGAATAAATATATAACAATGTGATTATGGAATTTGTGTTATTTGTATGTGATATGTTTTATAATTGTGTGGTTCCGGTTGTCAGTCTGTCCTGGCTCTGGTTGTGGGATGTGAGGGGCGAAACGCGTCTGTCAGTATATTTTGGAGAACATTATTTTATTGGGTGAAGATAAAGGTGATCCGTATTTATATATTATACTCAATAACTTTTATATATTAATTTATATATATATATATTTTTTTTTGTGGGAACCCCCATTGCGGTGCCCCCCTCACACTCCCCTCTGCTGTATATGGCGATGAGCCTACATTATAAGGAGGGGATCCTCTTCTTTTCATCTTAAATTTGGGGGTTCCTTTGATGTTCCTCTTGTTCCCCTCACACTGATCTGTACATTGTAGGTGGAGGAATCCTCATACATGAACCTTTTATGTCTCATTCCTTCTACTCAGAAATCTGTTTTTCTGCCTGAAAAGGACAAATTGTTCCATTTTCTAAATTTGCTGAGTTGAAGTTTTAATGAATAAATTGTTTAAATTTCGGCAAAGAAGACAAGAAAAAAAGAACATTTGTCTGTTTGTAGCTGGCAGACACTTAATCTTCTGCTAATATTGAATGACCTTTATCAGAACTCCATCTAATTAATCCCCATTGTCATTTTTATTTGACGATCCGCTTGATGGGATTTTTGTGGGGACTCAGCGGAGCGCTGCTGCCCCCTTGTGGAAAACTTGGAGAAGTTGCAGATTTTTTTTCTTCTTTGTAAATTATTATTATTATTATTTCAGGTACTTGTATAGTTCAGTCCATTTACGCAGCGCTTTACATATATATATATATATATATGTATATATATATATTATACATTCACATCAGTCCCTACCCTCAAGGAGCTTACAATCTAAGAAACCTAACTCACATTCATACATATATACATACCCTGTTTCCCCTAAAATAAGACCTAGCGTGATTGTCGGCGATGGCTTCAATATAAGCCCTACCCCCCAAATAAGCCCTAGTTAAAGTCCTTGTAGGTCTTATTTTCAGGGTAGGGCTTATTTTCGGGGAAACAGGGTAGGGCTTATTTGGACGGTAGGGCTTATATTGCAGCCATCACCGACAATCACGCTAGGTCTTATTTTAGGGGAAACAGGGTACTAGGGGCCAATTTAGACAGGATCCAATTAACCTCCCAGCATGTCTTTGGAGTGTGTAAAGTTATCAGACTGCCAGGAGCCTATATAGGTGTGTGCAGCCTATTGCACTAGGAGGTGCACCCTAAAGCTCAAAGTAAGTACACCCCTCAGTGACATGTGTGTAAATATTTTCTTCTATCTTTTGATGTGACAACACTGAAGAAATGACACTTTGCTACAATGTAAAGTAGTGAGTGTACAGCTTGTATAACAGTGTAAATTTGCTGTCCCCTCAAAATAACTCAACATACAGCCATTAATGTCTAAACCACTGGCAACAAAAGTGAGTATACCCCTAAGTGTGGGTCCATCTGTATCCTCGCCGGGGGCCCATCCGTATCCTCGCTGGGGGCCCATCCGTATCCTCGCCGGGGGCCTATCCGTATCCTTGCCGGGGGCCCATCCGTATCCTCACTGGGGGCCCATTTGTATCCTCGCTGGGGGCCCTTCACTGTCCTCCTTGGAGGTCTACCATTGTCCTCTCCGGGGGCCCATCTGTGTCCTCCCCGGGGGCCCATCATTGTCCTCCTTGGAGGTCTACCATTGTCCTCTCCGGGGGCCCATCTGTGTCCTCCCCGGGGGCCCATCATTGTCCTCCCTGGAGGTCTACCAGTGTCCTCCCCGGGGGTCCATCTGTTTCCTCCACAGGGGCCCTTCTGTGTCCTCCCCAGGGGCCCATCTGTATTCTCCCTGGAGGCCTACCAGTGTCCTCCCCGGGCTCCCATCTGTGTCCTCCCAGGGCCCCCTTTGTGTCCTCCCATGGGGGCCCATCTGTGTACTCCCGGGGGGCCCATCTGTATCCTCTCCGAGGGCCCCTCTGTATCCTCTCCAGGGGCCCATCTGTATCCTCGCTGGGGGCCCATCTATATCCTCGTCGGGGGCCCATCTGTATCCTCATTGGGGGCCAATCTGTATGCTCGCTGGGGGCCCATCATTGTCCTCCCTGGGGGCCCATCTGTGTCTTCCCCCGGGGCCAATCTGTGTACTCTTCGGGGGCTCATTAGTGGCCTCCCCTCCCCTCTGCATCCTCCCTGAGGGCCCATCACCCTCCATTCCTATAACTTAATTTTATTTGTCTCGCAAAAACTTTATCCTGACTCCGGTCAGAACGGATCTTCTCATAGGGGATGTCAGGTGATTATATTGGTTGGAATTGCAGAGTGTTTGCCATGTTCTCCTCCTCGGCAGAAGGCAATGCGTACTCCAGCAGCCGCCCGGCGTCCAGATGGCGTTTTATATTACTTTATATGAAGAATTTCACACGTCTCCGATATCTGTAAAATGTTAGAGAGAAGAATCCAATTACAATGTTCTGAACACCTGAGAACTTCTGATTATTGGCTGAAGATTAGGAGGGGTGATTCCATTTATTACATTTGTAGAGTGTAAGCTCCTCTGGTACAGAGACTGATGTGACTGTGGGGGAGGGGACATTAGAGTGTAAGCTCCTCTGGTACAGAGACTGATGTGAATGTGGGGGAGGGGACATTAGAGTTTAAGCTCCTCTGTACAGAGACTGATGTGACTGTGGGGGAGGGGACATTAGAGTGTAAGCTCCTCTGTACAGAGACTGATGTGACTGTGGGGGGGAGGGGACATTAGAGTGTAAGCTCCTCTGTACAGAGACTGATGTGACTGTGGGGGAGGGGACATTAGAGTGTAAGCTCCTCTGTACAGAGACTGATGTGACTGACTCAGTGATCTCTGTACAGCACTGCGGTATATGTCAGAGCTATATAAATGTTTAAAAATAATAATAGTGTGTGACTGTGGGGGAGGGGGCATTAGAGTGTAAATTTTTGTTTATTAAAAATCATACAAACATACAGCTTATTAACAAAACCGTATTTACATAAAAATAAACAAAAACAAGCACGTTTACATCAGCAAGTATAACATAGAAAGAAACATATTTTAATAACAACAAAAAAGAGACTACAAACCCCGAACCTCAACTCAAACACAATCCAGGCTAAGAAATATTTTGAGATTTAATCGCTATCAGGATGCGATTCCAAAAAAAACCCATTAACCCCTCCCCCCACATCATTCACACCGACTTCAACATTATTCACCTTGAATTCTGCACCAGCCACCCTCATTCCCTTCCCACCCCCCACCATCATCTAATCCATCCCTCACTCTACCCCTCAGTGTCTACCGACCTCCAGCCGCACTTCTACCATGCCGAAGAAGAGGGGTTGGCACCACCATACACTCTGGTCCAGCACCCTCCACTGCCTTCACTACACTAGGAGAAACAATAGGTGCAGACACAGACTTGACAACCACACTTTCTGACACTGACTGGGGAACCACAGACTGGGGGGACACTGACACCACAGAGGGCCTCACAGACACAGATTCTGACGGGACAGAGACACTAGGATCCCCTGGTACAACCTCCGCCAACCCAGACTCTTCACCATCGAGACGGAAGAATTCCTCCACTAACTCTGGCTTATTGTGCAAAGCCTCAGGGCACCGGCTATAAGGGTGACCAACCTTATCACATAGGTTACATTTAATGATGTTACAGCCCCTTGTCAGATGTCCCAGTTCCTGACACAAAGAACACTTCTGTTCTGGACATTTAGAGGAGAAATGTCCCTTGACTCCACATTTATGGCACAGCTTAGGTTGACCAGGGTAGAAGACAGTAATCCTATCTCTACCAATAAAGGCATAGGAGGGCAAATGCTGGACCACATTCCCACACACACACTCAACCTCATTGACACCGACCACCCACTTAGCGTGCACAAAGTTTCACTAAACCTCCTCAACCGGACCCATAAATCCTCGGGGTGTATAGACTCATTACTTGTCAGGATAGTCTCATTTCTTATCAAGGGCTGTCCTGAGACAATTTTGGGGATAAGCCCCTTCCAGTCCTGCTGGTCCCCATATACACGCTCAAACCGCTCCCAAAACAGATCCAGAGATTCTGGACGCACAAATGATAAATCATATTCATAGGAACCAGCCAGACTGATAAGAGCATAAATTTCCTCCACCTTAAATCCCATGGCTAGGATCTTATCCACAACCACCCTCCTGATAGGTGGAATATCTGCTCCTTCCCACCTGAGCTGTACCACATTCCTGCCTTTAATGGAAGAAGGTGCGTTAGGTGAAAGTCGCACAACTGGCTCCCCTCCACCACCAGCAGCATGACTTTGTCCCAACACAGCCTTAGCATAAAATCCTAACTGGGACACATGACACATTAACTGGTTGCATAGCAATATTAATTGGCTGCATAGAAACCTCTGAAATCTGGTAAATTAAAAGAAAAAGGGGGGAACTAATGTGCAAACCACAGGAGAAAATAAATAATCTAAAACCTAGCAAAGTAGCTGCCAACATAAAAGTGTTCTCACACTGGATAGAAATAAAAAATGGGTAGTAATGTGGCACTTGCTCAAAATGGCAAAAACACCATAATAAAATAGTATTGCATCTTTGGAAGTTCCAAAAGGATAAATCCAAAGGAATAAAGCGTCTTTAGATTAATCTCTCATAAGATTGTATAGCCAAAGATTAGTAAACCAATGCTATGACAATGAATGAATGACCATCCCAAAAAAAACTCTGTAACAGTAATCACAAAGACAGAAAGACTAACCAGCCGCTCTCACACACCAACCAGTTTTACAATTGGCTATACAATCTGATGAGAGATTAATTGAAGGACGCTTTATTCCTTTGGATTTATCCTTTTGGAACTTCCAAAGATGCAATACTATTTTATTATGGTGTTTTTGCCATTTTGAGTAAGCCCCACATTACTACCCATTTTTATTTTTTTTTGGTTTGCTAAATTACCCAACACTTGATTCTCCCTCCTCCCCTCCAGCACAACAGTCCCACACACCATAGTCCCATAAGTACCACAGTTACCAGCAGTCCCATCATCAAGTAAAGTCTTCCGTTTAGAAAAAAACAGCTGTTTCAGCGTTCATTCGGCCCTCCTGATCTACAGTTTCAATGTTCATGCGACATTTTTGCTCTGCACTGTTAGTGTCCATGTGGGACTCCTCGCAGCCAGCAGAAACTTCTCTGGATACATGCCTTCTCCTCCTGCATTCCCTGCTGATTGCGAGGATCTATTGGCAGGTGAAATCTGAGGAAAGTCCTCCACACACTGAAAGAGATTTTCAGCAAGCACTCCTTTACCAAGATCTTCATCTGATGAGTCGGTGCCACTCAAGGGAGATTCCAGCCTCTGCAATCTGCCATTTTCCTCAACCTCCTCCTGAGATGACCCAGGCTGCTGGGGAGGGAGGGGGGCAGATACTGACTCAGACATGACAGATCCTGAGACAGGGGTAGTTTTGGGGTCACCATGTGAAGCCACTTCCTTACCCCCCCATCCAAACTGTCACCATTGCTCTGGTATCCACCCTCTGGCTGGTACTAGCACAGGCACTTTCCTTCATCTGTTGGAATCTCTCCTCATTCTCACACTTTTCTCTGAACACATGCTTTCCTTCAGAGAAGCAAATAGCTTCTCCTGCTTTTTCAATGCCTACTCCAGAGACTTCAGTTTGGAAACTTCCCTCTTACTTTTTCCCAGACTTACTATGCAGGGATTTCTTTTTCCTGAGATCTTCTTTCATGACAGCAAGTTTCTGTTCCTCCTTAGCAACGCAGCGAAATCTGTTCACCACTCTATCCTGGAGAAAGAAGGGGGGTTGGGGTATAAATACCCCTGGGATTTTTAAGGTGCTTTTCAAAATTTTTGAATAGGTCAGTAGAGAAGTATAACAACCTCAAAAGAAAAACAGAAAAAAATCACTGTATGCAAATTGCCAAACTGACTAATAAATTTCTTATTTAAATATCTTTAATGATTACAAAAAATGACAAAACACATCATCTAAAAACATGCACAATCTTGAACAGATATGGTCAGATAGTGACATAATTTAAAATTTGAAACCACTTTGCGATACCAATCTCAACATGTTTCGCTCAATAGTCTGAGCTTCATCAGGAGTTTTTTGGTACAGGTGTGGCATACTAAAATTAAAAGGAGGGAAAAGACAAAACAAAAATATATAAATACAATGCTTGCAAAACACTCAAAGATATTCATTTATCAGAAAGATCGAATTCAATTAAGTATTGCTAAAAAAGCATCAACTGGTATATATATATTTGCATACAGACAATATATATGGGTAAATTTCACATATTACCCAATGGGTCTATACTCGTAACAATCTGATCAATATAGGTAGAAAAATAGGAATTTATTGAAATACTGTGTATTCATTCGTTTCCAGGTCCACAAAGGGAAAAGGGACACCCATGTGGATCTAGGAACAGTAAAAACAACATAAAAGAAAGAGAAAACAAAAACAAAAAAGATAGGGGTTTGCTTACCCAAGCCAACACAGATTCAAAGGTGCATAGTAGACACACAAGTGGTGAACGTATATACAATGCCGTGGCTACGAATGAAAAGGATGCGTCTCACCCGTCTAGGGCCTCCCAGACCCGTTCTATGGTCCACAGAGGGGCCCAAGTGTAGAGTAACTGAAATGGAGTATTGCAAAAGAATAATGAAATGTTTCTAAGTACATAGACTAAAAACGGGAAATAGGGCAGTCAGTGAGGTAAAGTGGTGAAAGTATCAAAATATTACCTTCTAGATTGAATCAAGGGTAAATGTTCGGGGCTATAAAAGCCGTATGAACAGAAGCATAAAGGAGGACAATACTCCAGTTTCACCACATGGTGGCAGTCCACAACGGACAACCCTTGAGAACCAGATCAGAAGATCCAAGTGTATTGCTGCCCCAGTAAACTAGAAAAAATGAATAAATAAAGACAATAAAGCAATTGCTCTGGAGAGCATTGTCTTATACCAAAATATCATTGAATCAATCCTCAAAAAGGGAGTATAGCCCCCTTTCGGATAGAGAATTTAGCTTACCTGAGAGGTGGGGTGGATGTGTACGGAAGGGGAGAGCGGCATATACCTCCCCTTGCAGCCTCAGCGCCACTGTCAGAGGATAGCGGCTGAGAAGCCGAACTAAATAGGCCCCTCCGATCCGATGGCGTCTGACGTCACCATCGGAAAGCGGACGTGTTGTGAGGCACCTCCCCCAGGATTCATGTGGCCAATAGGTAATCAAGGGGCGAGACCGAGTGTCCGCCCAGAGTAAAACCAGCCTGGACCGACGTCAATCCTTCCGTCGCTTGTTTCGACGGTGTGAATTTGCGCATGCGCACGCCGGAGAGGGACATCATTCGAGCCCTAGTTACCGCGCAAGCACACTGCAGACCGGAACGAGAGCTGGATAAACACGGCCATGAGAGGCCCAATATTATCAGGAACAAAACAAAAGGACAAATCAATAGTCAGCCATGTTGACTAAGGGAAACAAGAAGGGAAGGGAAAAAGGGGAGAGGTATGAAAAAATATGTAATATAAACCTTTTGACAATAATCTTTTAGATAGAATTATTGAATATATTGATAAATAGCCAGCTAACTGAAGCAAAGCCTATCTGATACATTCAATACCAATAAAATTGTCCCAATTTAGCAGGTTTACAAAAGGAAAAAAATAAATAAAAAAGAGAAGAAAAAGAGAAAAAGAAAACAAAGGGATTTTGAAAAAAAGTGAAGATATCTCGCTAAATTGGCCACCGGGTCACGCATCCAAAGGGGGAGTTTAAAAACCTCTAGGGCCCCCAGGGGGGGCAATTGATTACTTACCCCACATCCTAAGTGCCCATGGCGTCCGTGCAGACCAAGACAAGGAACGGAAATGAGGAAGGAACCTCCAAATGACGGGGAGACGAAAAATAAATTACTTTGGTCTAAGGGTATGTATATATTGAAAGAGGGACAATACCGTCTACGTCCGTGTCGGCTTGGAAGGAAAACCCCCACTTTTTATGAAAACAACCTGGAGATAACCACATATAGGGAAAACATATGAGATGTTACAAAAATTGTATATAGGTGAAATTGTGTATTATAAAAGCTCAACAAGTTTAGGAAACAAGGCCGAAACAACAAATATATACAATGAAATAGACCAAGACAGTTAAATAGAAATGGACTAAAGAAATGGTTTGAAACTCAACGCATCATTGAGGCCTGGGGGTTTTAAAGCAGACAGGGTATGTATCCACCGGGTCTCGCGTTGTAAAAGTATTCTATCATAGTTCCCCCCACGCTCCCCTGGGGGGATATGTTCCAACGCAAAGAAATGCATTTTGTTGCTGTCAAAATCATGATGCAGCCCCATATGTCTACTAATGGGCGTCTCCATTTTCTTTTTCAGAACCAGGGACACATGGTCCCTGATCCTATAAAAGAAGGGACGTTTAGTTTTGCCTATGTAGAATCCATGGCATTCACACATCATGATGTATACAATCCCAATGGATTGACACGTCACGGAAAAGTTAGGTTTATAGTGACGACCATTGGGGAGCATAATACCTCTCGCAGAGTGAATGAATCTACAAAAGGGGCATTTATGACAAGGTCTACACCCCTTGCGGAATTCTGTTTTTGATTGTATAGCACTGTCATAATGACTATGTACTAAGGTATCCTTCAGAGATTTAGATCTTCTAAAAGTGATCTCCGGATAGGGTTTTAAATGTTTAGATACTTTCTCATCTCCCATTAGGAGGTACCAATGTTTTTGAATAATCTCCCGGACTTGCTTTTGTTGGCCTGAAAATCTGGTAATTAGTCTGACACTAGAGTCCGTCTTAGTGGGTCTGGCTTGGTGTATAAGTAGGGATCTCTTTTGGCTCTTGGCTTTTGAATAGGCCCTTTTTAGACACTTTTTGCTGTAGCCTCGTTGGCTCAAACGGGACTGCAGTAGTTTGGCTTGGTGTTCAAAATCTAATTCAGTGCTACAATTGCGTCTTAACCTAAGATATTGCCCATAGGGTAGATTATTGATCAATGGAATGGGATGTGAGCTTGTGGCATGTAATACCGTGTTGCCCGCTGAGGGTTTTCGGTATAACGTGGTTCCAATGTTGCCTTCATCGTCTACCAATATTTGAACGTCTAGAAAGGTCAACCAGTGTTGGTTCATTTCAAAAGTGAATTTCAAATTGTATCTGTTGACCTTTAGACCCTCAAGGAAGGCAAGGAGGTTGGATTTGCTACCCTGCCAAATAAAAAAGACGTCATCGATGAATCGCTTCCATGTTAGGACATGCTCAAAAAACGCCTGCATGTCCTCCCTGAAAAACAGCTCACGCTCCCACCCCCCCAGATACAGGTTGGCATAGGCAGGGGCACATTTGGTCCCCATAGCCACTCCCTGTATCTGGAGGTAGTGGGAGCCTCCGAACAAGAAAACATTATTGGACAAGATGAAGAACAGAAGATCCAAGATGAATCGGTTGTAGTCCACCGAGGCATCCGGATCCTCAGATAGGAAGCCCCCCACAACTTCCACCCCCAATTCATGAGGGATGGAATTGTAGAGGGCTTCCACATCAAGGGCCACCAGCCAAGAGCCAGGGGGTATGGCAACCCCATCCAAAACACGGAGGAGATCCCCCGTGTCCTGAAGATAGGACGTCAAACCCTCCACATGGGGCCTCAGAAAGTCATCCACTAATTTACTTGCCATCTCCGTAAGGGACCCATTTCCCGACACAATTGGTCTGCCGGGAGGCATTTTTGGGTTTTTATGTATTTTTGGAAGGGCGTACAGAGTTGGAGTACGTGGTGCACCTACATTTAGGAATTCGTAAGTGTTTTTTGTGATTAACCCTTTATGGTAGGCCGAGCCTATCAAATGCTTATATCGAGTAGTTATCAGGGTTAGATGGCTAGGGGAAACCTTACGATACCATTGATTATTCCTGACTATGGCCGCAACCATGGTCTCATATTGGGCTTTGTCCATAATGACCAAATTTCCTCCCTTATCAGACGGTTTGATCACTATATCATTGTTGTTCTGTAGGAGTTTAAGGGCCTCTAGTTGGGAAGAAGATAGGTTTGATCTGGATATATTTTTCCATTTAGTTTGAGAGATTTCATTAGTAACCTGTTTCGTGAAAGCCCAAACATTGGGGTTGCCCTGAAGGGTCGGGAAAGTGCGAGATTTCGGCTTATATTCCCTAGGTTTAAATAGGGGACGTGGTAAGAGGGAAGATGAGGAGGATGAAGGTGGGGGAGGAGGGGGGTCTGAACCAGTCAGGAGAGAATCTGCCTCCATTAGATCACTCTCCTCAAGACCACCCTCCTCCCACAGCTCCATCAACTCCTCTAGGGCTTTTATATCTGCAATGGTCATATCACGCCAGGCAGGGTCCCCAAGGGACTGGTCATTGGGAGATAGACTTGGTTTGTCAAAAATTATCTTGAACATCAACCTTCGTGAAAAGAGATTGATGTCCTTAATCAATTCAAATTGGTCGACCCTCTGCGTGGGGCAGAAGGTCAAACCTAACTTGAGAACTGATATTTGTTCAGCTGAAAGACTATGAGAAGATAAATTGATTACTTCGAAATTATCCGCGGCCCTTTCGCCGATATCTCCAAAGGCCCTGCCTTTTTGACGTCCGTCACTGGTTGAGCAAATATCGGTGCTGGACGAAAATCCACATGTGTAGGTGCTGAAATGGTATTACTTACTTGCAGCCTGGGAGACAAGGGGAGGGAAGGAGTGTTCGTAGAGGGGGTGCTCATATAAGTTTCCGGGTGGCTCGGTGCGCAGGTGGACGAACCTTTTGCCGAGTTGGCTCGAGTAACCATTGGGGCTTTCGTGTGCGGAGTGCGCTTTACTGTGCCCGTGTTGGTATGGTCCTTCATGCCCTTTGTTGTCTCCTGGCTGGTGGAGCTTCTGGTACTACGTGCCTGGGAGGAGGAAGCAGAGGACATAGATGAATCTGATTCACTTGGTTCCCCCCCTTGTTGTTGTCTAAAGCTGCGTGTTTGGTAGGTACGTCTCTTTGCTTTGCTATTTCTTTGACCCCAGTGGTAAGCTTGGTTGTTGTCATAAGCAAGTTTGTCTCTCACAAACTTTTTCTCCTTGGTTTTTAAAATTTCGGTGACGTATCCCTCTAAGTCTGTTTTTAGGGTACCCTCTCGCGTGGGGAACAAGTCACTGGTGGTGATAGCTCGGTTCTCACCATATAGCTTTTCAATCTCCCTATCTACCAAAATCAGCTCCTTGGAATATTCTCCACAGAGGAGCTCCATCATTTTAAATGAACAAGCCTGTAGGTTTTCCTCCCATTCTTTCCGGAAATCTATATCTACATTGCCATTGGAGGGGAAAATCTGAATTCTAAGCCCCCACGGGACAACGCGATCCTCAATGTATTTGAGGAAATACCATTTGTTCCAGAATACTCTAGATTTTTTCTCGAGCATCCTCTGGAGTCTCGAGAAAAAGCGGTCCATGGTCAAACCCCCCATTGAGGCATTTTGAGACCTATGAATATGGTTCATAAGACCATCAAAAGCACTCCCACAATAGTTGGTCATTGTTCCCTCCAGCTGATGGATAATAAACACCCAAAGAATCAAGCCTACTCAATGTACTGGGGGTCTCCAAAAGGCTGAGATAGCCCCAAATTGTAGATAAATCAATAACACACAAAGAAAAACTATGTTTCCGAAAATATGAAAAATAATAGTGATTTTCCAAGTTGCAGATCATAAAAATATAGATGAGATTTGTACAAAAATGCCCTAATGGCGACAAGATAGTTCCATTACGGGAAAGTCATTCCATGAAGGAAGGAAAAGGGGTAAACGTTAGGGACTGTCCGTGACCTCAAGCGATGCTGGGTGGGTGACACCCCAAAAGGTAACAGAAATATTTGTTAGAGGGCAAGGACAGTTAACCCATTAGCACCACATCCCTGATAAATAAATACAGAAAGAAGGGGGGTTGGGGTATAAATACCCCTGGGATTTTTAAGGTGCTTTTCAAAATTTTTGAATAGGTCAGTAGAGAAGTATAACAACCTCAAAAGAAAAAAAGAAAAAAATCACTGTATGCAAATTGCCAAACTGACTAATAAATTTCTTATTTAAATATCTTTAATGATTACAAAAAATGACAAAACACATCATCTAAAAACATGCACAATCTTGAACAGATATGGTCAGATAGTGACATAATTTAAAATTTGAAACCACTTTGCGATACCAATCTCAACATGTTTCGCTCAATAGTCTGAGCTTCATCAGGAGTTTTTTGGTACAGGTGTGGCATACTAAAATTAAAAGGAGGGAAAAGACAAAACAAAAATATATAAATACAATGCTTGCAAAACACTCAAAGATATTCATTTATCAGAAAGATCGAATTCAATTAAGTATTGCTAAAAAAGCATCAACTGGTATATATATATTTGCATACAGACAATATATATGGGTAAATTTCACATATTACCCAATGGGTCTATACTCGTAACAATCTGATCAATATAGGTAGAAAAATAGGAATTTATTGAAATACTGTGTATTCATTCGTTTCCAGGTCCACAAAGGGAAAAGGGACACCCATGTGGATCTAGGAACAGTAAAAACAACATAAAAGAAAGAGAAAACAAAAACAAAAAAGATAGGGGTTTGCTTACCCAAGCCAACACAGATTCAAAGGTGCATAGTAGACACACAAGTGGTGAACGTATATACAATGCCGTGGCTACGAATGAAAAGGATGCGTCTCACCCGTCTAGGGCCTCCCAGACCCGTTCTATGGTCCACAGAGGGGCCCAAGTGTAGAGTAACTGAAATGGAGTATTGCAAAAGAATAATGAAATGTTTCTAAGTACATAGACTAAAAACGGGAAATAGGGCAGTCAGTGAGGTAAAGTGGTGAAAGTATCAAAATATTACCTTCTAGATTGAATCAAGGGTAAATGTTCGGGGCTATAAAAGCCGTATGAACAGAAGCATAAAGGAGGACAATACTCCAGTTTCACCACATGGTGGCAGTCCACAACGGACAACCCTTGAGAACCAGATCAGAAGATCCAAGTGTATTGCTGCCCCAGTAAACTAGAAAAAATGAATAAATAAAGACAATAAAGCAATTGCTCTGGAGAGCATTGTCTTATACCAAAATATCATTGAATCAATCCTCAAAAAGGGAGTATAGCCCCCTTTCGGATAGAGAATTTAGCTTACCTGAGAGGTGGGGTGGATGTGTACGGAAGGGGAGAGCGGCATATACCTCCCCTTGCAGCCTCAGCGCCACTGTCAGAGGGTAGCGGCTGAGAAGCCGAACTAAATAGGCCCCTCCGATCCGATGGCGTCTGACGTCACCATCGGAAAGCGGACGTGTTGTGAGGCACCTCCCCCAGGATTCATGTGGCCAATAGGTAATCAAGGGGCGAGACCGAGTGTCCGCCCAGAGTAAAACCAGCCTGGACCGACGTCAATCCTTCCGTCGCTTGTTTCGACGGTGTGGATTTGCGCATGCGCACGCCGGAGAGGGACATCATTCGAGCCCTAGTTACCGCGCAAGCACACTGCAGACCGGAACGAGAGCTGGATAAACACGGCCATGAGAGGCCCAATATTATCAGGAACAAAACAAAAGGACAAATCAATAGTCAGCCATGTTGACTAAGGGAAACAAGAAGGGAAGGGAAAAAGGGGAGGGGTATGAAAAAATATGTAATATAAACCTTTTGACAATAATCTTTTAGATAGAATTATTGAATATATTGATAAATAGCCAGCTAACTGAAGCAAAGCCTATCTGATACATTCAATACCAATAAAATTGTCCCAATTTAGCAGGTTTACAAAAGGAAAAAAATAAATAAAAAAGAGAAGAAAAAGAGAAAAAGAAAACAAAGGGATTTTGAAAAAAAGTGAAGATATCTCGCTAAATTGGCCACCGGGTCACGCATCCAAAGGGGGAGTTTAAAAACCTCTAGGGCCCCCAGGGGGGGCAATTGATTACTTACCCCACATCCTAAGTGCCCATGGCGTCCGTGCAGACCAAGACAAGGAAAGGAAATGAGGAAGGAACCTCCAAATGACGGGGAGACGAAAAATAAATTACTTTGGTCTAAGGGTATGTATATATTGAAAGAGGGACAATACCGTCTACGTCCGTGTTGGCTTGGAAGGAAAACCCCCACTTTTTATGAAAACAACCTGGAGATAACCACATATAGGGAAAACATATGAGATGTTACAAAAATTGTATATAGGTGAAATTGTGTATTATAAAAGCTCAACACTCTATCCTGGAAGATTGGTAAGGATTTCTCTTGCATAGGGACAGGCCCAGGATCCATTGCAGCTTGAGCACATGGAGTAGGCCTCAGTGCCTCTGGAGAGCCTCCACCTTCATCCTCCTTAACATGGTCCATGCTTGCCTGGGAAAAGCCTGCATGAGAGGCCCCAGGCTTGCTGCTTCTCTCAGCTGAGATCACAACAGAGTGAGCCAACAGCACCCTGCAGAACAGCACCACCTGGTGGAGAAGCTCCTCTGGTGCAGAGACTGATGTGACTGGCTCAGTGTTCTCTGTACAGGACTGCGGTATATGTCAGAGCTATATAAATCCATGGCAATTCACAAAGGGTCCGCATACTGCAGGTTTTGTTCCCTTTAAATTGAAACTGAAAATTGACGTAATTTCCGGTTCCTATTGACGTCACTTTCCAGTATTGTGGAACGCACACCATAAACGGCGTTTCTGTACTCGCAGCTCCATGTTTTTTATGCCTGGTTTTATCTTGCTTCTTGTAAGTATTCATTTTTATGCGCAATAAACCCTTTACGAAAGCGGTACTTCACTATCAGTCCCTTCCTTTCATTTTGGGTACTTTTTATCCTGGCTGAGTATTCTTAATAAGGGAGGTCTACTTGATGATCTGATGTTCAAGCTGCCATTCCTGGCCACCACTAATAAGCCTGAAGTGACCCCTAGACTGAAAAGCTGGGGGTCCATTCCATCCGGGGAGTGGGGACACAGGAGGGGGTGTTGTGGTACACCTTGAAAACTTTGGAGCACTTTGCACTTTTGTTGGATTGGAGCACATCAGTCACTTTATATGGACTTTCACTTTTTGTTATTACTGAATTGTTTTCACTTTCACTTTTGTTGTGTTTGCTAGCGCTGTACTTCATATGGTTATTTGTAGGAAGCATGCAGCCAGTGAAAGTCTGTGCTCTTGACCTACTTGCGTGTTCCAGGTTCAGCTCACCATAGAGATTCCAGGATGAGAAGGACAACCCTGGAACCTTTAAATGCAAGTCATCGACAACATGTACAGTAATGCTGACATGACAGGTCCCTTTGTTAGAAATGTTGCCGGCAATCTGCGTTTTCTTTCACACATCTCAGTTCTCAACGTTTTAGTTCTGTGGAAGTTGTAGTAAGCCGCTCTTTGTGTTTCAGATGCTGAATCCAGAGAGTAGTGATGTGAGTAGGAAGATGGCGTCGCAGTGGTTGCGCAGCAACAGCGCAGAGAACAAAGTCCCGCACACTCGTATGGACGATGAAGCTGCAATCCAGGTAGGACCATCTGATGAGTTGTCTAACCTTGACCTAATTCCAACCCGCGGAGCTCCTCCAACCTGCGCCATCCAATACACATGTCCATCCTTTCCAGGATCTGATCATTACTGATTGGACATAGATTGGTTGAGAAGAGAAGAATCCCCTCCGGGTCCGTTGTGTGTGTTACCTTGCTGGTAAAGCACCTTGTCTCCTCGTTGATGAGGACATGAACCTCGTCTAAACAACCCAGATCCAGTGGTTGTGGTGGCCTACAAGCGGGGAGCTTATCAGAATCTTAATAATAAGGGGGCCCCCAGATTTTACCCCTCCCCCCATGTGAATGAGTAAGGGGTATGTAGTACCTCTACTCTCTCACACAAAATGTAAACCATAAAAAAAAACAGACACTATTTGTGACAATTCCTTTATTAAAGAATGGGAAAAATGTATACCCATCATCAATTATATTGTCCAGTAATGCAAATCCACCAGAAACACGATGAACGATGCCGACCCTCCAAAAAAAAAATAAAGAAACCCAATGCTAACCGACACATCCAATCCCATCACTTCACTCACGCCGAATGATATCTAGTAAACAAAAGGGTGGGGTCTTCCGTGTGACATCATTGACAAAATATATACATATCCATATTTGGTGATTGTTACTTTGTATCTCTCTATCTCCCATCTGATCAATGTTTATAAACAATGTTACTTTGTATCTCTCTATCTCCCATCTGATCAATGTTTATAAACAATGTTACTTTGTATCTCTCTATCTCCCATCTGATCAATGCTTATAAACAATGTTACTTTGTATCTCTCTATCTCCCATCTGATCAATGTTTATAAACAATGTTACTTTGTATATCTCTATCTCCTGTCTGATCAATGTTTATAAACAATGGTACTTTGTATTTCTCTATCTCCCGTCTGACCAATGTTTATAAACAATGTGCCAGACGACCTGTTTTTTGACAACAACAGCTTCTACAGCTACTGCTATTTTGACGGTCAGGAATTGCCGTCCAGTCCCAGGAAGGAGCGGCAGTGGTGAAGGACAACACAAGTCTTGTGGCGTTTGATGATTTTTTTTTTTGTGGGTGTGTGTAGCATGTCTAATGTCCACAACTGGAAAAATTGACAATTTTTTTGGACAATGTAGGTTATAGATAGAATGATGTAGGGTTGCACTGATACCGGTATCGGTGGCGATACTAAGCATTTGCATGAGTATAAGTACTCATAAATGCTCCAATACCTGAAACCAATACTTTCAAGCTCGGGTCTTTCAGCTGTCAGCAAGATTCCCCCACTGACAGCTGAAAACCAGCAATTATCGGTTGTAAAGGAGCGGGGCCGCCGCGTCCTTAACAAAAAATGACTCGTTCAGCTGTTGACAACTGAAAACGAAGTCCTGACAATTAGAGCTGTCAAAAAGAAAGAGAAAAAAAAAAGCAGCCTGGCAATGATTATCAACAACATTGCTCAGCTACTGAAACAGAAAGATAAAAAGAAACATTGTTTCATTTTGTATCTCTCTGTTTATTCATCTACAGATCAAAGGGATGAACTTCCATCTGCAGATGAAGTCAGTTTAAAGCAACCTGTCAAGTAAAAACTATTTTTTTTTCTCGGTTTTTTTTTTTTTTTAATTAAATGTTTCTCTGTTTATTCACTTATTAACCCTTAATTTACTGTAATCAGCCTCAATGAACTCCTTATTCTCTATTTAATTATTATTTGCCTGCTGATTTTTTTTTTTTCTGTTCACATCTATTTTATAAACTATTAATAATTATTACTTTTTTTTTGTTTGCTTTGTTTGGTAATATTTTTACACCTTTAACCTCTTCGGAACCGCCCTCTGTAGATATTCTGCGCCAGATCACACACCTAGTCCATGATCTGACGCTTTCGGGGTCCGGGGTGTGTCTGTTTGTCGCCGGTGGTCTCCTCGATGTCTGCAGGCAGCTGCCGATTGTTCACTACACAGGCAGAATGGCGATCGGCCTATTTAAACAAGGCAGATTGCCATTCTGTCAGTAGGGAAGGCATTGATCCATGTCTTAGTAAAAGCTCCTCCCCCCACAGTACACAAGCACCGGCTAGGAACACATTTAACCCTTTGATTGCCCCTGATGTTAACCCCTTCCCAGCCAGTGTCATTAGTACAGTGACAGTGCATATTTTTAGCGCTGATCACTGTATTAGTGTCACTGGTCCCCAAAAAGTGTCAGTTAGTGCCTGATTTGTCCACCGCAGTGTCGCAGTCCCGCTATAAGTCGCTGATTGCCACCATTACTAGTATAAAAAAATAAAAATATCTCATAGTTTGTAGACGCTATATTTTTTTTCACAAACCAATCAATAAACACTTTTTGGGAATATGTAGCAGAATACACATTATTCTAAATTGATGAAGAAATTCGATTTTCTTTCAGTTGTTTATTGAATGTTTTATAGCAGAATATAAAAATGTAGTTTTGTTTTCAAAATTGTCTGTCTTTTTTTGGTTATAGCACAAAAAGTAAAAACCACCAAAAGAAAGCTCTATTTGTGGGGAAAAAATCTATTTTATTTGGGTACAGCGTCACATGACCGCGCAATTGACAGTTAAAATAACGCAGTGCCGAATTGCAAAAATTGGTCTGGTCATGAAGGGGGGTAAATCTTCCGGAGCTGAAGTGGTTAACGTATATTTACACGTTTCAGGTTGAAAAACATGCAAAATTTTTTAAAAAAATGTATTTAATTTGTAAATAACTTTTCAATGCTTTGTACTAGGGTTGCACCGATACCTGAAACCGATACTTTTAGGCTCGGCTCTTTGAGCTGTCATCAGGTCTCTCCTGTGTTAAAGAAGTCCGGTAATTGGAGCTGTCAAAAAAAAAAAAAAGAGCAGCCGGCAATGTTTATTAACAACATTGCTCAACCACTGAAACACTAAAATTAAAAGAAACATTGTTTCTTTTTGTATCTTTCTGTTTCTTTATCTGCAGATCAAAGGGATGAACAAATGTTCCTCTGTTTAACCCCTTAATTTACTCTAATCAGCCTTAATTAACTCCCTATACTCCTCCATTTAATTATTATTTCCCTGCTTTTTTTTTTTTGTTGTTGTTCACGTCTATTTTACAAACGATAAAAAAAATGAAAACTGAAAACTTTTTTTTGTTTGTTTGTGAATATTTTTACACATATATATTAACATATATTTACACATTTCACATTGAAAAAGCGCAAAATTAAAAAAAAAATATCTATTTCATTTGTAAATAACTTTTCAATGATGCTAATCAAGTTTTTTTTTTTTTTGCGTTCTGAGGAGATCCAATTTTAAGTGTTCTACCGTTGAATCAGAGAGCAGTGATTGGCCGGGGTATAGACACGTGTAAGGGCTACCAGGTGGTAATAAGTGATGGCCTTGTCTTAGTACCTTTCCCAGATCTTTAATAACATGTCGGCATTCAGTCCCTCCTCTGCCTGCCATTGTATTGTCACCTTCTTGTCACCCCCCCCCCCCCCCCCCCCCCGGCCAGGATGGTTGTCGCAGTAACACAAGACGCTCGCTGCCAATGACACGCAATGAGGAGCCGAGCCGCGTGTTACACACAATGGAAATTCCTCACCTCCATTCTGGATGGACCATAATTATCATTCTAGTTCCAGCCGTCCAACCCCATTATTAGTCCTGATTGTAGGTGCTGAAGCCTCAGGCCCTTCACACGCGCTGTCAGTTTGTCCGTTTTTTCACCCATCCTTCATTGACGGGTGAAAAACAGACATCAATGCATCTCTATTGAAAAACTGATGTAAATGGATGATCATCCATTTACAGATGTGCTCATAAGTTTACATACCCCGGCAGAATTTATGATTTCTTGGCCGTTTTTTAGAGAATATGAATGATAACACAAAAACTTTTCTCTCACTCATGGTTAGTGTTTGGCTGAAGCCTTTTATTATCAGTCAGCTGTGTTTACTCTTTTTTATATCATAATCACAACAGAAACTACCCAAATATACCTGATCAAAAGTTTACATACCCTGGTGATTTTGGCCTGATAACATGCACACAGGTTGACACAAAGGGGTTTGAATGGCTATTAAAGGTAACCCTCCTCACCTGTGATCTGTTTGCTTGTAATTAGTGTGTGTGTATAAAAGGTCAATGAGTTTCTGGACTCCTGACAGACCCTTGCATCTTTCATCCAGTGCTGCACTGACGTTTCTGGATTCTGAGTCATGGGGAAAGCAAAAAGAATTGTCAAAGGATCTGCGGGAAAAGGTAGTTGAACTGTATAAAACAGGAAAAGGATATAAAAAGATATCCAAGGAATTGAGAATGCCAATCAGCAGTGTTCAAACTCTAATCAAGAAGTGGAAAATGAGGGGTTCTGTTGAAACCAAACCACGGTCAGGTAGACCAACTAAAATTTCAGCCACAACTGCCAGAAAAATTGTTCCGGATGCAAAGAAAACCCCACAAATAACTTCAGGTGAAATACAGGACTCTCTGAAAACATGTGGTGTGGCTGTTTCAAGATGCACAATAAGGAGGTACTTGAAGAAAGATGGGCTGCATGGTCGAGTCGCCAGAAGAAAGTCATTACTACGCAAATGCCACAAAGTATCCCCCCTTACAATACACCAAACAGCACAGAGACAAGCCTCCAACCTTCTGCCACAAAGTCATTTGGAGTGAAGAGACCAAAATTGAGCTTTTTGGCCACAACCAGAAACACTACATTTGGAGAGGAGACAACAAGGTCTATGATGAAAGGTCCACCATCCCTACTGTGAAACACGGAGGTGGATCGCTGATGTTTTGGGGATGTGTGAGCTACAAAGACACAGGACATTTGGTCAAAATTGATGACAAGATGAATGCAGTATGTTATCAAAAAATACTGGAGGAACATTTCATTCATCAGCCAGGAAGCTTCTCATGGGACGGACTTGGACATTCCAACATGACAATGATCCAAAACACAAGGCCAAGTCCACCTGTCATTGGCTACAGCAGAATAAAGTGAAGGTTCTGGAGTGGCATCTCAGTCTTCTGACCTCAATATCATTGAGCCCCTCTGGGGAGATCTCAAACCTGCCGTTCATGCAAGACAGACCAAGAATTTACAGGAACTGGAGGACTTTTACCAAGAGAAATGGGCAGCTTTACCATCTGAGAAGATAAAGAGCCTCATCCACAAATACCACAAAAGACTTCAAGCCGTCATTGATGTTAAAGGGAGCAATACACGGTATTAAGAACTGGGTTATGTAAACTTTTGATCAGGGTCATTTGGGTAGTTTCTGTTGTCATTATAATATAAAAAGAGTAAAAACAGAAGATTGATAATAAATGGCTTCAGCCGAACACTGACCATGAGTGAGAGAAAAGTTTTTGTGTTATCATTCATATTCTCTGAAAAATGGCCAAGAAATCATCAATTCTGCTGGGGTATGTAAACTTATGAGCACTACTGTACATCATTTTACATCCGCATCCTTTATCATCCGTTTTTTGAAACTGATCAAAGTTCTATTTTTTTTTCCGTTAGAAAAACGGATCGGACGAAAAACAGATGTAAACTGACAAATGGTGCATTTTTCATCTGTTTTTTGCATTGACAGTGGATGTAAAAAAACTGATGCAAAATGGATGAAAAACGAATGAATACTTCACCCGTTTTGACGTGACTGATCTGATGAAACGAACGGTCCGCATGTGAGATGATGGCCATACACTATACAAAAAAATCAGTCAAACCCATTTTCAAAAACGAAGATTTGGCCGTGAGCGGAAACGATAGTGCCATCATGTAATAAATCGTTCAGTGGACATAAATGAATGCACTTTTTGTTCGTTTTTATACATATCCCTAGTGCAGACAGTTCGGATGGGAAACACATTAACCTTTCAATTTATCGTTCGTTCGGCAGAAAATTTCCAAACTTGTCCTTCGTGTTTTCGGCTCCAAAAACGTCTCAACGATTATTGATTTTGTGCCCATTAACTGACCGACAAACAAATGAATTTCAGACGATTTTTGGTATAGTGTGTGGCCAGCATTAGACTCCTTTCACACTGAGGCAGTTTTCAGGCATTTTAGCTAAAACGATGGTAAAGCGCCCCTAAAACGAGCGTTGCTTTACTGCCAAGCGTCAGCGACTTCAGTGTGAGAGAGGCCTTACTCTTCCGCTTTGTCATGTTTTGCCCGCAGCTTTTTACGGTTGTGAACTTGCAGAGCTGGACTCACATACTGATGGCTTATTTACTTGTTTAGAATCTACAACTCCCAGCAACTCCTTCAATAAGATATTGTGAATGGCCAAATTCACTGTTCCTAGGATTTCCCTTTTGTCCTTATATTACAAATGTGCTGCAAGAGGAGTGAGACTCCTTTTCTTGGACTCACAATAGTTACCAGGGCATGACCTCAAAATTCACAAACCTCTGAGTGATATTACTGTCCTGTAATAATACGGCTCTCTGCCTCACCTCCCTGTATCTCTCTTTTCCTCCCACTCTCTTCCCTCTCCTTACCCGTCTCTATTTATATCCAATTATATTATTTTTATTATTTCAGCAAATTTACACCTTCGGGAAGAAGCTGGGAGAGGGGAGCTTTGGCGTTGTGATTGAAGCCACACACAATGAAAGTGGAAAGAAGTGGGCCATTAAGAAAGTCAACCGAGAAAAGGTGAGACTGAAATCAGTGCAGATAGACGTTTCCTCTTCTAACCAATCTCCTTCCTCCTATAATCCCCTTCCTTCTTTGCTCAGTGTAGATAGATGTGTCCTTCACCAATCCCCTTCCTTCTCCCAGTGTAGATAGATGTGTCCTTCACCAATCTCCTTCCTTCTCCCAGTGTAGATAGACATGTCCTTCACCAATCCCCTTCCTTCTCCCAGTGTAGATAGACATGTCCTTCACCAATCCCCTTCCTTCTCTCAGTGTAGATAGACATGTCCTCCACCAATCCCCTTCCTTCTCCCAGTGTAGATAAATGTGTCCTCCACCAATCCCCTTCCTTCTCTCAGTGTAGATAGACATGTCCTCCACCAATCCCCTTCCTTCTCCCAGTGTAGATAAATGTGTCCTCCACCAATCCCCTTCCTTCTCTCAGTGTAGATAGACATGTCCTCCACCAATCCCCTTCCTTCTCCCAGTGTAGATAGACATGTCCTCCACCAATCCCCTTCCTTCTCCCAGTGTAGATAGACATGTCCTTCACCAATCCCCTTCCTTCTCCCAGTGTAGATAGACATGTCCTCCACCAATCCCCTTCCTTCTCCCAGTGTAGATAGACATGTCCTTCACCAATCCCCTTCCTTCTCTCAGTGTAGATAGACATGTCCTCCACCAATCCCCTTCCTTCTCCCAGTGTAGATAGACATGTCCTTCACCAATCCCCTTCCTTCTCTCAGTGTAGATAGACATGTCCTTCACCAATCCTCTTCCTTCTCTCAGTGTAGATAAATGTGTCCTCCACCAATCCCCTTCCTTCTCCCAGTGTAGATAGACATGTCCTTCACCAATCCCCTTCCTTCTCCCAGTGTAGATAGACATGTCCTCCACCAATCCTCTTCCTTCTCCCAGTGTAGATAGACATGTCCTTCACCAATCCCCTTCCTTCTCCCAGTGTAGATAGACATGTCCTTCACCAATTCCCTTCCTTCTCTCAGTGTAGATAGACATGTCCTTCACCAATCTCCTTCCTTCTCCCAGTGTAGATAGACATGTCCTTCACCAATCCCCTTCCTTCTCCCAGTGTAGATAGACATGTCCTCCACCAATCCCCTTCCTTCTCCCAGTGTAGATAGACATGTCCTTCACCAATCCCCTTCCTTCTCCCAGTGTAGATAGACATGTCCTTCACCAATCCCCTTCCTTCTCTCAGTGTAGATAGACATGTCCTCCACCAATCCCCTTCCTTCTCCCAGTGTAGATAAATGTGTCCTCCACCAATCCCCTTCCTTCTCTCAGTGTAGATAGACATGTCCTCCACCAATCCCCTTCCTTCTCCCAGTGTAGATAGACATGTCCTCCACCAATCCCCTTCCTTCTCCCAGTGTAGATAGACATGTCCTTCACCAATCCCCTTCCTTCTCCCAGTGTAGATAGACATGTCCTTCACCAATCCCCTTCCTTCTCCCAGTGTAGATAGACATGTCCTCCACCAATCCCCTTCCTTCTCCCAGTGTAGATAAATGTGTCCTCCACCAATCCCCTTCCTTCTCTCAGTGTAGATAGACATGTCCTCCACCAATCCCCTTCCTTCTCCCAGTGTAGATAAATGTGTCCTCCACCAATCCCCTTCCTTCTCTCAGTGTAGATAGACATGTCCTCCACCAATCCCCTTCCTTCTCCCAGTGTAGATAAATGTGTCCTCCACCAATCCCCTTCCTTCTCTCAGTGTAGATAGACATGTCCTCCACCAATCCCCTTCCTTCTCCCAGTGTAGATAGACATGTCCTCCACCAATCCCCTTCCTTCTCCCAGTGTAGATAGACATGTCCTTCACCAATCCCCTTCCTTCTCCCAGTGTAGATAGACATGTCCTTCACCAATCCCCTTCCTTCTCTCAGTGTAGATAGACATGTCCTCCACCAATCCCCTTCCTTCTCCCAGTGTAGATAGACATGTCCTTCACCAATCCCCTTCCTTCTCTCAGTGTAGATAGACATGTCCTTCACCAATCCTCTTACTTCTCTCAGTGTAGATAAATGTGTCCTCCACCAATCCCCTTCCTTCTCCCAGTGTAGATAGACATGTCCTTCACCAATCCCCTTCCTTCTCCCAGTGTAGATAGACATGTCCTCCACCAATCCCCTTCTTTCTCTCAGTGTAGATAGACATGTCCTTCACCAATCCCCTTCCTTCTCCCAGTGTAGATAGACATGTCCTCCACCAATCCTCTTCCTTCTCCCAGTGTAGATAGACATGTCCTTCACCAATCCCCTTCCTTCTCCCAGTGTAGATAGACATGTCCTTCACCAATTCCCTTCCTTCTCTCAGTGTAGATAGACATGTCCTCCACCAATCCCCTTCCTTCTCTCATTGTAGATAGACTTGTCCTCCACCAATCCCCTTCCTTCTCTCAGTGTAGATAAATGTGTCCTCCACCAATCCCCTTCCTTCTCCCAGTGTAGATAGACATGTCCTTCACCAATCCCCTTCCTTCTCCCAGTGTAGATAGACATGTCCTCCACCAATCCCCTTCTTTCTCCCAGTGTAGATAGATGTGTCCTTCACCAATCCCCTTCCTTCTCCCAGTGTAGATAGACATGTCCTCCACCAATCCCCTTCCTTCTCTCATTGTAGATAGACTTGTCCTCCACCAATCCCCTTCCTTCTCTCAGTGTAGATAAATGTGTCCTCCACCAATCCCCTTCCTTCTCCCAGTGTAGATAGACATGTCCTTCACCAATCCCCTTCCTTCTCCCAGTGTAGATAGACATGTCCTCCACCAATCCCCTTCTTTCTCCCAGTGTAGATAGATGTGTCCTTCACCAATCCCCTTCCTTCTCCCAGTGTAGATAGACATGTCCTCCACCAATCCCCTTCCTTCTCCCAGTGTAGATAAATGTGTCCTCCACCAATCCCCTTCCTTCTCCCAGTGTAGATAGATGTGTCCTTCACCAATCCCCTTCCTTCTCCCAGTGTAGATAGACATGTCCTCCACCAATCCCCTTCCTTCTCCCAGTGTAGATAGACATGTCCTCCACCAATCCCCTTCCTTCTCCCAGTGTAGATAAATGTGTCCTCCACCAATCCCCTTCCTTCTCCCAGTGTAGATAGATGTGTCCTTCACCAATCCCCTTCCTTCTCCCAGTGTAGATAGACATGTCCTTCACCAATCCCCTTCCTTCTCCCAGTGTAGATAGACATGTCCTCCACCAATCCCCTTCCTTCTCTCAGTGTAGATAGACATGTCCTTCACCAATCCCCTTCCTTCTCCCAGTGTAGATAGACATGTCCTCCACCAATCCCCTTCCTTCTCCCAGTGTAGATAGACATGTCCTTCACCAATCCCCTTCCTTCTCTCAGTGTAGATAGACATGTCCTCCACCAATCCCCTTCCTTCTCCCAGTGTAGATAGACATGTCCTTCACCAATCCCCTTCCTTCTCTCAGTGTAGATAGACATGTCATCCACCAATCCCCTTCCTTCTCTCAGTGTAGATAGACATGTCCTTCACCAATCCCCTTCCTTCCCCCAGTGTAGATAGACATGTCCTCCACCAATCCCCTTCCTTCTCCCAGTGTAGATAGACATGTCCTTCACCAATCACCTTCCTTCTCTCAGTGTAGATAGACATGTCCTTCACAGATCCCCTTCCTTCTCTCAGTGTAGATAGACATGTCCTTCACCAATCCCCTTCCTTCTCCCAGTGTAGATAAATGTGTCCTCCACCAATCCCCTTCCTTCTCCCAGTGTAGATAGATGTGTCCTTCACCAATCCCCTTCCTTCTCCCAGTGTAGATAGATGTGTCCTTCACCAATCCCCTTCCTTCTCCCAGTGTAGATAGACATGTCCTTCACCAATCCCCTTCCTTCTCTCAGTGTAGATAGACATGTCCTTCACCAATCCCCTTCCTTCTCCCAGTGTAGATAGACATGTCCTCCACCAATCCCCTTCCTTCTCCCAGTGTAGATAGACATGTCCTTCACCAATCCCCTTCCTTCTCCCAGTGTAGATAGACATGTCCTCCACCAATCCCCTTCTTTCTCTCAGTGTAGATAGATGTGTCCTCCACCGATCCCCTTCCTCCCCTCAGTATAGATAAATGTGTCCTCCACCAATTTCCTTCCTTCTCTCAGTGTAGAAAGTTGTGTCCTCCACCAATCCCCTTCTTTTTCTTATTTTAGATAGTTATGTCCTCCACCAATCACCTTCCTTCTCTTACTGTAGATAGTTGTGTCCTCCACCAATCCCCTTCTTTTTCTTACTGTAGATAGTTGTGTCCTCCACCAATCCCCCTCCTTCTCTCAGTGTAGATAGATGTGTCCTCCACCAATCTCCTTCCTTCTCTCAGTGTAGATAAATGTGTCCTCCACCAGTCCTCTTCCTTCTCTCAGTGTAGATAGACGTGTCCTCAACCAATCCCCTTCCTTCTCTCAGTGTAGATAGACGTGTCCTCAACCAATCCCCTTCCTTCTCTCAGTGTAGATAGACGTGTCCTCCACCAATCTCCTTCCTTCTCTCAGTGTAGATAGACATGTCCTCCACCAATCTCCTTCCTTCTCTCAGTGTAGATAGACATGTCCTCCACCAATCCCCTTCCTTCTCTCAGTGTAGGTAGTTGTGTCCTCCACTGATCCCCTTCCTTCTCTCAGTATAGATAGACATGTCCTCCACCAATCCCCTTCCTTCTCTCAGTGTAGATAGACGTGTCCTCCACCAATCCCCTTCCTTCTCTCAGTGCAGATAGACGTGTCCTCCACCAATCCCCTTCCTTCTCTCAGTGTAGATAGACATGTCCTCCACCAAACCCCTTTCTTCTCTCAGTGTAGATAAATGTGTCCTCCACCAATCTACTTCCTTCTCTCAGTGTAGATAGATGTGTCCTCCACCAATCCCCTTTGTTCTCTAAGTGTAAATAGACTTGTCCTCCACCAATCCCTCTTCCTTCTCTCAGTGTAGATAGATGTGTCCTCCACCAATCCCCTTTGTTCTCTAAGTGTAAATAGACTTGTCCTCCACCAATCCCTCTTCCTTCTCTCAGTGTAGATAGACTTGTCCTCCACCAATCCCTCTTCCTTCTCTCAGTGTAGATAGACATGTCCTCCACCAAACCCCTCCCTTCTCTGGCAGTGAAATATCTTCTCCTCAGAGTGATCATTTATTGTGTGAAATAGTAGAATTATGAGGGATGATTTTGGTTCTCTAGGCCGGGAGCTCCACTGTCAAGCTGCTGGAACGTGAAGTCTCCATCTTGAAGAGAGTCAATCATGAACATATCATCCACCTGGAGGAAGTCTTCGAGACCCCCAAGGTCAGCCTCTCCACTAGTCTTTCAATCATCTTCATTCCAGAGGGGTGAGGAAGGAAACCTCATTGTTGTGTGTTCTCCATTCCTCGATTCGTCTCTCTGGCTCCGCCCACTGTAGGGATCACCTGTTGGTCAGACATAGTAAATGCTACAAACTTGTATCAACCGAGGGCAATCCACATGAATAAAAGAGACTGTTATTGTAGAGATAATTATTATTATTTAAGGTACTTATATAGCGCCGTCAATTTACGCAGCGCTTTACGTATACATTGTACATTCACATCTATTAAAGTGCATTTATTAAGTCTCCATAAATAATTTCCTGAAGTGTCACAATATACAGAAACATGATCATTGTTGAGAAAACCTTCACCTTTTATCAGTGAAAAGCCGTCCTTGAGATCCAATCATTGACTTTGCCTAGGCTGAGATAATGTCATCAGTCTGCTGCAGGCAGAAGGAAGCATTTCCTCAGTCTCCCCTCCCCCATTGATCAGACTGTACATTGTTACTTTGCCTAACCTGAGATGATGTAATCAGATGCAATCCCCTGAACAGCACCCTCAATTAGAGAGAAGTCGGGCTTTGCTGCATTGTGCTGTGCTGCCAGTCTAACACAGGGGACATTCTTACAGGAGGGGGGTGGGGGACACATAGATGACCTCATAATCGAATTGTCCAATGGCCAAGCCAGTATCATTTGTTACACTGAGAACATTTCTATGTCTGTCACATATTGTGGCGTGGTTGGGAAATGCGGTTGTGTCACCTGCGTCAGTCTCTGACGGAACGTATTAGGTTTGGTGGTTTGTCTTGCAGCGGATGTACCTGGTGATGGAGCTCTGCGAGGGCGGTGAGCTGCAGAAGATCCTCCTGCGCAGAAACCACTTTTCAGAGACAGAAACCAGACACATTATTCACAGCTTGGCCTCCGCTATCACCTACCTGCACAAGAAAGGTAAGTGCACATCATATCATATACTGTTCAGAATCCTGACACCGGGGCCCCGGGTTGTATTCACTGCTGAGGACACTGGAGCCCTGGACTCTATTCACTGCTGAGGACACCAGTGCCCCCGGGTTGTATTCACTGCTGAGGACAGGGGGCCTGGGCTCTATTAACTGCTGAGGACACCGGGGCCCCGTGCTCTATTCACTGCTGATGACACTGGGGCCCAGACTCTAGTCACTGCTGAGGACACTGGGGCCCAGACTCTATTCACTGCTGAGGACACAGAGGCCCTGGGCTCTATTCACTGCTGAGGACACTGGGGCCCTGGGCTCTATTCACTGCTGAGGACCCCGAAGCCCTGGGCTCTATTCATTGCTGAAGACGCTGGGGCCCCATGCTCTATTCACTGCTGAGGACACTGGGGCCCAGTGCTCTATTCACTGCTGAGGACACTGGGGCCCCAGGCTCTATTCACTGCTAAGGACACCGAGGCCCTGGACTCTATTCACTGCTGAGGACACTGGGGCCCTGGGCTCTATTCATTGCTGAGGACACTGGGGCCCCGTGCTCTTTTCACTGCTGAGGACACTGGGGCCCCCCTGCTCTATTCACTGCTGAGGACACTGGGGCCCTGGGCTCTATTCATTGCTGAGGACGCTGGGGCCCCATGCTCTATTCACTGCTGAGGACACTGGGGCCCCGTGCTCTATTCACTGCTGAGGACACTGGGGCCCCATGCTCTATTCACTGCTGAGGACACTGGGGCCCCGTGCTCTATTCACTGCTGAGGACACTGGGACCTCAGGCTGTATTCACATTAACAGCTGAGGACACGGTTTGTTCTGAAAATGTCCTCATTGTACTCCCTGTCTGTGTGATGGAAGGAGGACTCAAAATGTGGCATCTTGAAGAGTCTTATTGGCCTATTTCCCAATGTTTGAAGTGAGGAGATGTGTAATCTCCTATATGTGATATATAGGAAGTGTCTTTTATTTAGTGCACATTGATATCTGCATCTACCGATCACCAATAACTACTGTTCATCATCAATACTTCATATACAGACAGATAATAATCAGCATCTCCGGCATTCTGCTGCTGCACACTGACTCCCTCTGCTGGACACTGTCATCATCACAGGAAGATGGAACTACTCATTACAGATCCTAAAAGATTGAAACCGTTTAATTCAGACTTTTGTGCTGATAAGCTGGAGAGTGGCGGGAATTTATTGTATTGTTCTGTGTGCTGCACATTTCCTCTAGTTATAAATTCACCTGAGCAGCTGCTATTTTTGCTTGATAAAGAGTTAAACCCATTGACAGGCTCTTCGATATCTCTGAGACTCTGTTGGTAAGATGCCTGCCCATCCCTGTGCTGAGTTCCGGGGTCTGTACACCCGCTGTGCCCATTATGAGGGGTTCCCACCATCCCTGTGCTGAGTTCCGGGGTCTGTACACCCGCTGTGCCCATTATGAGGGGTTCCCACCATCCCTGTGCTGAGTTCCCGGGTCTGTACACCCGCTGTGCCCATTATGAGGGGTTCCCACCATCCCTGTGCTGAGTTCCCGGGTCTGTACACCCGCTGTGCCCATTATGAGGGGTTCCCACCATCCCTGTGCTGAGTTCCCGGGTCTGTACACCCGCTGTGCCCATTATGAGGGGTTCCCACCATCCCTGTGCTGAGTTTCCGGGTCTGTACACCTGCTGTGCCCATTATGAGGGGTTCCCACCATCCCTGTGCTGAGTTCCCGGGTCTGTACACCTGCTGTGCCCATTATGAGGGGTTCCCACCATCCCTGTGCTGAGTTTCCGGGTCTGTACACCTGCTGTGCCCATTATGAGGGGTTCCCACCATCCCTGTGCTGAGTTTCCGGGTCTGTACACCTGCTGTGCCCATTATGAGGGGTTCCCACCATCCCTGTGCTGGCTTCCCGGGTCTGTACACCCGCTGTGCCCATTATGAGGGGTTCTGACCATCCCTGTGCTGAGTTTCCGGGTCTGTACACCTGCTGTGCCCATTATGAGGGGTTCTCACCATCCCTGTGCTGAGTTCCCGGGTCTGTACACCCGCTGTGCCCATTATGAGGGGTTCTGACCATCCCTGTGCTGAGTTTCCGGGTCTGTACACCTGCTGTGCCCATTATGAGGGGTTCCCACCATCCCTGTGCTGAGTTCCCGGGTCTGTACACCTGCTGTGCCCATTATGAGGGGTTCCCACCATCCCTGTGCTGAGTTTCCGGGTCTGTACACCTGCTGTGCCCATTATGAGGGGTTCCCACCATCCCTGTGCTGAGTTCCCGGGTCTGTACACCTGCTGTGCCCATTATGAGGGGTTCCCACCATCCCTGTGCTGAGTTTCCGGGTCTGTACACCTGCTGTGCCCATTATGAGGGGTTCCCACCATCCCTGTGCTGAGTTCCCGGGTCTGTACACCCGCTGTGCCCATTATGAGGGGTTCCCACCATCCCTGTGCTGAGTTCCCGGGTCTGTACACCCGCTGTGCCCATTATGAGGGGTTCTCACCATCCCTGTGCTGGCTTCCCGGGTCTGTACACCCGCTGTGCCCATTATGAGGGGTTCTGACCATCCCTGTGCTGAGTTCCCGGGTCTGTACACCCGCTGTGCCCATTATGAGGGGTTCCCACCATCCCTGTGCTGAGTTCCCGGGTCTGTACACCCACTGTGCCCATTATGAGGCATTTCCACCATCCCTGTGCTGAGTTCCCGGGTCTGTACACCCGCTGTGCCCATTATGAGGGGTTCCCTCCATCCCTGTGCTGAGTTCCCGGGTCTGTACACCCGCTGTGCCCATTATGAGGGGTTCTCACCATCCCTGTGCTGAGTTCCCGGGTCTCTACACCCGCTGTGCCCATTATGAGGGGTTCCCACCATCCCTGTGCTGAGTTCCCGGGTCTGTACACCCGCTGTGCCCATTATGAGGGGTTCTCACCATCCCTGTGCTGAGTTCCCAGGTCTGTACACCCGCTGTGCCCATTATGAGGGGTTCTCACCATCCCTGTGCTGAGCTCCCGGGTCTGTACACCCGCTGTGCCCATTATGAGGGGTTCCCATCATCCCTGTGCTGAGTTCCCGGGTCTGTACACCCGCTGTGCCCATTATGAGGGGTTCTCACCATCCCTGTGCTGAGTTCCCGGGTCTGTACACCCGCTGTGCCCATTATGAGGGGTTCCCACCATCCCTGTGCTGAGTTCCCGGGTCTGTACACCCGCTGTGCCCATTATGAGGGGTTCTCACCATCCCTGTACTGAGTTCCCGGGTCTGTACACCCGCTGTGCCCATTATGAGGGGTTCCCACCATCCCTGTGCTGAGTTCCGGGGTCTGTACACCCGCTGTGCCCATTATGAGGGGTTCCCACCATCCCTGTGCTGAGTTCCCGGGTCTGTACACCCGCTGTGCCCATTATGAGGGGTTCCCACCATCCCTGTGCTGAGTTCCCGGCTCTGTACACCCGCTGTGCCCATTATAAGGGGTTCTCACCATCCCTGTGCTGAGCTCCCGGGTCTGTACACCCGCTGTGCCCATTATGAGGGGTTCTCACCATCTCTGTGCTGAGTTCCCGGGTCTGTACACCCACTGTGCCCATTATGAGGGGTTCCCACCATCCCTGTGCTGAGTTCCCGGGTCTGTACACCCGCTGTGCCCATTATGAGGGGTTCTCACCATCCCTGTGCTGAGTTCCCGGGTCTGTACACCCGCTGTGCCCATTATGTGGGGTTCTCACCATCCCTGTGCTGAGTTCCCGGGTCTGTACACCCGCTGTGCCCATTATGAGGGGTTCTCACCATCCCTGCAGGATTTTATATGTGTTTTACATTATGTAGAATGTAACTGGAGGAAGGGGCACACAATGGTGAACAGGAACACTCTGCGGGAGCAGAGAAATACAAAAATGGGTGGGAACACCCAGAACTCCTCATGGGTGGGAACAAAGTGAGGAATTCTGCCAGAGAGAGCTTCAGACATACAGTATAAAGGGGGGATTTGGGGGCTGTAATGTGTCTTTTTAGTCTGTGATGTCCAATCAGATGGTAGATTTCATGTTCTGACCATGGTGGGGGGTGGCGGGGATGACATTGAAGTCTCATTTATGATAAATCTGCCGTACAATATATATTGTTCTATGATCCAGAAGATTCCAGTCCCGGTGTTTGTGTCTCCGCACAGATATCGTCCACAGAGACCTCAAACTGGAGAACATTTTAGTGAAGAGTAACGAGAACCAGCCGGGTGAAGGGATGATGGTGAACATTAAGGTCAGTAAATCTGCTTCTGCGCTCACCCATTCCCACTCTTCTCCGCACCAACGCGGAGCCGTCACCAAGTCACGTCACTTGTTTGTAAGATTTTAAAGGGAAAGTCTTCAGGGAGAAATGAGGATACTTGGCTGTTATGCCTATTCTTTATTTAGATCTGGTGATCTGGGAACACCAGCTTGTAGTGGTAATAATGAATTCTCAGACACGCCCCCTGCAGGCTCGTTGTTGTCTCTGACATACAGGGAATCAGATGTATCAAGGAGTCAGTGATTAGAATGGTGGACAATGGTTCTGGATAAATTTTGGTTTTCTGCTCCCATTGGCAGGTGACGGATTTCGGCTTGGCGGTACAGAAGGGCGGAGTTGGAAGCGAGAACATGTTGCAGGCCACGTGTGGCACTCCTAAATACATGGGTAAGTCTGCATGGGGCCCCCCGGGGTCAGGGGAACTCCCAGGATATAACTTTATTAACTACTTGAGTGCCGTGTGATGTTTTAAGATGTCACTCCACCTAGTACTAAGCCCAGGAGCTAAATCGGTCAACATCAGGGCGTGTCATCTTATTGTAGAACACAGAATACATCACCGCAGTGCAATACAATGATTTTGCTTTGTGTTTAAAGGGGGAGGTGCTGTGATGTCATCTGCAAGGAGGAGGTGCTGTGATGTCATCTGCAAGGGGGAGGTGCTGTGATGTCATCTGCACTTCAGCAGTCATCTTCTACCAGTTCAGTTCTCACACCCGGACACACCTTACAGAGCAGAACAATATTTTTTCCTTTTTTCTAGAATAAACAAGGATTATTTTGGTGATAATTTACTAAAAATAGAGAGTGCAAAATCTGGTGCATCTGTACCAACAGTGGCGGTAGTCAGTAGCACTTTCCTCTTTTACCAGCGGCTTCCCCCGCTCGGCGGCCTCCCGTTCTCCTGCTCTCCACGGGTCATCGTGGCGATGGCGGCTTCCGTTTTCTCTCTCCTCCTCGGCGGCCAATCGGGAGTCTTCTCTTTTCGGCCAATCGGAAAAGAAAGGTGGAAAACTCACACCCACTTCTGTCCTGATTGGCCGGATTATTGAGGATCGGTGTTACAATAGCGAATATTCATTTGCTGTTGTAACACACCTGGGTGGGCTCCGGTCGCATTCTCTGCGACCCGAGCCCACCCTATTTTGAAGCCTCTGGCTCTAATCAGGTGCTTAAAAAAAAAACGGCGCTTTAATTCATCCGCCCGGTGACCTGAAAGGGGCCAGACGCATTAATAGGGGGCGGCTGCGGCAGGCAATGATAGATTCATCCTAAGCATGAATCTATCCACTGCATGTAGGGGGGTGGCGTGGAAAGAGGGGGTGCGGCGCTCGGGCACCCATAATGGACTGGCCTCCCCTGGTAGCCAATCAGCTTCCAGGTTTTAGCCTAGGTTCACACTGAACCGCCATTTCAGTCCGACGTCGGGGGGGGGGGGGGGGGCGATTTGACCGACATCTGTGCGGGTTCATGAACAGATGTCTATGTAAATCAATGTTTATAAACAATGTTACTTTGTATCTCTCTATCTCCCGTCTGATCAATGTTTATAAACAATGTTACTTTGTATCTCTCTATCTCCCGTCTGATCAATGTTTATAAACAATGTTACTTTGTATCTCTCTATCTCCTATCTGATCAATGTTTATAAACAATGTTACTTTGTATCTCTCTATCTCCCGTCTGATCAATGTTTATAAACAATGTTACTTTGAATCTCTCTATCTCCCGTCTGATCAATGTTTATAAACAATGTTACTTTGTATCTCTCTATCTCCTATCTGATCAATGTTTATAAACAATGTTACTTTGTAGCTCTCTATCTCCTGTCTGATCAATGTTTATAAACAATGTTACTTTGTATCTCTCTATCTCCCGTCTGATCAATGTTTATAAACAATGTTACTTTGTAGCTCTCTATCTCCTGTCTGATCAATGTTTATAAACAATGTTACTTTGTATCTCTCTATCTCCTGTCTGATCAATGTTTATAAACAATGTTACTTTGTAGCTCTCTATCTCCTGTCTGATCAATGTTTATAAACAATGTTACTTTGTAGCTCTCTATCTCCTGTCTGATCAATGTTTATAAACAAGGGGGAATGTATCATAGAAGGGTGTGAACATAATGTTGGCAACATTCTTTTAACAAATGGAGTAGATGTGGCTCCTAATTAACAAAAAGGGGTGTAGGACCCCCCTCCTGTCCTTTTCTGCAGGCAGCCTGTAGTGGGTGGAGCCTGCTGGGCCGGCCCCTCCCATAGCTCAGGGATGATGTAATTGCTACATTTACAATGTAATATTTGGGTTTGCAAAGATTTTTGGTGCTCTCAGAATAGATCGATGTCCTTTGTGACTAGTGAGGAACGTTTATTAAGTGAAAGTCTTTATGTCCGGAGTTCTCCTTTAACAGACCAGAAGGGCGAATCTGAGAAGCTCATTTCTAGGATCTCCTTTCCGGTGGCCTTTTTGTGTGATTTCTGCCGGCGGTAAGTTTTGCGCCCGTCTGTCTCGGTGTCATTCATCCGTCCCGCCGGTGTGTGTTGATGTCTCCTGCAGCATCAGCATCCAGAACATCAAAGATTTAACAAGCGCGGCTCGCGGTGTCCGCCGCCCCATCTGTTTCCACAGTCACTCGGAACAATTAAAAAGTCACCGATCATCGGGATATTTATCCAGTCATCGTTTCTGGGAGCGCTGAGCGGGGGGGGGGGGGGGGGGAACTCGAGGGGCCGCTACATAATTCATACAAACATCTGTCCGCTCCCCCCCATCGGGGGAATAAATTAGGGCGATCAGCAGGTTGCGTGCGTTGCCGGTTTAAGCATTTATAAGTGTTTTGTGTATTATTAATATTGTTTCTTTTTTTTTTTTTTTTTGCTTCCTCCGGCAGCTCCAGAGATCATCAACGCTCACGAATACACCCAGCAGTGCGATATCTGGAGCATCGGCGTCATCATGTATATGCTGTGAGTAGCCGGCCGCGGCCTTTTCTATAGATCCGCCGCATAAATTCCATCCAACTCCAGACAGTATATATGTGTGTGTGTATATATACGCCTGTACGACAAACCTACAGAATCAGCAGCCAATCAAATGCTTTTTCCCCCTCAATGTACATGATGGTTTTTTTTTTTTAGGAACAGATGAGGAATCCGATCGTCACATCAAAAATGTCTATTAGGATCGGGAATCGATCAAAATGCGAATTTAGGGAAATTGCGCTAGAGGTCCCCTTTAACTCTTCTCCAGTGACGGATCGCGGTCGGACGCGGTCGGACGCCCCCCCCGATTCTCTCAATAAAGTGACGGCTGTCTCCATTCTCATCGAATGAGCGCCATTTTACAGAATTGCGTGCACTTTAATTTGGAATCCTCGTATCTCGCCTTTTATCCCGAGACGCGCTCAATGCCGCACTCATGTCACTGAAGACGGATATTTGGGTTTTTTTTTTTTTTTTTTCCACGTGGCTCATATCGCGGGAATTAAACATAAATCGTCGCCCGTTTCTGCGCTCCTTCCTTTAAACTAATTGCGACTTTCATTATTCTGACTGTAATATCTTTATACGTCGGCACAAAGCAAATAAAAAGAAATTTGCATTTTGATGACTGTCATTATGTAACCCGCGTCTTCGGTGACAGTTGGGAAATTGGGTTACGCTCAAACGGCGTCATAATTGACTACCGGAAACCGACATTCTTCAAAACGTTTATTAGTCAATAAAGTTAATCAGAGCCGCGCCGGAGGCCCCCTGCAGGCTGCCAGCTGGCGCTGCGCTGTGAGGGCGTCGCAATCGAGAGGTTGAAGAACGTTTTGTCGATTAAATATAATCTGCAGTTTTACAATCTTAAGGCCCCTTTCACGCTTGTCCTGCGACTCGGGACTGCAAAGTCACATGACACGTCGTACCCCCCCATGATTTCCAATGAGCACCGTTCATATCTGAGCGACTTCAATGTAATCTCTGCGCTACTTTGGTCCGACTTTGATGCGACTTGAGGTCCATAGATCTAAAAATTACACAGGCGTTGCTTCAAGTCGCATCAAAATCGTGGCAAAATTGTGCGACTTTTAGGTCCCCCAAGTGTGAAAGGGGCCTTAAGTGGACTTCAACTGACCTGTATGAAAGGGGCGGGATCTGTGTCCAGGCAGAGCCCCTGATTGGCTGATTCTGTCTTTGGGGGAGGGGATTGGGGAACACGTTGATAACGGCTAGCAGCTTTAATAGCCACTAGCAATAATCGCATGTCAAATCCGATAGGCTGGTTGCTCCCAAGATGATCAATCGATCAACTTGAGTACATCCAGCCTTCCCATACATGGTTTGAATATCGGGCCAGAATCTGCTGAACCGGCTGAGACTCGATACCTCCTATGGCCGGATTTACACTTCCAGGTATTTGTCACGTCTCCCAGAGACCATAGTGCTTCCCCCTGACAACACCACCATCGTGGTTTCTCTCCAGAAGGACGGCGCCATCTTTGTTCAGGCAATCATCCAACGTTACCATCTGCTTACTGGACTGGATGCCGGCTCACAGTCGGGTAAATCCTGGTGCCTGTGTACAGGGCCGGTGCTACCTCTAGGCAAACTAGGCAGCCGCCTAGGGCCACTGGTGTTCCTGCTCTCCTTCTCTCTGCAACAAGCAACTAAGTCTCAGCATCAGCCGCCGCTCCGTTCGCACAAAGTGTCAGAGGCGGCGGAGGAGGAGGAGGCGGCGGAGGAGGAGGAGGAGGAGGAGGACTGTGTCTGTGTCCCGACTCCCGAATGAATGGAAGCAAGCCAACATTCATTGATGGGCGCTTCATTAACCACTTCCCGCCCGGGCCTAGAGCAGAATGACGGCCGGGGCGGCGCGCATCGCGGCGATCGGTGGAGCAGTGTGTCAGTCTGACACACCGCTCCACCGATCTCAGTAAAGAGCCTCCGGCGGAGGTGATCAGCCGTGTCCAATCACAACTGATCACCATGTAAACAGGAAGAGCCGGTGATCGGCTTTTCCTCACTCGCGTCTGACAGACACAAGTAGAGGAGAGACGATCGGTGGCCCTCCTGACAGGGGGGTCTTTGCTGATTGTTTATCAGTGCAGCCCCCCTTCGAGTGCCCACACTGGACCACCAGGGAAGCACCTAACAGGTGGATGGCCAGGTACATCCCCCATGGCCATCCACATGTGGAAATCAATGCCCAACATATGCCAATCAGTGCCCACAAATGGGCACTGACTGGCACCTCTATGGCACAATAAAAATGAGTGATGCCCAGCAATGCCACCCATCAGTGTCCATCAGTGCCACCCATCAGTGTCCATCAGTGCCACCCATAAGTACCCATCAATGCCTCCTATGAGTGCCCATCGGTGCCGCATACCAGTGCCACCCATCAGTGTCCATCAGTACCACCCATCAGTGTCCATCAGTGCCACCCATCAGTGTCCATCAGTGCCACCCATAAGTACCCATCAGTGCTGCCTATGAGTGCCCATCAGTGCCGCATACCAGTGCCTCCCATAAGGACCCATCAGTGCCGCCTACGAGTGCCCATCGATGCCGCATACCAGTGCCACCCATCAGTGTCCATCAGTGCCACCCATCAGTGCCACCCATAAGTACCCATCAGTGCCGCCTATGAGTGCCCATCGGTGCCGCATACCAGTGCCACCCATCAGTGTCCATCAGTGCCACCCATAAGTACCCATCAGTGCCGCCTATGAGTGCCCATCGGTGCCGCATACCAGTGCCACCCATCAGTGTCCATCAGTGCCACCCTTCAGTGTCACCCATCAGTGCCGCCTATGAGTGCCTATCGGTGCCGCATACCAGTGCCACCCATCAGTGCCTCCCATCAGTGCCGCCTATGAGTGCCCATCGGTGCCGCATACCAGTGCCACCTATCAGTGTCCATCAGTACCACCCATCAGTGCCTCCCATCAGTGCCGCCTATGAGTGCCCATCGGTGCCGCATACCAGTGCCACCCATCAGTGTCCATCAGTGCCACCCTTCAGTGCCTCCCATCAGTGCCGCCTATGAGTGCCGCCTATGAGTGCCTATCGGTGCCGCATACCAGTGCCACCCATCAGTGCCTCCCATCAGTGCCGCCTATGAGTGCCCATTGGTGCCGCATACCAGTGCCACCTATCAGTGTCCATCAGTACCACCCATCAGTGACACCCATCAGTGTCCATCAGTGCCACCCATCAGTGTCCATCAGTGCCACCCATAAGTACCCATCAGTGCTGCCTATGAGTGCCCATCAGTGCCGCATACCAGTGCCTCCCATAAGTACCCATCAGTGGCGCCTATGAGTGCCCATCGGTGCCGCATACCAGTGCCACCCATCAGTGTCCCCCAGTGCCACCCATAAGTACCCATCAGTGCCGCCTATGAGTGCCCATCGGTGCCGCATACCAGTGCCACCCATCAGTCTCCATCAGTGCCACCCATCAGTGCCGCCTATGAGTGCCGCCTATGAGTGCCTATCGGTGCCGCATACCAGTGCCACCCATCAGTGTCCATCAGTGCCACCTCATTGGTGCCCATCAGTGCAGCCATATCAGTGCCCGTCATTGAAGAAGAAAACGTACTTATTTACAAAATAATTTAAGAGAAACAAAGAAAAACTTTTTTTTTTTTTTCAAAATTTTCGGTCTTTTTTTATTTGTTGCGCAAAAAATAAAACCCCCCAGAGGTGATCAAATACCACCAAAAGAAATCTCTATTTGTGGGGAACAAAATGATAATAAATTTGTTTGGGTACCGTGTAGCATGACCGCGCAATTGTCATTCAAAGTGTGAGAGCGCTGAAAGGTAAAAATTGGTCTGGGCAGGAAGGTGTATAAGTGCCCCCCCCCCGGTATTTAAGTGGTTAAAAAGGCGGGGCAGGGCAAAGGGGGTGTGGTCAGGGGTGTGGTCAGTGGTAAAGCCAGGGGGGTGGAGGGGGGGCAGCAAAATTAGGTTTCGCCTAGGGTGTCAAAAAATCACAAATGTCCAACTCACATCAGCCCCTCTCACCTTGTGAATTGCTACAAAGTTACCATATTGCAGTCTGATCATTGGGGGAGGGGAGACTGAGGACATGGTTCCTCCTACCTGCAGCAGACTGATAACATCATCTCAGCCTAGGCAAAGTTACAAATTTGTTGACTGATCTCTGGGGAAAGGGAGACTGAGGAAATGCTCCCTCCTGTCCGCAGCGAACTGATGACATTATCTCAGCCTAGGCAAAGTTGCTATGCTGCAGTCTGATCACTGGGGGAGGGGAGACTAAGGAAGTTCTTGCTGCTGCCTGCAGCAGATTACTAATATCATTTCAGCCTAGGCAAAGTTATAATGTACAGTCTGATCACTGGGAGGGGGGGGGGGAGACTAAGGAAATGCTCCCTTCTGTCCGCAGCAGACTGATGACATCATCTCAGCCTAGAAAAAGTTACAATGTTGCAGTCTGATCATTGGGGGAGGGGAGACTGAGGAAATGCTCTCTCCTGTCTGCAGCGAACTGATGACATCATCTCAACCTAGGCAAAGTTGCTATGCTGCAGTCTGATCACTGGAGGGGGGGGGGGAGACTAAGGAAATGCTCCCTTCAGTCCGCAGCAGACTGATGACATCATCTCAGCTTAGATAAAGTCATATTGTGACCTATTAGGAATGTATAGAATTCAGACAGCTCCACTTCATACAGATCTGTTTCCATCGCGGCGTCTGACGAACGTTTTTCTTTGCAGGTTGTGCGGAGATCCGCCATTCATGGCGACTTCGGAGGAGAAACTTTTCGAGCTGATAAAGAAAGGAGAGTTGGACTTTTCCCACGCGGCGTGGCAGATTGTCAGCAGCCCTGGTAAGTGGCGGGCGCATTTTTTTTTTTTTTTTACGTTCGGCTTTAAGGACAGGCGCAGCGTGCGACTCTGAAAAAGAAAAAAAAAAAAGGGGGGCTTTTAAAAGCCGTCGGAATGGGAGCGTCGGGGCGGCGCTCCAGGGAAAAGCGGACGCGGGGGAAATGAAAGGCCTTTTTAGCAGCCGGCACGCCGGGGCAGAAGGCGCCATTGTTTCGGCGTACATGAAAGCGTACTTTAGGAAAGGTCCTGGTATTGATCGATCGCATTTAGTCTTTTGTCTTTACAATGGAAGGCCGCGCGGCGATCGCGTATCATAGCGAGGAAATGTCACGGCTTTAATGCACAAACAACCTTTCCGGGGGGAACGTCGGCAACCTTTTCCCTCTTAAGTGCGCTCAGCGTTCCCCGACGTTACGATCCGCTCTCCGCGCTTTACATTCAGAGGGAAAGACATTCCGCTGCTTTCCCATCACCTCGAATCAGCGTCCAGCCGGGGCGACTCCGCCGGGAATAATAACCAGAAACATCAAAGTCACCAACTTACAAACTCACTACTTTTACTTTTACATTTTGTAGAATCCTCACTGGAGGGAAAGTATCAAAGCGGGCGGAATCTGGAGCTGCTGTACACGGCGACCAATCAGCTTCTGCCTGCAGCTTGCTTGGTTAAGGTTTGAAAATATAAGCTAGAAGCTGATTGGCTACCGCGCTCAGACACGATGGAAACGGTTTAATATTTGGGTGGAACCAGATTGAGGCTCCGTGTTCAGAACTCACTCTGACATTTTATTTTTAAGGAGCTTCTTTTTGGTGCAGCGATTTTATGTCCCGTCCACATCTGTGAGTAGAAGGAACTCGTATTCCTGTTTGTGGGGTTTTTGCATGTTTTTTTCATGGGGTGATTCACGTCATGCCCTAGAGAAGCCCCACACATGACAAACACCCCTAAATAAGCTACTGTATTGTTTTTTTTTTAGAAGAATGTGGTGCCCCATCATTGGTGTCAGTGGGAGGAATAGTGCCCCATCTTTTGTATCAGTGGGATGAATAGTGCCCCATCATTGGTGTCAGTGAGAGGAATAGTGTCCCATCATTGGTGTCAGTGAGAGGAATAGTGTCCCATCATTGGTGTCAGTGGGAGGAATAGTGCCCCATCTTTTGTATCAGTGGGATGAATAGTGCCCCATCATTGGTGTCAGTGAGAGGAATAGTGTCCCATCATTGGTGTCAGTGGAAGGAATAGTGCCCCATCATTGGTGTCAGTGGAAGGAATAGTGTCCCATCATTGGTGTCAGTGGAAGGAATAGTGTCCCATCATTGGTGTCAGTGAGAGGAATAGTGCCCCATCATTGGTGTCAGTGAGAGGAATAGTGCCCCATCATTGGTATCAGTGGGAGGAATAGTGTCCCATTGTTGGTGTCAGTGGAAGGAATAGTGCCCCATTGTTGGTGTCAGTGAAAGGAATAGTGCACTATTGTTGGTGTCAGTGGGAGGAATAGTGCCCCATCATTGGTGTCAGTGGAAGGAATAGTGTCCCATCATTGGTGTCAGTGAGAGGAATAGTGCCCCATCATTGGTGTCAGTGAGAGGAATAGTGCCCCATCATTGGTGTCAGTGGAAGGAATAGTGCTCCATTGTTGGTGTCAGTGAAAGGAATAGTGCCCCATCATTGGTGTCAGTGGAAGGAATAGTGCCCCATCATTGGTGTCAGTGAGAGGAATAGTGCCCCATCATTGGTGTCAGTGGAAGGAATAGTGCTCCATTGTTGGTGTCAGTGAAAGGAATAGTGCCCCATCATGGGTGTCAGTGGAAGGAATAGTGTCCCATCATTGGTATCAGTGGGAGGAATAGTGTCCCATTGTTGGTGTCAGTGGAAGGAATAGTGCCCCATTGTTGGTGTCAGTGAAAGGAATAGTGCACTATTGTTGGTGTCAGTGGGAGGAATAGTGCCCCATCATTGGTGTCAGTGAGAGGAATAGTGCCCCATCATTGGTGTCAGTGGAAGGAATAGTGCTCCATTGTTGGTGTCAGTGAAAGGAATAGTGCCCCATCATTGGTGTCAGTGGAAGGAATAGTGCCCCATCATTGGTGTCAGTGGGAGGAATAGTGTCCCATCATTGGTGTCAGTGAGAGGAATAGTGCACTATTGTTGGTATCAGTGGGAGGAATAGTGCCCCATCTTTTGTATCAGTGGAAGGAATAGTGCCCCATCATTGGTGTCAGTGGGAGGAATAGTGTCCCATTGTTGGTGTCAGTGGAAGGAATAGTGCCCCATTGTTGGTGTCAGTGGAGGGAATAGTGTCCCATCATTGGTGTCAGTGGAAGGAATAGTGCCCCATCATTGGTGTCAGTGGGAGGAATAGTGCCCCATTGGTGTCAGTGGGAGGAATAGTGCTCCATTGTTGGTGTCAGTGGAAGGAATAGTGCCCCATTGTTGGTGTCAGTGGAGGGAATAGTGCCCCATTGTTGGTGTCAGTGGAGGGAATAGTGCCCCATTGTTGGTGTCAGTGGAGGGAATAGTGCTCCATTGTTGGTGTCAGTGGAGGGAATAGTGCCCCATTGTTGGTGTCAGTGGAGGGAATAGTGCCCCATTGTTGGTGTCAGTGGAAGGAATAGTGCCCCATTGTTGGTGTCAGTGGAAGGAATAGTGCCCCATCATTGGTGTCAGTGAGAGGAATAGTGCCCCATCATTGGTGTCAGTGGAAGGAATAGTGCCCCATTGTTGGTGTCAGTGGAAGGAATAGTGCCCCATTGTTGGTGTCAGTGGAAGGAATAGTGCCCCATTGTTGGTGTCAGTGGAAGGAATAGTGCCCCATTGTTGGTGTCAGTGGAAGGAATAGTGCCCCATTGTTGGTGTCAGTGGAGGGAATAGTGCTCCATTGTTGGTGTCAGTGGAGGGAATAGTGCCCCATTGTTGGTGTCAGTGGAGGGAATAGTGCCCCATTGTTGGTGTCAGTGGAAGGAATAGTGCCCCATTGTTGGTGTCAGTGGAAGGAATAGTGCCCCATCATTGGTGTCAGTGAGAGGAATAGTGCCCCATCATTGGTGTCAGTGGAAGGAATAGTGCCCCATTGTTGGTGTCAGTGGAAGGAATAGTGCCCCATTGTTGGTGTCAGTGGAAGGAATAGTGCTCCATTGTTGGTGTCAGTGAAAGGAATAGTGCCCCATCATTGGTGTCAGTGGAAGGAATAGTGCCCCATCATTGGTGTCAGTGGGAGGAATAGTGTCCCATCATTGGTGTCAGTGAGAGGAATAGTGCACTATTGTTGGTATCAGTGGGAGGAATAGTGCCCCATCTTTTGTATCAGTGGAAGGAATAGTGCCCCATCATTGGTGTCAGTGGGAGGAATAGTGTCCCATTGTTGGTGTCAGTGGAAGGAATTGTGCCCCATTGTTGGTGTCAGTGGAGGGAATAGTGTCCCATCATTGGTGTCAGTGGGAGGAATAGTGTCCCATCATTTGTATCAGTGGAAGGAATAGTGCCCCATCATTGGTGTCAGTGGGAGGAATAGTGCTCCATTGTTGGTGTCAGTGGAAGGAATAGTGCCCCATTGTTGGTGTCAGTGGAGGGAATAGTGCCCCATTGTTGGTGTCAGTGGAGGGAATAGTGCCCCATTGTTGGTGTCAGTGGAGGGAATAGTGCTCCATTGTTGGTGTCAGTGGAGGGAATAGTGCCCCATTGTTGGTGTCAGTGGAGGGAATAGTGCCCCATTGTTGGTGTCAGTGGAAGGAATAGTGCCCCATTGTTGGTGTCAGTGGAGGGAATAGTGCCCCATTGTTGGTGTCAGTGGAAGGAATAGTGCCCCATTGTTGGTGTCAGTGGAAGGAATAGTGCCCCATTGTTGGTGTCAGTGGAAGGAATAGTGCCCCATCATTGGTGTCAGTGAGAGGAATAGTGCCCCATCATTGGTGTCAGTGGAAGGAATAGTGCCCCATTGTTGGTGTCAGTGGAAGGAATAGTGCCCCATTGTTGGTGTCAGTGGAAGGAATAGTGCCCCATTGTTGGTGTCAGTGGAAGGAATAGTGCCCCATTGTTGGTGTCAGTGGAAGGAATAGTGCCCCATTGTTGGTGTCAGTGGAAGGAATAGTGCCCCATTGTTGGTGTGCGGTGCATTTGTTTTTATCTTGCAGCAAACACTCGCCCGCTCCCCGTAGTCGGGAAACAATGAACATTTAATGGTTGCGCACGGCGTGTGTTTGCGGAATGTTTTGTGAAATGCGCGGTAAGGCGTTGCGTTTTCTGTGTGATTTGCTGCATGATCAAAAATGCGAAAATGTGAATTGGGGCTGAATCGTGATTTTTAACCGCGCGTTTCTATTGGGTGACAGAATCCCGCCTTTAAAGAATGATTCTCACATTTTCAAAATGGCCCAATGTGAGCCGGAAGAAATTCCACCGAACGTTTATCATTTCACCGCTCCGCATCTCAGCTTCTGATTGGTTGGAAATGTCGGGACTGCGGGATTGGTGGGATTTTGGTTGTCACATTCGGGGGAGGCCGTCCATTTATTTATTTATTTATTTCTTCCTCAAGCCAAAGACGTTCTGCAGAAACTCCTCAGAGTGGATCCCGCAGAACGGATTACAGCCAACGAATTACTGGACGACCCCTGGATCACGGTGAGTCCCGATCCCTACATAGTGAGTGACCTCCCATCATCCTCCAATCACCTTCAATCCTCCGTTCCCTAAATCTGATCTCTGGGGTAATAAATCCATCGGTCATGTGACTTCTTCCAGAACCTTCTCCCAGATCTGTGCAGTCAGCCCGTGTGAGACTTCCTGTAATAAAGACCGATCACTGCTCCCCTCTTCTTGTGTAGGGTGACTGGTCTTGTCTCCGCCCCCTCCTGTCGTTTTCTGTAGTGGGTGGAGCCAGCTGGGCCCCTCCCACAGCTCTGCTCTCTCTCTTTGTGCAGAGTGACTAGTCTTGTCTCCGCCCCCCTCCTGTAGTTTTCTGTAGTGGGTGGAGCTTGCACAGGCTATGATGATGTCACTGCCCCTGTTGGAAGGTAATATCTGACTTGGTAAAGGCATTTTGTGCACATAAAGTGGATTTAGATTTTTTTGTGGCTATTGAGGAAGACATTTGTATGGATGTGTTTTTTGCCCGGAGTTCAGCTTTAACCTCTTCCTGCCCGTGATATAGCCGAAAAAATGGCTACAGCGCGGGATTAATTTGCCGGGCACACATAGACGTTCCTCCCTTTCTGGCGCTGCCCGCGGCGCCCCCTGCAGCGTGCAAATGAGCCTCAGACTCAGCTGATCACAGATCGGGGGAAAGGGCCAATCACAGTCGCCTTTAACACGTGATTAGCTGTCCAATGACAACTGATTAAGGATATAAACACAAGACGGTTATTGACTTTTCTTTCCTCGCACTGACAGCATGAGGAGGAGAGGAGAGAAGAGAAGAGAAGAGAGCCGGTAAAAGACATCAACACTGATAATCAGGACAGTCCCTACAGTGCCAACCAATGCTGCCAATCAGTGCCAACTGTTAGTGCCTGTCAGTGCCACCTATCAGTCTCTCCTATCAGTGATATCTATCAGTACCTCTTTTCAGTGCCATGTATCAGTGATATCTATCAGTGCCATGTACCAGTGCCTCCTATCAGTGCCTCCTAACAGTGCCATCTTTTGGTGCCTCCTTTCAGTGCCATGTATCAGTGCCTCCCATTACTGCCTCCTATCAGTGCTATCTATCAGTGCCTCCTAACAGTGCCATCTATCAGTGCCATCTATCGGTGCCTCCTATCAGTGCCATCTATCAGTGCCTCCTATCAGTGCCATCTTTCGGTGCCATGTATCAGTGCCTCCTATCAGTACCATCTATCAGTGCCTCCTATCAGTGCCATCTATCAGTGCCTCCTATCAGTGCCTCCTATCAGTGCCTCTTATCAGTGCCATCTATCAGTGCCTCCTATCAGTGCCTCCTATCAGTGCCTCCTATCAGTGCCTCTTATCAGTGCCATCTATCAGTGCCTCCTATCAGTGCCATCTATCAGTGCCTCCTATCAGTGCCTCCTATCACTGCCTCCTATCAGTGCCTCCTATCAGTGCCTCCTATCAGTGCCTCCTATCAGTGCCATCTATCAGTGCCTCCTATCAGTGCCTCTTATCACTGCCTCCTATTAGTGCCTCCTATCAGTGCCATCTATCAGTGCCATGTACCAGTGCCTCCTATCAGTGCCTCCTATCAGTGCCATGTACCAGTGCCTCCTATCAGTCCGTCTTATCAGTGCCATCTATCAGTGCCATCTATCAGTGCCATGTACCAGTGCCTCCTATCAGTCCGTCTTATCAGTGCCATCTATCAGTGCCATCTATCAGTGCCTCCTTTCAGTGCCTCCTTTCAGTGCCTCCTTTCAGTGCCATCTATCAGTGCCTCCTTTCAGTGCCTCCTTTCAGTGCCATGTATCAGTGCCTCCTATCAGTGCCTCCTTTCAGTGCCTCCTTTCAGTGCCATGTATCAGTGCCTCCTATCAGTGCCTCCTTTCAGTGCCATGTATCAGTGCCTCCATTCAGTGCACCACGTTTCTATCTCATTAACATGTAAAACTTTCACTTCCTAGGGGAAGACCATCCAGCGCACCCCCAACATCGTCCAGATGATGAAGCATTGGAAGGAGAGTGTGGACAGTGATGACAATGTTGATGGGGACTCTGATGACCCTTCCTTGGTCCAGAGAAGCCCATTGGACACGATGGAAGATCGCTCCAGTCCAATCAGCAGCACCGGAACCTCCGAGACCGACAGCTGCAGCAGCAAACCGTCTACACCAACCAAACCGGTACTAGAGCGCCCCCTATCTTCTGTCCTCTATACCAGGGAATGCTGGGACACCAAAATCTGCAATGGGACCCCTCTATTTGATATTATACATTTATATAGCTCTGACATATACCGCAGCGCTGTACAGAGATCACTGAGCCCGTCACATCATTGTCTGTACAGAGGAGCTTACACTCTAATGTCCCCTCCCCCCACAGTCACATCAGTCTCTGTACCAGAGGAGCTTACACTCTAATGTCCCCTCCCCCACAGTCACATCAGTCTCTGTACCAGAGGAGCTTACACTCTAATGTCCCCTCCCCCACAGTCACATCAGTCTCTGTACCAGAGGAGCTTACACTCTAATGTCCCCTCCCCCACAGTCACATCAGTCCCTGTACAGAGGAGCTTACACTCTAATGTCCCCTCCCCCCACAGTCACATCAGTCTCTGCACAGAGGAGCTTACACTCTAATGTCCCCTCCCCCACAGTCACATCAGTCCCTGTACAGAGGAGCTTACACTCTAATGTCCCCTCCCCCACAGTCACATCAGTCTCTATACAGAGGAGCTTACACTCTAATGTCCCCTCCCCCACAGTCACACACTATTATTATTATACATTTATATAGCGCTGACATATATCGCAGTGCTGCACAGAGATCACAGTCACATTTATGAAGAGACCCCCCCATGTCTCTCTGTGTCCCCCCCCTCCCCCCCCCAGACTCCATCCATACAATCCATGGTCTGGAACATTCCGGAGATTTACTGCTCACCATATCTGGAGACATCACTCCGGACGGATCTCATTGAACATACAAGTCATGTTTCCTTTGATTGTTCCATAAACTCTTTGTTTTATCGTTATCTGCAGCTTATTGGAGAATTTAATATTTCCTTTAACTGGATTATATATCCAAAAGACATTTTAAATATCTTTTTACTGGACTGTAAATGTCCCGCTCTGACTTTATGGCGACGATGCAACGGCTCGTAAACGCACATTTGGGCTGTGTTTTTGGATGTATTACTGCGCAGAGAAATGACAGACGACCGAAAACCATCCCGACTCAAACGATCAACACAACACGATCGTAATTCCTTCCTGTGATCCCATATAGATACATTCGTTATATTCATTTCCGTGGTTACATATAGATACATTCGTTCTATTTAATTTCATGGTTACATATAGATACATTTGTTATATTTATTTCCATGGTTACATATAGATACATTCGTTATATTCATTTCCATGGTTACATATAGATACATTGTTATATATATTTCCACGGTTACATTTTATTTTCAATGATTATATGTATACATTATATTTATTTCCATGGTTACCTATAGAGACATTCATTCAGGGCCGTCTTTAATATTTATTGGACCCTGGACAAACATTTTCTTGGGCCCTCCTGAATCCACCTATCAACTATTTGCAGGCAGGGGGGGCACAAGGGGCAGCTGCTTTGAGCACCACAACAATGACTGGGCCCGGGGCAGCTGCCCCTTTTGCCCCACGCTAAAGGCAGCCCTTCATTATTATTTCCTTGGTCACCAGTAGATAAATATATTATATTTATTTTCTTGTTACCTGTAGATACATTCATTATATTTAGTTACATATACTGTGTAGACATTTTTTAATCTTCCCTTGTGTTACATTTATACTTTTTATAATCTCCCTATTTATTATATATGTATGTATATAGGTACTTTGTAGACATGTGAACTGCCAAAAAATGTGTTTGTTCTTGTTTCATTCGTTTTTTGTTTTTTTTTTGAGTCCTTCGTTATGATCACAATTCGTAAATACGTAGATTAGAAATTTCGTAAATTCGAAAATCTGAAAATAAGAAAAGAAAATTTGAAAATTCTAAAGAATAACTAACTAATAATAACTGACTATTAAATTTATAGGTATTGGAATTTCTTTTCAAATTTGTCTGTTTAGTGAACGTAACGAATACAAATTTATCTGCAGTTACGAATTATCCGAAATAACGAATGCCGCATCTAAACGAATGGAACGGAACGAATTAATAATAAATAAATGATAATAAAAAGTTCTTATTATTATTGTTATTTAGTATTATTAATTCATTGTGTTCCATTCGTTTAGATGCGGCATTCGTTATTTCGGATAAATTCGTCTTCGTTACGTTCACTAAACAGACAAATTTGAAAGGAAATTCCAATACCTATAAATTTATTAGATATCATTTCAAATTTACAAATTTTCAGATTTAACTAATTTACTAATATTACATTTTTTTACGAATATTTGGAAAAAAACGTTAAACCAGTTTTCATTCATTCTGATGTTTCCGAATTAGTGAATTTGTCGAAATTCGTTAAAAAATGAATTTGTAACGAAACGAATCGCACATGTCTAGTACTTTCTTGTGGCCCTTATGAAGGAGTAGTTTGCCCTCTGAAACGCGTTGGTTGTTTTATGTGATACTTATTATTAATCATAAGTGATTTAGACTCGTTCACCATTTGATCTGCTGCTCCTTCTGATGCTCTGAACCACGTTCTGGATACCCATTGGACGTGTTTTCATGTGAGCCGCCCCATTAACAACCAATAACCTCTGCGACTAACGATATTCTCTTCACTGTTGTGAACAAATCAGTATTGAAGTCTTGTGATTCTTGGATTTGTCCTTCAGAATGGATCCTGGACGGTGTGGGGGAGCATCTAGGCAGGACTGTGTGATTCAGTAGTAGGAAGTAAATACTTATTTTCAATGATCCTCAGCTCCATCTAGTGGCCAAAATGCAGTATTTTCCCGAACCACTCTCTTTTTTTTTATGACTGAATAACATTTAACCTGTAGAGGAAATAGCAAGAGAACAATTGATTTTGCACTATTCACACAGAACAAATGTACCAGCAGCTTTGCTATGCAACTTTTTTTATAAATACACCACTACATGTCTTATGGAAAATCCTCTCTCTGTTTTTCAGGCCGTCCGTAAGAAAGTTCCATCTTGTCCTTTACCCAACGGAACGTCTGCGAAGAAGACCTCTGGTCTGAAGACTTCTAGCTCTGTACGTAACACAATAATCTGTCTTTGAGAATGGGATTTATCAACAAGAAAATCTGATGTGAAGACAGATGGGGGGTTCCAGAACATTGTTAGTCACGGGGCTTATTCAGATGATATCCTCAGTTCTAATGAGTGTCCAGAACACATCCGGTATTTATACCCACATGGGACATCCCAGTATTTATACCCTCACGGGACATCCCGGTCTTTACACCCTCACGGGACATCCCGGTCTTTACACCCTCACGGGACATCCCGGTCTTTACACCCTCACGGGACATCCCGGTCTTTACACCCTCACGGGACATCCCGGTCTTTACACCCTCACGGGACATCCCGGTCTTTACACCCTCACGGGACATCCCGGTCTTTACACCCTCACGGGACATCCCGGTCTTTACACCCTCACGGGACATCCCGGTCTTTACACCCTCACGGGACATCCCGGTCTTTACACCCTCACGGGACATCCCGGTCTTTACACCCTCACGGGACATCCCGGTCTTTACACCCTCACGGGACATCCCGGTCTTTACACCCTCACGGGACATCCCGGTCTTTACACCCTCACGGGACATCCCGGTCTTTACACCCTCACGGGACATCCCGGTCTTTACACCCTCACGGGACATCCCGGTCTTTACACCCTCACGGGACATCCCGGTCTTTACACCCTCACGGGACATCCCGGTCTTTACACCCTCACGGGACATCCCGGTCTTTACACCCTCACGGGACATCCCGGTCTTTACACCCTCACGGGACATCCCGGTCTTTACACCCTCACGGGACATCCCGGTCTTTACACCCTCACGGGACATCCCGGTCTTTACACCCTCACGGGACATCCCGGTCTTTACACCCTCACGGGACATCCCGGTCTTTACACCCTCACGGGACATCCCAGTCTTTACACCCTCACGGGACATCCCAGTCTTTACACCCTCACGGGACATCCCAGTCTTTACACCCTCACGGGACATCCCAGTCTTTACACCCTCACGGGACATCCCAGTCTTTACACCCTCACGGGACATCCCAGTCTTTACACCCTCACGGGACATCCCAGTCTTTACACCCTCACGGGACATCCCAGTCTTTACACCCTCACGGGACATCCCAGTCTTTACACCCTCACGGGACATCCCAGTCTTTACACCCTCACGGGACATCCCAGTCTTCACACCCTCACGGGACATCCCAGTCTTCACACCCTCACGGGACATCCCAGTCTTCACACCCTCACGGGACATCCCAGTCTTTACACCCTCACGGGACATCCCAGTCCTTACACCCTCACGGTACATCCCGGTATTTATACCTACATGGGACATCCCCAAGAAGCTCTCGCCAGATGATGAATTCCTGGATGTGTACAGAGGAGAGCCTTGAAGGACTTTCATAAACATTTAATGGGTAAGAGCATCAGATACAGCCAACACATTTAGGGGGGAAACAACCTCCCCCCCTTCTTCAGGGCTGGCGTCTCCTGATGGCACTAAAGGCAGCCAGCTGAGTGTCCACGTTGGCTGTATCTGCTACTCCTACCTATTAAATGTCTAAAAAGAAAATGTAAAAATATTGTTTTTGGAGCATCTTACCACACTTCATATACATATTTTATTTTTTTCTCGTCCACTGAGGGACACAGAAGTCATATACTGTTGGGTTATACTGCCATCTGCAAGAGGCTTTGAACACCGGAAAAAAAAAACTTTAGGCTAGCCTAGGATAACCCCTCCTACCCAGCATGCCTCAGTTGTTTGCTTAAGTCCTATAAAGAGGGACATCTTCAGCTTTGCTGGGAAATGTCTACAATGTTTTACTGCCTTCTCCTTAGGGTTGCCACCTCATCCCTTTAAACCTGAACACATATGAATTACACGGGTTCTGTGGCTGATTAAGGTGGTAATTAAACTCACTTGTTGCCTTATCTGCATTTAATTAACCTCAGAACCTTGAAGTGTAATTCAAAGGTGTTCGGGTTTAAAGGGATGAGGTGGCAACCCTACTTCTCCTCCTTTCCATGGATCAGGTAGACCAGTTTCCATGTTATGGTCTATGTATTGGGGTTCCCTCCATGCTGTGTCTCTCTCACTAATATAAGTATTCATGGTCTTCTGACATCAGGCTTAGTTCCTGTGCTGGTCACCACCTGGTCTTGTCTTCTTCCTACCAGGTGGGGAGTTTGGCCTCATCCGATACCAGCTTTGGGCGTTAGTCCTTGAATTGTATGGAAGCTCTAATTTTTAGTCATCATTGGGCTGTTTGCTTTTGCCCATCCCTGGGTTGGACCAATTTTGGATGACTTGAAGGTTTTAGAAATCCCTCAACAGGCCAGATGTAATTTTTGTACTTGTTGTAAAATCCTTTCTTGGAGTCCATTGAGGGACATAAATCCCACCCTTCTCTCTCTTGGTATTGCTTGCTACTAACTGAAGCATGCTGGGAATGGGAGAGGCTTGCTGAAGAATTTTTTCATTGCCAACGTTCAGTGCTCCTGTAGACAGCAGTATAACCCGAGAAACTGTATATGACTTCCTGTGTCCCTCGGTGTAGAAGGAAAATTGGATTTTTTTACTCACTGTAAAATCCTGTTTCTTGGAGTCCATTGTGGGGGACACAGGTCCCACCCCTCTATATTTATGATCATGTTCTTAGTACCACTTGCTGGGAATAGGAGGGGCTAGCCTACAGATTTTTTTTCTTTGCCTGGATCCAAGCCTCCTTTAGGCAGCAATATATCCCAACACACTGTATATGACGTTCCGAGTCCCTCAATGGACTCCCAAGAAAAGGATTTTAAAGTGAGGACAAAAATTCAATTTTTCAAGTTGTTCCTGCAGTTTCCAATCTAACGGTGTTCTGTGTCCTAACCCACAGCCTGCCGGAAGAAAAGAATCTCCGCAGCACAAGCCTCGCAGGATGCAGGACAGTCAGGGCCAGAAACCCTCCCAAGGACAACCAGCCGCCAGCCAGGGCCAGAAACCCTCCCAGGGACAACCAGCTGCCAGCCAGGGCCAGAGACCCTCCCAAGGACAACCAGCCGCCAGCCAGGGCCAGAGACCCTCCCAGGGACAACCAGCCGCCAGCCAGGGCCAGAGACCCTTCCAAGGACAACCAGCCGCCAGCCAGGGCCAGAGACCCTCCCAGGGACAACCAGCCGCCAGCCAGGGCCAGAGACCCTTCCAAGGACAACCGGCCGCCAGTCAGGGCCAGAAACCCTCCCAAGGACAACTGGCCACACCACGGGTCAAGAAAACATTTTAGGGAAAGTTCGAAAACATTTTACTGTTGTGCCAAAAACATTGACGACTGAGCCCAAGAAATAGCGTACTCGGGAGATGGCGTCCATTCTCCTCCGCAAAGTGTTATCAAGTCCGACAACGACACCTGAACTGAACCGAAAACATGGAGGTCTTTATGATTAAAGGTCTCAGAAAAAATGGACTGCACTTTGTGGAGAAATTTCTGGACCAAATATCCAAAACTTTTATCAAGGGAGGCGATACCGGCGTGCCTAGGAAATCACAGGGGTGCCTGACTTATTGGAGGATTTTTTAGTGAAATGTAAAACTGGGAAAGTGCCTGAATGACTCCTGAATTCTATATTCACTAGTCCACTCTACTCTTATTGTATCTAATTGTTTTTTTTTCAGTTAGTGTAAAGAAAAATCGTTTTTACTAAATGCAGCCTAAAAAAGTTGGGTTCAAAGTTCAACCTGCACAATTAAATCCTCCCTCCAGCCTTCCCTAGAACATTTTCCCCATCTTGGGACTTTTTGCAGACCGATCTATGAATGGATTGGTGGAAATTAGGTTTTTTTTTTGGTTTTACTGTCCTGATGATGTCACATTGTCACAGTGTTTTATTTTCTGCTGCTGAAACATTGTTCTGATTGCTAACCATTTGTAGCAAACGCTTGACCTTCGACCTGCTGCTTGATACAATCAGTTGCATGTTACGATATGTTACCATTCCCAGATTTTATTTTCCATTAAAGATTTTCAACGTGTGAGTAGATGGATTGTTGGTGGGGTGTGGAGGGATGGTTAGCGGCACACAGCAACCTAGTAGCTCTCTGGGTACTACAAGTCCCAGCATGTCCAGACAAACCTGAGAAATTAAGACTGAGCATACGATGAATTAGCTACTTCATCGAAGGTCACAGCATGTCAAGGCGATGAAAAGTTCAGAGAGAGGCAACTGAAGTTATATGCGGATCTTGGCTTTTCTTGTAAAATTCGATCTCGGGCAACGCCCTCTGGTCTCCTAAGCTTCTCTTATTGGTCATTGAAGCCACCAGCCAGCTCCCAGAACTCACACTTTCTGCATTCGCGGACCTGTTCCCACACAGATATCAAATTGGGAGCATTCCGTGCAAATACGACCCTCCCATGGGTGTACGATTAAAGTGTTTGTAAAACCTTAAAGCGGAGTTCCACCCAAAAATGGAACTTCCGCTTTAAGGGAAGATGACCCCCTGACATGCCACGTTTGGCATGTCATTTTTTTTTGGGGGGGGGGAGGGAGCGGAAACCCTCTTTTAAGAGGGTTCAAGCTCCCACTTCCTCCTGGCGCACCCGTTGCGCCGGAAGGGAGATCTCCTCTCCCCCGTCCCTCTCGACAATTATCTGGGACACGTCACAGGTCCCAGATGATTGCCCGGCCAGTCACAGTACGCAGCGCAGCTCGCTCATGCGCAGTGCGTGCCCGGCTGGTAAGTGTCCGATTATTAAAAGTCAGCAGCTGCGGTATTTGTAGCGGCTGACTTTTAATTTTTAGGTTTTTTTAATTGGAACTCCGCTTTAAGGTTTTTTTACTCGTAATGCATTACGGTAAAAAAACCTGTGACTGGAATCCCCCCAGCACCCCCCCCCCCCCCTCTACTTACCTAAGCTCCACCATGATCCAGTGCTGTGCCCCAGAGCAGCTTCTCTCTCTGCTCCATCCCTCCTCACAGGGCAGATCAATAGCCATTGGCTCCTGCTGCTGTCAATCAAATTCTGTGAGTCAAGGGCCGAGCCCCGCTATCTGTGTCTATGGGCTCAGACAGTGGGGCTCATTAGCGAGCCCGCACAAGTGCTTCCTATGGGGGGACATTCAGCAAGGGGGAGGAGCCAGAAGCACAAAGAAGAGGAGAATGGGGGCTGCTCTGTGCAAAACCATTACAAAGCAGCTAGGTATGACATGTTTTAATAAAATAAAAATTAAAGTTTTTCAATAACTTTAAGTATGTCCATGAGAATGAGGCCTAATTGTTTCTTTTTTTTTTTGTGTGCTTTCTATTGGCAGTATTGTCTTGCAAAACTTTTCTTATGGAACCTAAAAAAAGACATAAAGATAAAAGAAAAAAAAAATCTATTTTAACTGGCATTCGTTTTTTAAAAATGTAGCTGTACTGTAAATAAAAATTATACATTTTATTCTCTAATTAGTCCCATTTTTTTTGTATGGCAGAGTTTTTTGCAAATGAAAAGGGGCATTTTTAATTTTTTGCAAACTTTCTTTTTATGCGACACTTAAAATATAATCAAGCAAAACGCATGAAAAAAAAAAAATAGAAAGAATAAAGAAAAGTCAGAAAAGTAATAGCCAGTGACGGATCTAGCTTATCTGATCTGGAGGTGCAGTATATAAAGTCAGGGTGTATAATGTCAGCAGTGTTATGGGGGTGCAGGAAACCAGTATTCCCCCTTCACTCAGTGCACTTATGTATTATCAGCCACAACTAGCAAATAACATCTGACAGACGGAGGTGGTGCAGGAGTGGACAGGGAACACTGGTATGTACTGGGTTGTCATTTGATTAGGATGATTAAACAGAACTAGTGCCTCATTATATCCAGTGACCCTTACATCAGGAGTCCTCATCAGAGTTCCTCTTTACATCAGGTGTTCCCTTCAGAGCGCCCCATTTCCTCTGGTGTGCCCGTAGCCTCCCTGACGGTATTCCCGAGTGTGGCTCGGGGTTAAATTTCAGCACCCTTAGCGGTAACCCCGAGCCACACTTGGGATTGCATCTCAGGATCCTGGTGCGGTGTACTTACCTTGTCCCCAGGATCCTGCGATGTCCCCCCGCGGTGTCTGCGGGCGTGTCCTCCTCCGAAGGCTCTCTGTGTCAGGCTCCGTTCCCTGCGAGCGTCGTGACGCACGGGGGCGGAGCCTGGCGGCAAATTCAAAACAATGTAAAAATCATAACACATACAGTACAGTGTAATCTTACAGATTACAATACTGTATGAAATAATTTCACATCCCTTTTGTCCCCAGTGCTTTGTCCCATGCCCTGCATGCAGTTTTATATGATATATACTGTTCTTTCTGCCTGGAAACTGGAGATTGTCCATAGCAACCAAAAAGTGTCCCTTTATGTCAAAAGTGGCTTTAGACCAGCTAGAAAACAGCGATCGTAAATTAGAACACTTGCAGAATTGAGAGATAGTGAATCGTGGGGAAATTTATTTTATTATTATTATATTATTATTTTTTAAATTATTTATATTTATTTATTATATTATAATTTATGATTTTGTGTTTCAAACTTCATCATACCCGGGATATCTACTAGACTCTTGGTGGACAGATTTAAGTGTATTATTGTTAAGAATTACAGGCCTACAATATAAAACGCCAAATTTCCATGCAAAATAATTGTGCCGCGTTCAGCACCTAAAATCCAAAATAATCATACCGCCAGGGAGGTTAAAGCAACTGTCCCCATCAGAGCCTCCTTTACAGAAACTGTCCTAATCAGAGCCCCCCTTACATCAATTGGCCCCATCAGAGCCCCATTACAGCAACTGTCTTCATCAGAGGACACTCACATCAACTGTCCCCATCAGAACCCCCATTACAGCAACTGTCCCCCCATCAGAACCCCCATTACAGCAACTGTACCCCCCATCAGAGCCCCCTTACAGCAACTGTCTCCATCAGAGCCCCCCTTACAGCAACTGTCCCCCCATCAGAGCCCCCCTTACAGCAACTGTCCCCCCATTGCAGCAACTGCCCCCCCCATCAGAGCCCCCTTACAGCAACTGTCCACCCCATCAGAGCCCCCTTACAGCAACTGTCTCCATCAGAGCTCCCTTACAGCAACTGTCCCCATCAGAGCCCCCTTTACAGAAACTGTCCTAATCAGAGCCCCTCTTACATCAACTGTCCCCATCAGAGCCCCCATTACAGCAATTGTCCCCCCCATCAGAGTCCCTATTACAGCAACTGTCCCCCCCATCAGAGCCCCAATTACAGCAACTGTCCCCCCCATCAGAGTCCCTATTACAGCAACTGTCCCCCCCATCAGAGCCCCAATTACAGCAACTGTCCCCCCCCCAACCAGAGCCCCCTTACAGCAACTATCCACCCCATCAGAGCCCCCCCTTACAGCAACTGTCTCCATCAGAACCCCCCTTACATCAACTGTCCCCATCAGAGCCCCCATTACAGCAACTGCCCCCCCATCAGAGCCCCCTTACAGCAACTGTCCACCCCATCAGAGCCCCCCTACAGCAACTGTCTCCATCAGAGCCCCCCTTACATTAACTGTCCCCATCAGAGCCCCCATTACAGCAACTGTCCCCCCATCAGAGCCCCCCTTACAGCAACTGTCCCCCCCATCAGAGCCCCAATTACAGCAACTGTCCCCCCCAACCAGAGCCGCCTTACAGCAACTGTCCCCCCTATCAGAGCCCCAATTACAGCAACTGTCCCCCCCAACCAGAGCCCCCTTACAGCAACTGTCCACCCCATCAGAGCCCCTCTTACATCAACTGTCCCCATCAAAGCCCCATTACAGCAACTGTCTTCATCAGAGCCGTCTCACATCAACTGTCCCCATCAGAGCCCCCATTACAGCAACTGTCCCCCCATCAGAGCCCCCTTACAGCAACTGTGTCCATCAGAGCCCCCTTACAGCAACTGTCCCCCCCATCAGAGCCCCCTTACAGCAACTGTCCACCCCATCAGAGCCCCCTTACAGCAACTGTCCCCATCAGAGCCCCCTTACAGCAACTGTCCCCATCAGAGCCCCCTTTACAGAAACTGTCCTAATCAGAGCCCCTCTTACATCAACTGTCCCCATCAGAGCCCCCATTACAGCAACTGTCCCCCCCATCAGAGTCCCTATTACAGCAACTGTCCCCCCCATCAGAGCCCCAATTACAGCAACTGTCCCCCCCAACCAGAGCCCCCTTACAGCAACTGTCCACCCCATCAGAGCCCCCCCTTACAGCAACTGTCTCCATCAGAGCCCCCCTTACATCAACTGTCCCCATCAGAGCCCCCATTACAGAAACTGTCCTAATCAGAGCCCCTTTTACATCAACTGTCCCCATCAGAGCCCCCATTACAGCAACTGCCCCCCCCCCCCATCAGAGCCCCCTTACAGCAACTGTCCACCCCATCAGAGCCCCCCTACAGCAACTGTCTCCATCAGAGCCCCCCTTACAGCAACTGTCCCCATCAGAGCCCCCTTTACAGAAACTGTCCTAATCAGAGCCCCTCTTACATCAACTGTCCCCATCAGAGCCCCCATTACAGCAACTGTCCCCCCATCAGAGCCCCCCTTACAGCAACTGTCCCCCCTATCAGAGCCCCAATTACAGCAACTGTCCCCCCCAACCAGAGCCCCCTTACAGCAACTGTCCACCCCATCAGAGCCCCCCCTTACATCAACTGTCCCCATCAGAGCCCCCATTACAGAAACTGTCTTAATCAGAGCCGCCTCACATCAACTGTCCCCATCAGAGCCCCCATTACAGCAACTGTCCCCCCATCAGAGCCCCCTTACAGCAACTGTCTCCATCAGAGCCCCCTTACAGCAACTGTCCCCCCATCAGAGCCCCCTTACAGCAACTGTCTCCATCAGAGCCCCCTTACAGCAACTGTCCCCCCATCAGAGCCCCCTTACAGCAACTGTCTCCATCGGAGCCCCCTTACAGCAACTGTCCCCCCATCAGAGCCCCCTTACAGCAACTGTCTCCATCGGAGCCCCCTTACAGCAACTGTCCCCCCATCAGAGCCCCCTTACAGCAACTGTCTCCATCGGAGCCCCCCTTATATATACTGTCTCTATCAGAGCCCCCCTTATATCACCTGTCCCTATCAGAGCCCCCCTTATATCAACTTTCCCTATCAGAGCCCCCCTTACAGCACTGTCCCCATCAGAGCACCCCTTATATCAACTGTCAACTATACATTATTGCATTGTGTGTCAGTTTACACAGAGGAGGCTGAATTTTGACAGCTGCTGATGATTAATATGAAGCAATGCCTGGCTGTCATTATGACAGCCAGTAATTATGGCGGGCGGGGGGGAGGGATCAGTGGCAGTGGGAGGAGCTGGATTTAGAAAATGCGTCCCGAAAACTGTGTCAGCATTATTTACAAATCTCCTGTGTTCAAAATCCTAAAGAGAAAACCTTCACAGAGCAAAATACCCGCCTGTCATTGTGGATGATCCTTCTCCCCCAATGAGATTTTTTCTCACTTACTGTCCTTGCGACACCAATACAAGGAATGGAAGCATCAGTTGTCACCAGGAAGACAAAGCAAAAAAACCTTTTCACACATTCTAAACCTTCCCCGCTCCGTTAACAATGTGTCTTTTGCCTTTGTCTGTGTCTCCATTAAAGATATTTTCATGACTTCCTGTCCTGACGGGAAGTGAGAAGAAATCTCCTCAGCTACGCAGATGGAAATAAAAGCCAGAGAGAAGATCCTGATCCCCCCCCCCCCGCTCTACTGAAGATATGTTTTTGTCTGTGACCCCATCAAAGAGATTTTCTTCCAGACAGGAAGTGTGGGGTAAATCCTCCCTTTGTGGGGAAATTTGTAAACATTCTTATTTTAACCTTTCACGGACGACGGCCTTTTATCGTGGCGTCAAATCTGACCGTCCTCCCAGCAGGAAAGGTCACGTTCGTGATTTTGGGATTGGCAGCGACAATATATTCACCCGCATCTCCCACCCCCCCTCCCCCCATCCCGTCATCTAAATTAAGATGATTTTAGTTCTTTTCTTATTTGTAATTCCTCCCGAAAATGTAAGAGCCGTCGGTGAAGTCGGGGGGGGGGGGGGGTTGAGACATATGGCGCGGGAGGACCATCAATCTCGCCGTGACGTTCCTTATTTTAAACTGCTTTGTATTCAGGACTTCCGCAATTATAATAAATGAGTTCATTTAAACTTCAAAATCAATCAGTAATTTCACCAGAGGAAAAAAAATGTAAGTACCAATTAAGGAAGAAGAAGTGATCTCTATTGTCTAATACAATATTAATGCCGCGTGATTGGGGGAGGGGGAGGGGGGGCTGCAGCTGCAGCTATATCGCCTTACCTGGAGCCGTCTTCTAAATAAGATGTGATTTCTGTGACGGGGACGATCGCTGCGTCACAACAATGCTAATCACTGGATGGAAATCATTGCGAGCAAATTCACGTGGCGCGAACGGCGCCCGCCTAAAGGAAAGAAATCTGGGGCTGTCATCCTCATCCCTCGGTATTGGGGACAGGCATGGCATCACGTGCAAAGACAGCAGATGTGCTCATTGTTATTCCATTGCGAATCCAAGAATCGGGATGACAGCGCCGTTTTTTTTCCTTAGAATTAAAGCACACTGTGATGTCACCACCTCACCCCACCCCCCAGCCGGTTGAATGGACAATAAAAAAGAAACAGCTATACACTAAAGGGTGTATTTACAGTGGAACCTTGGACTGCAAGCATAATCCGTTCCAGGAGAATGCTTGTAATCCAAAGCACTCGCATATCAAAGCGAGTTTCCCCATAGAAGTCAATGGAAACGAAGATAATTTGTTCTGCATTGACTTCTATTGCATGCAGTACCGCATGTGGCCAGAGGTGGAGGGGGGGCACCGGAGAGCCTCGGAAATACTCGTGAACGGAGTATTTCCGAGTGTTTCCGAGTATTTCCGAGTGGTTCAGAGTATTTCCGAACGGCTCTGAACGGCTCCAAACCGTTCCGAGTGTAACCGGCGCCCCCCCCCCGCACCCCTGGCCAAATGCGGTACTGCACGCCCCATTATCTTGAATTCTGCTCGTTTTGCGAGACAACACTCGCAAACCGAGTCAGAATTTTTTTTAAAAAAAGTTGCTCTTCTTTCAAAACGCTCGTTAACCACGTTACTCGTTGACCACGTTACTCGTTGACCAAGGTTCCACTGAGGCTCTTTTACCTGAAGTAACTGCAATCAAAAAGGCAGTTTTGAGCGTCAGGTTCCATAGAGAAGAGGATTCCGACGGGGCAAAAGGATGAGTTGTCAGAAAGTCCAAGACAAAAGGACAGATCCCAAACAGGAAAAGATCGCTTTACTGGCGGCCGAATCTTCTTAACTGCTGTGAAGAATTGGATGATAAGCATGTCTTCCGCCCATCTCTTGTGTAGATGCCGAAATAGCCGCCACCTGAACCTTTAGAGAACTTAGTCCGAGACCGAGATTTAGGCCTACCTGTAGAAAATCTAAGAGGAGCGAGGAAGAAGGGACCGTGGGGTCCGAACACCTGCCGGTTGCAAACATTTTGAACCTATTCCAGATTTTTGTTGTATACACAATTCGGGGATGCTTTTCTAGCCTTTAACAGCAATGAAATCACTTCAGATGAGCAACCTAGGGATTGGAATTTTTGACTCTCAACATCCAAACATGAAGATTCAGCTTCAGTGAGATGCTGGGTGTACAAATCTCCCTTGAGAGAGAAGACGAGGTAAGATCGGAATCTTGATGGGGTGACAGGTGCTGAGGTACATTGCCCAGGTGAACCACGGCCTCCGCGGCCGCTATGGGAGAATTGCCACCATTCTGACCAATTCTTTCAGTAATCTGAGGAGGAACCTCGAGATTAGAGGTTTGGGGGGAAACTCATATGCTGTCCTGCATTGCCAAGAACTCGAAAGGGCATCCACTGCTTCTGCCTGGGGATGAGGCAGTCGGGCGAGGAACCTCGGTAATTTGGCATTCACTGATAGGGCGAAGCGATCGATTTCCAGGGGATTCTGGAGATTCATGATCCAGGTGAAGGGACCATTCGTTGCTGTCTTGAAAGTTCCCGGGACAGGTGATCTGCCTCCTCGTTCAGGTGGCCCGGAAGGTAGACTGCCTTCAGATCCAGCAGGTTCCTTTCTGCCCATAGCATAATGGGCTTCACCTCCCTCAATAAAGGAACGCTGTGGGTTCCCCACTGCCGGTGGATATACGACACTGCCGCCCTGTTGCCCAAGCGTAATTCTCTATTTATTTAGAGGGTGTGGGTTTAGATTTGATTTGTAATTTTAATTTTCATATATATATATGTTTTTTTATGTATCTATATTTGTGTTCTAATTTCATTTTATTTCTCAGGTTTTTTTTTGAGGGTGTAAGTTTTTTAAGTGTATATTAATTTGTTGAGTTTATTTATTTTTATATTTATCTATTTATTTTTATTTAGAGAGCCTTTTTTCATATTTAGATTAGGTTATTTACATTTATTTACACACACATATATATATATAATATATGTTTTTTTTTCTGTTTTGTTTTGTGTTTCTTTATTTAGAGGGTCTGAGGTTTTTATATATTTAGATTAGTGTATGTATTTTCATTTTTAGATCTATTTATTTATGTAGATGGTGTGGGTTTTTGTGTATTTAGGTTAGTTTAGTTTATTTACATTTTCATATATATTTATTTTTGTTTTTTTATTTCCTTTATTGAGGCTAATAAGGGGAAGTTTTTTTTGTCACAAGAGCAGGTCCAGGATAGGATAGGCAAATGAAGCTTCCATACCCTTAACCCCAAGGAGCCATTATAGGTCCGTTAGACCCCTAAAAACCACCCAAAAATATTTTGGAACTTTCTGGGATATGAGACCTCTCATATTTTCTCTTACCTAATACATGGCAGTGTTGGACCTTTGCCCACTCTTGGTGGTCTTTGTATGGGCCCACTATGGAGTGTGCCAACGTTGTGGCATAGTGGTACCTCAGCATCTGTGGGTCCTGCACCGCCATGTCATACGCGGCATTGCGTATCGATAACTTCACTTACTGCGCTACTTACGGCCTCATTGACCCGGAAGAAACGCGCTGGTCGGAGCTTCGACCCCCTAAACTCGACCATTATAACCGCTTCAGATTTTTTTTTTCTATTGTCTGGATTGTAGCCGCGAACCCGTCCCGGTATTGAATCGTAAACGAAGAACAATGTAGCAGCATTTCCCAGGGAACACGGCGCACGCAGGCTACCTGCGGGGGGAATAAACCTTGTCGTAATTTGAGACGACAGCGGTTAATGGGGCGACGCTGGATGCGGCCCCCCGGGACGCCTCTAGACGGGTAATTGCTGCCACTGACAAGAGCCGGGAGAGAACAGAAAAAGACTTTACGTGTAACCGGCTGCACCACTGTGGGGTATTTGGGACGCCTTGTTATCTAATGCTCGTGTTCTGCGGCAAGAAAAAACGTTCGCTGCGTCCGAAAGTCATTGTCATGGAAGATGTCGTGTTTATGCAGAGGAAATCACAGAGACCCACTGCAAGGATTAACTCAAATACTCCATTAACCCCTCGCTGCCTGAGACTTCCCCTTCATACATCTGAGAATCCGGACAGGATTTAAAGGACAACAGCACCCAAAATGTTGGTAAAAAAAGTGACATAATATGCCAGATTCTTATATTTCTCAGGAAATCCAGTGATCAGATTTCCTCACCTACTGCAGGGAAATTTCCCCATTGTGGGAGGGGCAGAGACACAAACTACTGCAGGAAATCTCACCATTGTGGGAGGGGCAGAGACACAAACTACTGCAGGGAAATCTCCCCATTGTGGGAGGGGCAGAAATACAAACTACTGGGAGAAATCTCACCATTGTAGGAGGGGCCGAGACACAAACTACTGCAGTAAATCTCAATATTGTGGGAGGGGCAGAGACACAAACTACTGCAAGGAAATCTCACCATTGTGGGAGGGGCAGAGACACAAACTACTGCAAGGAAATCTCACCATTGTGGGAGGGGCACAGACACAAATTACTGCAGGAAATACCACCATTGTGGGAGGGGCAGAGACACAAACTATTGCAGGTAATCTCACTGTTGTGGGAGGGGCAGAGACACAAACTACTGGAGGGAAATCTTACCATTGTGGGAGGGGCAGAGACACAAACTACTGGAGGGAAATCTCACCATTGTGGGAGGGGCAGAGACACAAACTACTGCAGGTAAATCTCACCATTGTGGGAGGGGCAGAGACACAAACTACTGCAGGGAAATCTCACCATTGTGGGAGGGGCAGAGACACAAACTACTGCAGGAAATCTCACAGTTGTGGGAGGGGCAGAGACACAAACTACTGCGGAGAAATCAAGACCCTAAGCAATGTAGAAGACACAAGTAAGTGTTAAAGAAATTCTACCTCAAATGGTCGGTGAGAGAGCAATTTCCACCCAGCATTTGCAAACTCCTTCAAAACTGGGTAAAAAAGTTTTCAAATTCTTTTTTTCTCTCCAATTTCGAAAAAACATTGAAATTATAAGAATGAAATAAAAATCAGGTGAAGAATTACAAACCCCATTCGCAGGAGATTACAATTCCGCTGGGAGATTTTCCTCGGGACGAATCTGCGGCGGTTTAACGCGGCGAACAAAAACCCCATAAATGACAAGAGCTCAGGTAAACAAAAAGCTATTAAGGATAACCCTACTGCCTCTATCAGCCGTCCGCGCCAATTGTCAAATCTGCCGTTTTACGAGGTTGAAATAATAGTTTGGGGAACGACTCCGCTGAAAGTTCATTACGGAGAGACAAAAGACTTATGTATAATCAATAGAGGAAAACCATTATTATTGACTTTAAATTAATGAGAAGGCGAGGGGGAGCTGCCGCGGCGAAGATACCGCGAGTTGGAAATCTCTTTTTCTCTTTTTTTTTATTTTTATTGCACAATAAAGGATTAGCGGTATCCAGATAACGGACTTAGACGCTTTTATCTTAAATTAATACGGCGCTCTTCTTTTGTTATTAAGTTTATTTCTGGTAATTTCACAAAAATTGGTCTTTCCGACATGACATCATTTTTAGGCCTTCGAAATTTTTACGAGAGAGCGACGCAACTCCGCGACGTCTGACCTCGAAGGGTCAAAATCACTACTAATATACGACATGGTCACTAAAATTGTTACCAATATTTTATTAACCACGTGACCTCCAGAAAGTTTTAACCCCCCCTTTGACGACCAGGGCATTTTTTGCTATTCAGCACTGCGCTATTTTAACTGCTAATTGTGCGGTCATGCAACACTATAACCCAAACAAAATTTGTATTTTTTTTTAACACAAATAAAGCTTTCTTTTGGTGGTATTTGATCACCACTGTTTTTTTTTAATTATTATTATTATAATAACAAATAAATTTCGAAAAAAAAAAGATATTTTCATATCATATATATTAACATATCCGATAAAATCAAATTTCTTCATAAATTTAGGCCAAAATGTATACTGCATGTCTTTGGTAAAAAAACAAAAAATACCCCAATACATGTACATGAATCGGGTTGTGTGAAGGGTAAAGCGCCTGCAAACTACGGGATATATAGTGGAATTTACGTAGCTATAGACGCCATACTGGTAATGGCGGTGATCAGTGACTTATAGTGGTACTGTTATAGTGTGGAAGGCGACCTAGCGCTGTCATCTGGGAGCATTTCTGGGACAAGGTCCCCTAGAGCCCAGGGCAAAGATGCCAAACTGCCCCCCCCCCCCCAAAAAAAAAATGTGTCAGCAACCCCCCCCCCCTCTCAAAATAATTGAGCACTAATCTGCACACTCACCCCCTAATCATAAATTCCCTTTGCAAGCCAAAATTCTCCAAACAAAATTTCCCCCTCCTACCAATACAACCCCACCCTCTCCCAGCTACCCCCCCCCACCCCTCAAAATTCCCTGTTCCTAAAACAAATTCCCCACACCTCCTAGCACATCCCTCCCCCCTCCAAATTTCCCATCCTATAACAAGTCTTACCCCCTGCCACCCACAAATTCCCCCTACCACAAATCATTTCCCCCCATCCCCTCTCCCAGCACAAATCCCCCCAAATCAACCCTCCTAACACAACTCCCACCCCCATATTTCCCCATCTAGAACAAATCCTCTAAAATTTTCCTTCCTGGAACCAATCTTACCCCCGTCACCCCCCCCCCCCCAAATTACACTTCCCATCATTAATTCCCTCCCCCCAATTACCACAGCACAAATCCCCCATTACACTCTCCCAGCACAAATCCCCCCAAATTCCTCCCCCTAGAACAAATCTTATTTGTATACTTAGGCATGCATAGCCCATTGCATTACAGTGTATAGAGAGAGAGGGGGCAAGAGAGAGAGAGAGAGAGGGAGGGAGAATGAGGTGGGATGAGAGAGGGAAAGAGAGAGAGAGGGAGATAGAGAGAGAGAGAGAGAGGGGGGGGAGAGAGAGAGCGGGAGAGAGAGAGAGAGGGGGGAGAGAGAGAGAGAGCGGGAGAGAGAGAGAGAGCGGGAGAGAGAGAGAGAGCGGGAGAGAGAGATAGAGAGAGAGGGGGGAGAGAGAGAGAGCGGGAGAGAGAGAGAGAGCGGGAGAGAGAGAGAGAGCGGGAGAGAGAGAGAGAGCGGGAGAGAGGGGGGAGTGAGAGAGAGAGGGGGAGAGAGAGAGGGAGAGAGGGGGGAGAGAGAGGGGGAGAGAGAAAGAGAGAGAGAGAGGGGAGAAAGGAGGTGAGAGAGAGAGAGGGGGTGAGAGAGATAGAGACAGGGGAGAGAGGAGGTTAGAGAGGGGGTGAGAGAAAGAGGGGGCGAGAGGGGTGAGAGAGAGAGGGGGTGAGAGAGGGGTGAGAGAGATAGAGAGAGGGGAGAGAGAGAGGGGGTGAGAGAGGGGTGAGAAAGATAGGGGGTGAGAGAGACAGAGAGAGAGGGGGAGAGAGAGAGAGAGGGGAGAAAGGAGGTGAGAGAGAGAGGGGGTGAGAGAGATAGAGAGAGGGGAGAGAAGAGGTTAGAGAGGGGGTGAGAGAAAGAGGGGGGCGAGAGGGGTGAGAGAGAGAGGGGGTGAGAGAGGGGTGAGAGAGATAGGGGGAGAGAGAGGGGGTGAGAGAGATAGAGGGGGGGAGGGGGTGAGAGAGAGAGAGGGGAGAGGGGAGAAAGGAGGTGAGAGAGAGAGAGGGGGTGAGAGAGATAGAGAGAGGGGAGAGAGGAGGTGAGAGAAAGAGGGGGGCGAGAGGGGTGAGAGAGATAGAGAGAGGGGAGAGAGAGAGAGGGGGGTGAGAGGGGTGAGAGAGAGAGGGGGTGAGAGAGGGGTGAGAAAGATAGGGGTGAGAGAGAGGGGGGTGAGAGAAATAGAGAGGGGGAGAGAGGGGGGTGAGAGAGAGAGGGGGTGAGAGAGAGAGAGGGGGTGAGAGAGAGAGAGGGGGTGAGAGAGAGAGAGGGGGTGAGAGAGGGGTTAGAGAGAGAGAGAGAGGGGAGAGATGAGGTTAGAGAGGGGGTGAGAGAGAGAGGGGGGGCGAGAGATTGAGAGAGGGGGGTGAGAGAGAGGGGGGTGAGAGAGATGGGGGTGAGAGAGGGGTGAGAGAGAGGGGGGTGAGAGAGAGGGGGCTCCACTATCCCCCCTTACTACACCAGAAGGTTCCCCCATCCCTCCCCAAAAAAACTACGCCAGACTCTCATTTTCCCGCAGCCTGCCGCCTTCTTTTTACCAGCTGTGTGTAGCGAGGCTGCGGAGATACGATTGATCACAGCCCGGGAGTCCGACCTGCTCTGCCAAGTGAGCTAATTCTGAGATTGGAGGCTCCAGCAATCATCGCCTCTGCTCCCCCCCCGTCACCTAACGGTCAGTCCCCTGCCACCCCTGGTGTCACTCAGGTCCAGACTGCTCCCCCCCCCGCACTGCTCATGGTGTCCCCTCTTCCTGGGGACTATGCCGCCCCCCAGAAAAATGCCACCCAAGGCAAACGCCTTGTTTGCCTCCCGGTATATACCACCCCCTACTTGACACGGATAAACTAAACTATACTAAACATTGTTACTAATACACAACATTGTTACTAGATTTGATACATTTTTTTAAATCATTTTTTATCAATACCCCTTATTGTTTTGGAGGGCGATGGGCACTGGGCTTTCACCACTTTTTGATTGGTTCATAGGAGATTGGCGAAGGTGGAATTTTGAAAACCGCGTGGGGAGAATTTTTGCATCGCTCACGGTAGACCCGCCCCCATATTTCCAGGTAACTTTCATTCTGACACTTTATTTCTAATTATTTTTTATATTGCTGTTTTATGCGGATTACACGTCTTGCTTTTTCCCCGCTTGCCACGCCGTAAGCGCCTGAAACGTTGTGCTTCTCAGCGCCCGGGTTGAGGCTGCCGGTAATAAGCCCTCATTTGCATGTATGTAAATATATGCAGATCATGTGCTTAGTTTTATTCCGGCACATCTGGACACCCTGAAGGGAGCAGGGGGCGGATAATTCTAGAATCTACATAAATTATGAGGCTCGTGGCTCAGCATAATGTGGAATTGGAGAGATAGCGGCTATCAGTTCTCTCCCACCGCAGGCAGAGCAAATGGCAATTTCCCTGACAAGATGGCAGCCGGCGTGGCGATGCTTGAACCGCGATTAGACTGAGAATATATCATGGCGATTCAGGCCGCACCGCAGCTACATGCAAAGGTGGAGGACATATAGAGGAGCTGCCAGAAGAAATGTACAGCAAGGCACAGGGAGGGTCACAACACCCGGCGCTCTGCTTTGTGTCACTGCCCCGCCCCCTGCCTGTTCTGTGGAACACAAGATAAAGGGGATCTGGCATTAGATGGATGTTTTGATGTTCAGTAATGTGTCAGGTATTTATTACCCCTCACAGAGATCACAGTACTGCCCCTGACAGTACCGTCACCTGCTTTTCTCTCCAGAAGGACAGCGCCATCTTTGTTCAGGCATCATCCGGGGTCACCATCTACTTCCTGGACTGAGATGTGGGCTCAGAGATGACACAATCATCTAAATCCATCCTGATGCCTATGCAGTTCCTGGTTGTGTTCACAAATGTGATCAAACAGATCAGCCCCCTGCTGAAGCCTCTTTCTTTGTGACTTGCTACAAAGTTACAATGTACAGTCTGATCACTGGGGGAAGAGAGACTGAGAAAATGCTTCCTCCTCCTTCTACAAAGTTACAAGGTACAGTCTGATCATTGAGGGGAGGGGAGACTGAGGAAATGACTCCTCCTCCTTCTACAAAGTTACAAGGTACAGTCTGATCATTGGGGGGGGGGGGGGGGGAGACTGAGGAAATGCCTCCTCCCCCTTCTAGAAAGTTACATCGTACAGTCTGATCACTGGGGGAGGGGAGACTGAGGAAATGACTCCTCCTCCTTCTACAAAGTTACAATGTACAGTCACTCGGGGAGGGGAGACTGAGGAAATGACTCCTCCTCCTTCTACAAAGTTACAATGTACAGTCTGTTCACTCGGGGAGGGGAGACTGAGGAAATGACTCCTCCTCCTTCTACAAAGTTACAATGTACAGTCTGATCACTGGGGGAGGGGAGACTGAGGAAATGACTCCTCCTCCTTCTACAAAGTTACAATGTACAGTCTGATCACTGGGGGAGGGGAGACTGAGGAAATGACTCCTCCTCCTTTTACAAAGTTACAATGTACAGTCTGATCACTGGGGGGAGGGGAGACTGAGGAAATGACTCCTGCCTTCTACAAAATTACAATGTACAGTCTGATCACTGGGGGAGGGGAGACTGAGGAAATGCTTCCTCCTGCCTGCAGCAGACAACATAATCTCAGCCTAAGCAAAGTTACAGTGTTGCACTCTCGTCACTGGAGGGGGGGGGGACTGAGGAAATGCTTCCTCCTGCCTTTCAGAAAGTTACAATATACAGTCTAATCACTGGGGGAGAATTTAGAAATGCTTCCTCTTGCAGCATAATGATGACATCATCTCAGCCTAGGCAAAGTTACAAAGTTGCAGTCTGATCAGGGGGGGGGGGGGCGGGACTGAGGAAATGCCTCCTCCTGCCTGCAGCAGACTAATGACATCATCTCAGCCTCGGAAAAGTCACAGGGGGAGGGGAGACTGAGGAAATGCTTCCTCCTCCTCTTTCTACAGTTACAACATACAGTCTGGTCACTGAGGGGAGTGGAGACTGAGGAAATGACTCCTCCTCCTTCTACAAAGTTACAATGTACAGTCTGGTCACTGGGGGGAGGGGAGACTGAGGAAATGCTTTCTCCTGCCTGCAGCAGACTGACGACATCATCTCAGCCTAGGCAACATCATTGACTGGAGTTTAAGGATGTTTTTGACAACAAAAGGAGTTTTTTCTGAGCAATGATCCTGTTGCTGTATATTGTCACACGTCAGGAACTTACAAATTTGTAAAGTTTCTGACATTCACTTTAACAGCAGCAAATTGGTGACGGTTATGCTGAACTCTGTTCATTCTGTAAGCTTTTATAAAACACCTATTCATAAAACATTCGTCGCACGAATGTCAGAAGCATTTATGCAATTGAAACAAAATGTCCCATATTTTTTCTAAGAGATTACTCCCTGCATTGTCAGCTCCATCTAGTGGCCAAAACTTGGTATGGTTTCCTGAAATATCTCCATGAGAAAACTATACCACATTTTGGCCACTAGGTGGAGCTGACTGTACAGGCAGTAATCTTGGGGACATTTCCTTCAATTTGCACGAACGCTCCTCACATTTGTGCAACAAACGTTGTATAAATAGACCCTTTACTATGCATCAGCATTGTAGATCAGCCAGTGTCATATTTCATGCAGCCATTAGAGGGAGTTCCAGTCTGCAAGTGAGACAGAGCAATCGGCATTCATGCTGAACGGCTGTTATGTTGGCATCAAAACCCAGAGATTGTCCTACAGATCGTCGCTCCCTGACACTCCCACAGCCATCAATGGATCTTCAGTCTGGTCTTCACGGGCTCTTCCTCTGGAATATCAGAAGTGTGACACCTCTGTGTGGATAACCAGCAAATGGTGGCTTCTGCCATCATCCCCAATTTTAATATTACCGCAAACAATCCTCCTCACAGCGCCGGAAGCAGCGGGCCTCATAATACACGATTGCAACAACGTAAAATTGGTTTGCAGCACTCAGCGGTACCCTTCCCCCTCCATGTCTGATCCGCCAATAGATTGCATGTTATCTTCACTTCTAGAAAGCAATTTCACTAAAACACAACAATTTCACAATTGTCGAACATGATTGTTCAGCCGGGGCAAAGAAAATATCATTCTCCTCGCCGGTACAGACAAAGCCAGTGCATGAAATACCAGCTGATGAATAAATCTCAGAGGTTTGGTGCTGGGAAAAAAGATGGACGGGGCTTATTGGATCGAAGAATAAACCAGGTGCAAAAAAGAATCGTAAGGAATTAATGAGTGTTAAATATAATTCTGATTTTATAACAAGTCATCGTTAGTGGATACAATGTTGGTGTTCTAGATTGTGTTGACTGAAACCTCCACATCTAACCCACCATATGTCCTCCTAGAGTTGGAGATCACATCATTCATACATTTGTCACAGTCAGATGTTGGCCTTGGAGACCAGTAGCCATAGCAGTAGAGAGGCTCCCACCAACACACTGGATAAATGCAACAGCAGCCGGTCACTCTGGTGGATGAAACAGGCTCACCAGAGGTGTGGGGTCTAAGCACTAACGGGGGTTCACCAGAGCTCCTGATGGTGGAGATAGTTTTTGCTACATGTTAGTACCAGGTCGCAGTCCTCAGGACCGCTCCACCGGGTGGTGAGCTAGCCAGGGTCCAGTAGCAGATGTGGCATGTAGGGATCAAGCAGAAGCATAGTCAGTAAACAAGCCAAAGCTCAGTAATGAATGGTTGCAGGTTGGGATCAAGCAGAAGCGGAGTCAAGGAACAAGCCAAAGGTTGGTAATGACTGGTTGCAGGTTGGGATCAAGCAGAAGCATAGTCAAGGCACAAGCCGAAGGTAGGTAACAAGTGATTGTAGGTCGGGATCAAGCAGAAGCATAGTCGAAGAACAAGCCAAAGGTCAGTAACAAGTGGTCGCAGGTTGGGATCAAGCAGAAGCATAATGAAGGCACAAGCCAAAGGTCAGTAACAAGTGATTGTAGGTCGGGATCAAGCAGAAGCATAGTCGAGGAACAAGCCAAAGGTCAGTAACAAGTGGTTGCAGGTTGGGATCAAGCAGAAGCATAGTCAAGGCACAAGCCAAAGGTCTGTAATGAATGGTTGCAGGTCAGGATCAAGCAGAAGCATAGTTGAGGAACAAGCCAAAGGTCGGTAATGATTGGTTGCAGGTTGGGATCAAGCATAAGCATAGTCGAGGAACAAGCCAAAGATCAGTAATGAATGGTTGCAGGTTGGGATCAAGCAAAAGTGTAGATGAGGAACAAGCCAAAATTCGGTAATGACTGGTTGCAGGTTTGGATCAAGCAAAAGCATAGACGAGGAACAAGCCAAAGGTAGGTAACAAGTGGTTGTAGGTCGGGATCAAGCAGAAGCATAGTGAAGGCACAAGCCAAAGGTCAGTAATGAATGGTTGCAGGTTGGGATCAAGCAAAAGCATAGTCAAGGAACAAGCCAAAGGTCAGTAACAAGTGGTTGTAGGTCAGGTTCAAGCAGAAGCATAGACGAGGAACAAGCCAAAGGTCAGTAACAAGTGGTCACAGGTTGGGATCAAAAAAAAGCATAGATGAGGAACAAGCCAAAGGTAGGTAACAAGTGGTTGCAGCTCGGGATCAAGCAGAAGCATAGATGAGGAACAAGCCAAAGGTCAGTAACAAGTGGTCGTGGGTTCGGATCAAGCAGAAGCATAGTGAAGGCACAAGCCAAAGGTCAGTAATGAATGGTTGCAGGTTGGGATCAAGCAGAAGCATAGTCAAGGCACAAGCTAAAGGTCGGTAATGAATGGTTGCAGGCTGGGATCAAACAGAAGCATAGTTGAGGAACAAGCCAAAGGTCAGTAATGAATGGTTGCAGGTTGGGATCAAGCAAAAGTGTAGATGAGGAACAAGCCAAAGGTCGGTAATGAACGATTTCAGGTTGGGATCAAGCAAAAGTGTAGATGAGGAACAAGCCAAAGGCCAGTAACAAGTGGCCGTAGGTTGGGGTCCAGCAGAAGCATAGTCGAAGAACAAGCCAAAGGTCTGTAACAAGTGGTCGCAGGTTGGGATCAAGCAGAAGCCTAGATGAGGAACCAGCCAAAGGTAGGCAATAAGTGGTGGCAGGTCAGGATTAAGCAGAAGCATACTCGAGGAACAAGCCAAAGGTCAGTTACAAGTGGTTGCAGGTTGGGATCAAGCAGAAGCCTAGATGAGGAACCAGCCAAAGGTAGGCAATAAGTGGTTGCAGGTCAGGATTAAGCAGAAACATACTCGAGGAACAAGCCAAAGATCAGTTACAAGTGGTTGCAGGTTGGGATCAAGCAGAAGCATTGACAAGGAACAAGCCAAAGGTCAGTAATGATTGGTGGCAGGTTGGGATCAAGCAGAAGCATAGTCAAGGAACAAGCCAAAGGTAGATAACAAGTGGTCGCAGGTTGGAATCAAGCAGAAGCGTAGACGAGGAACAAGCCAAAGGTGGGTAATGATTGTTGTTCCATGGCAGACTCTATGTGAAGGGCAACCTGAAGCATCGCTCTGTGGAGAACCGTGGTTATCCAAGAGTGGAGTGTAGTGGGGTGGAGGAGACGATGGACCATTTCCTGCTTCAGTGCCCCTTGAATGTAGAAGTCTACAAGCGGGTGGGGGCTCTGGGTATCCTTTTCTTTTCCCACATGAGTTATGCCGAGTGTTCATAAGGAGCCTTTGGGATTTTGACTTTGAGACGCTTTTTCTACTTAGCTTAGTAGTCCCTTACTTCACGTAGAATGCACTGTGTCAGGTTTCCATTCAGAAAAAAGTCCTTCCTGTCGAGGTGGTGGTGCACAATGTTCTGGATGAGGTTGGGAAGATTCGGGGTCTTGAGTAGGACAGGTGGCGGCCAGAGGGCCTTGACAAAGGTGTGAAGGAATGTCAGGTCCCCATAGCTGCTGTCAGTCTCTGGGTGTGCGGCTTTTCTCTCTGTCCTTTCACGTCGATTTTGATAAGGTCTAATTTTTGGAAAAGGGCTGCATGCATGGGTTACATGTTTGATCGTTTCTTAGCTTGAGGGTGTGTTTAGGTGGAGGTTAGGGCTTTGTTTTGCATAATTTTGTAATTTGCTACTAATACGATTATGTTTCTTTGTATATAGTTCTATTTATGCTTTTTTTTTTTTTTATCTGCTGATGTAAGCCTGTTTGTTTTTGTTTATTTATGTATATATACTTTTTTTATTTATTTTTGTATATATATGATAATATGTTTTAATACCAAGCTGTATGCTTGCAAGATTTTTATAAACAAAACTTTACACTCTAATGTCCCCTCCCCCACAGTCACACTATTATTATTATACATTTATATAGCTCTGACATATACCGCAGTGCTGTACAGAGAACACTCAGCCAGTAAAATCAGTCTCTGTACCAGAGGAGCTTACACTCTAATGTCCCCTCCCCCCTAGTCACATACGATTATTATTATAAATTATAAAGCTCTTTTAGTGCTCATACTTGGATTTGGAGTTTTCGGATCCTTTTTAGTTAATAATCGTAATTCTTTGATACAATTTGGCAGCCTGATTGCCGCACAGCGTATACTCCGTCTCTTCTTTTTTTTATCGCCGTTCCTTTGTACAGTAAATAAAGAATCGTTTGTCGGGCTGTGATATACACTACCGTTCAAAAGTTTGGGGTCACATTGAAATGTCCTTATTTTTGAAGGAAAAGCACTGTACTTTTAAATGAAGCTAACTTTAAACTAGTCCTAACTTTAAACAAATATACTCTATACATTGCTAATGTGGTAAATGACTATTCTAACTGCAAATGTCTAGTTTTTGGTGCAATATCTACATAGGTGTATAGAGGCCCATTTCCAGCAACTATCACTTCAGTGTTCTAATGGTACAATGTGTTTGCTCATTGGCTCAGAAGGCTAATTGATGATTAGCAAACCCTTGTGCAATCATGTTCACACATCTAAAAACAGTCTAGCTCCTTCCAGAAGCTACAAAACTGACCTTCCTGTGAGCAGATTGAGTTTCTGGAGCATCACATTTGTGGGGTCAATTAAACGCTCAAAATGGCCAGAAAAAGAGAACTTTCATCTGAAACTCGACAGTCTATTCTTGTTCTTAGAAATGAAGGCTATTCCATGCGAGAAATTGCAAAGAAATTGAAGATTTCCTACAACGGTGTGTACTACTCCCTTCAGAGGACAGCACAAACAGGCTCTAACCAGAGTAGAAAAAGAAGTGGGAGGCCGCGTTGCACAACTAAGCAAGAAGATAAGCACATTAGAGTCTCTAGTTTGAGAAACAGACGCCTCACAGGTCCCCAACTGGCATCTTCATTAAATAGTACCCGCAAAACACCAGTGTCAACATCTACAGTGAAGAGGCGGCTGCGGGATTTTGGGCTTCAGGGCAGAGTGGCAAAGAAAAAGCCATATCTGAGACTGGCCAATATAAGAAAAAGATTAAGATGGGCAAAAGAACACAGACATTGGACAGAGGAAGACTGGAAAAAAGTGTTGTGGACGGATGAATCCAAGTTTGAGGTGTTTGGATCACAAAGAAGAACGTTTGTGAGACGCAGAACAAATGAAAAGATGCTGGAAGAATGCCTGACGCCATTTGTTAAGCATGGTGGAGGTAATGTGATGGTCTGGGGTTGCTTTGGTGCTGGTAAGGTGGGAGCTTTGTACAGGGTAAAAGGGATTTTGAATAAGGAAGGCTATCACTCCATTTTGCAACGCCATGCCATACCCAGTGGACAGCGCTTGATTGGAGCCAATTTCATCCTACAACAGGACAATGACCCTAAACACACCTCCAAATTGTGCAAGAACTATTTACAGCAGAAGCAGGCAGCTGGTATTCTATCGGTAATGGAGTGGCCAGCACAGTCACCAGATCTGAACCCCATTGAGCTGTTGTGGGAGCAGCTTGACCGTATGGTACGCCAGAAGTGCCCATCCAACCAATCCAACTTGTGGGAGCTGCTTCTAGAAGCGTGGGGTGCAATTTCTCCAGCTTACCTCAATAAATTAACAGCTAGAATGCCAAAGGTGTGCAATGCTGTAATTGCTGCAAAAGGAGGATTCTTTGATGAAAGCAAAGTTTGATGTAAAAACAATGTTATTTCAAATACAAATCATTATTTCTAACCTTGTCAATGTCTTGACTCTATTTTCTATTCATTTCACAACGTATGGTGGTGAATAAGTGTGACTTTTCATGGAAAACACAAAATTGTTTGGGTGACCCCAAACTTTTGAACGGTAGTGTATATCGTGGACAGATGTTGCTATATTCTTCCATTCGTCAATCACGCGAGTCGCAGATTGAGTCTGTCTTAATTATGACGCTCCCGCTGTGTTTATGGCACAGGCCTCCCTCTGCCCATATGCCAGGCTGCTTCCGAAATCTCTCCGATTCTGTTCAGGTATCTCCGGGTGTGAAAAACCTTCCGCAAGCTGGCAAAATAATCCGAGCCGGACAGGATGATAAGCAGGCGAGAAAGATGACAAGCGCAAGAGGCGGAGAACGTTATGTGAATTAAAAATAGGTTGAGTTGAAAGGTAATAATAATAATAATGATAACAATATTATTATTATTATCAATAATAATAATAATAATAATAATAATAATAATAATAATAAATGACTGGTATGATGTTTTACTATGCACTTGACTTCTGGAAGGTTTTTACCCCCTTCATGACCAGGCCATTTTTTCAGCACTACACTACTTTAACTGGTAATTGTGTGGTCATACCACACTGTACCCAAAATAAATGTATATCATTTTTTTCACACAAACAGAGCTTTCTTTTGGAGTTATTTGATCACCACTGGGGTTTGTATTTTTTATTATAAAACAAAACAAGACCGAAAATTCAGAAAGCCCCCCCCCCCAATATTTTTTACTTTCTGCTATAAAACATTTTTTAAAAATGGCATACTCGGCCACTCTGCATAACTGCTACATGTCTTTGGTAAAAAAAAATTCCAATAAGTATATATTGATTAGTTTAAAGTTATAGCGTGCACAAACTATGGCATTTATCCACTTGGTGACCGGTCTATTGTAGCTTTACTGCTACATGGTGGCCGCTCTGTGCAGAATCACACACATATACATATACATAGACATAGATATATATATATATATATATATATATATATATATATATATATATATATATATATATATATATCTCTATCTATATAGATATAGATATATATATACATATACCCTGTTTCCCCTAAAATAAGACCTAGCGTGATTGTCGGTGATGGCTGCAATATAAGCCCTACCCTCCAAATAAGCCCTACCCTGTTTCCCCGAAAATAAGACCTACAAGGACTTTAACTAGGGCTTATTTGGGGGGTAGGGCTCATATTGAAGCTATCGCCGATAATCACGCTAGGTCTTATTTTAGGGGAAACAGGGTACTAGTATAACAACAAAATACCAAACAATTCCAGTATATATCCCATAGTTTGTAGACACTATAACTTTTGCGCAAACCAATCAATATACGCTTATTGGGATTTTTTGTTTACCAAATATATGTAGCAAAATACAACTTGACCAAAATTTATGAAGAAATGTGATTTTTATTTTTTTATTGGGTGTGTTTTATAACAGAAAGCAAAAAATATTGTTTTTGTTTTTCAAAATTGTCGCTCATTTTTTTGTTTATAGCGCAAAAATTAAAAACCGCAGAGGAAAGAAAAGCTCCGTTTGTGGGGGAAAAAGGATATAAATGTAATTTGTGTAAAGCGTTACAATTACCAGTTAAAGTAGCGCAGTGCCAAAAAAAAGCAAAAATGGTCTGGTCACGAAGGGGGTGTAAACCTTCTGGAAGGAAGTGGTTAAATAGTTACATAGTGAAGATGTTATTGGATACAATTGTGTCATTTCTGTTTCATTGTATATTGGAAGAGATACTTTGTAACTTTGATCCAGACATATCAGACCTGAGGAAGGCGGGGAAGTAATCCTGAATGTGAACCCTTTTGTTGAATCATCACAATGCCAATATAACAAGTATGAGTATTGATTTATTAATTTTGAAATAATAGAGTCCAAGTGCTGCTACCCTCTGTCTTCATTTATACATAATCAATATATGAACTTATGGATAGACTCCTATATTCCCTTAAATGGCAAACCAACATCCCATAGAAACAATGTGACAGAAAACAATTGGTAAAGACTTCCCACCACATTGTAGCTACTAAGTTTGGTCACAAAATAAAATGAAATCGGTATTAAACCCAAAACCAGAAATGTCATATACAGTGATACCTCAGTTTGCGAGTAACGCGCTTCGCAAAACAAGCTATATATATTTTTTTAAATCCTGACTTGATTTGTGAGTGCTATCTCACAAGACGAGCAGGACTCAAGCCGCTGGTGTATGTATTATTACCAACGCCCCCGCACCTCTGGCCACATACAGTACTGCATACACCAGCGTCCCCGCATCTCTGGCCACATACAGTACTGCATACACCAGCGCCCCGCACCTCTGGCCACATACAGTACTGCATACACCAGCTCCCCCGCACCTCTGGCCACATACAGTACTGCATACACCAGCGCCCCCGCACCTCTGGCCACATACAGTACTGCATACACCAGCGCCCCCGCACCTCTGGCCACATACAGTACTGCATACACCAGCTCCCCCGCACCTCTGGCCACATACAGTACTGCATACACCAGCTCCCCCGCACCTCTGGCCACATACAGTACTGCATACACCAGCGCCCCCGCACCTCTGGCCACATACAGTACTGCATACACTAGCGACCCCGCACCTCTGGCCACATACAGTACTGCATACACCAGCTCCCCCGCACCTCTGGCCACATACAGTACTGCATACACCAGCGCCCCCGCTCCTGTGGCCACATACAGTATGTGGCTCCCCTGTACGCCTGGATAGGAGGGCGGCGAGGTGGTGGCATCTAGAGGAACTGATCCCTCCATGCAGCTGCTGAATGCCCGCTTCTCCTCCTCTCCCTCCCACAGACATTCAACGGCTGCAGGAGGAAAATGGAAGGCATTGGTTCCTCCACATGCTGCTCCCGCCACCTCCCTAATTCTGTCCTGCTGCCCTGGGCCCCTAAGTGCTTCCCTGGGCCCCCCTCGCCTCCCTGCAGCGCTGCCGGGTTTCCACCTCCCGCCAGCTGCTGCGAGGGATACTGTCAGGACGGAGAGCGGGGATGGGGCCAATAATTGTGTCATTTACTGGCCCCTTCCTTGTCTGAATAAATAGTCAGTGATTCATACCAATGTGCTTAATATTTGTTGTTTTTATATTCATTCACAGCTGGGGCATAGTAAGCTGTGTTTCCTATGCTTCAGTTTATGAATAAACAGGAAGCCTCTGTACAGAGCGGTTCCTGTTCATTCATTCTGTGAAGCTGAGGCTGCAGAGAAAGGGACTGATTAATTTGTCCTCAGTTCCTTTCCCTGTCTCAAAAGTGAGACATCAGGGGTCTGTTATTTCGCCAAAGCCCCCCAACAGGGGTCCTAAAAAATTTGTAAAAAAATAATTTAAAAAAATAATGGTAAAAAAAACAAAACAAAATAGAATGGTAAAAAAATAAAAATAAAACAAAAATAAAAAAACTACGACACCAGTGATGGAACTTGGCCCAACTGGGCGCAACTGGGCAACTAGGCTCTCTTGTTTTGCCACCACAGGGCAACCCCAAAATGGCAGGAAAATGGCCCACTTTGGGACCCTAATAAAGGGTCCCATGATGGGAGTAAAGGGCCCTGGGATCAGTGGGAAGGGCCCTGGTCGGGGGCAAGGGGGGCCCTGCATGATTTCTTGCAACGGAGCCCTGAAGGTTCTAGTTACGCCTCTCCTATGACTCCTGGAGTATAACAGATCCGCACTACACATCCTGCGTGGTGGAGAAGGAGGAGAGGTGAGCCAAACGGCCTTGGGCTTCAGTTCGGTGAATTTCAAAGAAGTTCGGAGGCCGAACCCCATCGATATCAACGGAAGGCAAATCTGTCCAATTAAAATGGGATCCGAGGCGACACAAATCCCAGGACGACCCTTCCCTGGGAAATAGGGGCCAGTCTCTGGCAGCCCGTGACCAGTCAGCGGTGGTTGCGGCGGTCTGCCGGTGTGAAAGGTGCGTTTCCGCCGCTAATGATCCATATTACGTTATTGTGATGAAGCGATTGTGAACGTGAGACCTAATTCCAAAACAAGAAGACCGCTAATTAACCGCTGCCACCTCCAGGCCTGAACTGTTAAATAATAGAGGATCCGGCCTCATTACGGGGAGATACGCCGCGTTTCTTTGCTTTCATGATTTGCATAAATTAAATAAGCGATTAATTAAATGTTTGCTCTGCCAGAGAGGTGATACATTCCGCAAATCATCGGCGCGGACCAGAAACCGCTTAAAGGGAAACCGCGCCCAATTTTCATCATTATTGGAACAACGGTGGGAAGACGTCTCTGATGTGACTTTGACTTTACATAGTGCTCTGTATATTGATGAATATATTCCATATACTCTGACTTTTTCCACATTTTGTGTATATATATATATATATATATATATATATATATATATATATATATATATATATATAGTATATACTGCATATATCTCCCATCTGAACAATGTTTATACTGTATGGAGGAGTGTGATAGAAAAGCCACTTCAAGTAAACCCAAACTCGATGACATTTAGTTTGCTGTATTTTCACTTTTTTGTTTTGCTCTTTTCCCATCACCGTTCTGCTGATCTTCTCCAGCGTCTTTGCAGCCACTTCCTGTCTACATGCACTCACTCCAGGGTCAGCATTGCTTCCTGATTGGACCGTGTCTACCTAATGTGTGTTGGCATGGCCCCCAGGTGAGCATGTGGCAGGATGACAACGCAGGAGAACAACCGAGAGACAATGACAGGGCGTTGTCACCCTATAACAGGAAGTGCCTAAACAAGGATCTCCATGGCAGGATCACCAGTGTTGAATGCTGCAGATAAAACAGTATGAAAACTCATTCCCTCACTGTGCTTCACTAGGAAAGGACCGCTCTGTTAAGCAGCCATTATTCAACACATGGATTTTCCCATTTACAACTCATTGATCAGTATATTGAGGGCTTAGGAATCAGTCGGCTGTGGTTTTTCCTGGCCCACCCTCCAATCACTTTGGGAGGATGGTCGGTGCCCTGCCTCAACCCCGGTTGAGACGGTTATATCGCACACCCTAACAGATCCCATTGCTGGTAACTCTTCTTGACTTTTGGGCTATTGTTTAAATTATGCATCTCACCCCTGATGACTGGCAAGAAGCCAAGAAACGCATCGGGTTCTCAAACTAAGGATGCCCTATCAAGCCTAAATCTATTCCTGACATTTATCAATTTTTTATCGAGTTTTTTCATTTCATGCGATTTTGTGATTTTGATTGGCGATTTTAATTCATGTATTTCTGTTATGAACTGCATATATGTATGTCCATTGATTTGTTTACACTACTGAGTCTTCAATCATTGTTACTGCTAAATATGCTTATATATTAAGTCATGCGACTATGTCTGTATCTATACTATTTTATTGGTACTGTATGCATCAAAATCATGGACTTGGCTATAAATTAAATCCAATCATTTTACCTAATCACATGCATTCATTATTATACTTTCAATTGACATGCTTCATTTAAAGTCCCACTTGCCCCTCTCTTTTTCTTGTATATATGAAAAGGATTTCTGAAATTACATTAACATGGTAAACTGACATGGGATTATTATTATTATTATACATTTATATAGCTCTGACATATACCGTAGTGCTGTACAGAGATCACTGAGCCAGTCACATCAGTCTCTATACAGAGGAGCTGACACTCTAATGTCCCCTCCCCCACAGTCACATCAGTCTCTGTACCAGAGGAGCTTACAGTCTAATGCCCCCCCCCCCCCCCCAGTCACAAACTATTATCATTATACATTTATATAGCTCTGACATATACCGCAGTGCTGTACGGAGATCACTGAGCCAGTCACATCAGTCTCTGTACCAGAGGAGCTTACACTCTAATGTCCCCTCCCCCCACAGTCACATCAGTCTCTGTACCAGAGGAGCTTACACTCTAATGTCCCCTCCCCCCACAGTCACATCAGTCTCTATACAGAGGAGCTTACACTCTAATGTCCCCTCCCCCCCACAGTCACATCAGTCTCTGTACCAGAAGAGCTTACACTCTAATGTCCCCTCCCCCACAGTCACATCAGTCTCTGTACCAGAGGAGCTTACACTCTAATGTCCCCTCCCCCCACAGTCACATCAGTCTCTATACAGAGGAGCTTACACTCTAATGTCCCCTCCCCCCCACAGTCACATCAGTCTCTGTACCAGAGGAGCTTACACTCTAATGTCCCCTCCCCCCACAGTCACATCAGTCTCTGTACCAGAGGAACTTACACTCTAATGTCCCCTCCCTCCACAGTCACATCAGTCTCTGTACCAGAGGAGCTTACACTCTAATGGCGAGTGATGGCGGAGGAAATTAAGTCTCTTCCTAAGAAGGACCTGGAGAGGAGGGTTGTTGAATCTGCCTTTAGCCAGCCACTGCCCTTGAGGGATTGCCCAGGCCCTGTTATGAGCGAGGGTCTGCGTTTGCTCAGTCTAGAGAGAATCCCTTTAAAGTTTTGGGATTTGGCCTGGCGCTCGTTTCATGGCAGACTCTATGTAAAGGGAAACCTGAAGCATCGCTCTGCGGAGAGCCGTGGTTGTCCAAGAGTGGAATGTGGTGGGGTGGAGGAGACCATGGACCACTTCTTGCTTCCGTTCCCCCGTCAATATAGAAGTCTACAAGCGGGTGGGTGGGGGCTCTGGGTTTCCCTTTCCTTTCCCGCTTGAGTTATGCGGAGTGGTCATACGGGGCCTTTGAGACACAACAGGATTTTGATTTTGAGGCACTTTTTCTAGTTACCTTAGTAGTCCGTTTCTTTACATGGAATGCACGGTGTCAGGTCTCCATTGGGAAAAGAAAGTCCTTCCCTTCGAGGTGGTGGTGCATGACATTCTGGGAGAGGTTGGGAAGATTCGGGGTCTTGAGAAGGACAGGTGGCAGCGGGGGGGGGGGGGGGCTGGACAAAGGTGTAGAGGAATGTCAGGTCTCTGTAGCTTCTGTCGGTTAGTCTCTGGGTGTGCGGCTTTCTTTCTGTCCTTTCACGTCCCCTAGATTTTTATATAAGATTGTATTTTTGGAAAAAGGGCCGCATGGACGGGTTACATGTGTATTGGTTTCTTAGCCTGAGAGGGTGTTTTAGGTGGAGGTTATGACTTTGTTCAGGTTGGTATATTTAGTTTATCTTTATGTTTTTGCTATGCTGATGTAAGCTATTTTTGTTTATATATTTTTATTTATTTTGTATATATATGTAAATATGTTTTTATTATATTTGTAAGATTTTTTAATAAACAAAAATTTACACTCTAATGTCCCCCCCCCCCCCCCCCCCTCACAGTCACACACTATTATTATTATACATTTATAAAGCTCTGACATATACCGCAGTGCTGTACAGAGATCACTGAGCCAATCACATCAGTCTCTGTACCAGAGGAGCTTACACTCTAATGTCCCCTCCCCCCCCCCACAGTCACATCAGTCTCTGTACCAGAGGAGCTTACACTCTAATGTCCCCTCCCCCATAGTCACATCAGTCTCTGTACAGAGGAGTTTACATTCTAATGCCCCCACCCAGTCACATCAGTCTCTGTACCAGAGGAGCTTACACTCTAATGTCCCCCCCCCCCACAGTCACACACTATTATTATTATACATTTATATAGCTCTAACATATACCACAGTGCTGTACAGAGATCACTGAGCCAATCACATCAGTGTCTGTACCAGAGGAGCTTACACTCTAATGTCCCCTCCCCCACAGTCACATCAGTCTCTGTACAGAGGAGCTTACACTCTAATGTCCCCCCCCCCCCCCCACAGTCACATCAGTCTCTGTACAGAGGAGCTTACACTCTAATGTCCCCTCCCCCACAGTCACATCAGTCTCTGTACAGAGGAGCTTACACTCTAATGTCCCCCCCCCCCCCCCACAGTCACACCCTATTATTATTATTATTATTATATATTTACATAGTGTTGTAGGGATAGGGTGCTTTCAGTGTTCTATTTGTATTGCCCGTAATGTCGGTGGAAGTTGGCGCGGTCCTCCAGGTAATATCGTGCCGCCGGTGGCGGGCGCGCACATTCCGGGAGAATTAATGAATTAGCGCTATCTTCCATTTGTATCTCTGGTGCTGTTTTACAACTCACGTCAAGCTGTGACTTTGTAGGTAAAATTTGTTTCTTTACCATCTGCTACAGCCCCCCCGCCGCGCCGAGACATTTATAAATGTCACTTCCACTGTTTTAAAACGCCGGAGCTTCAGCCAATTTGTAAAGATGATTTGCGCCGTGGAGCCGCTCTGCCGCGGTAGAAATAATCTTTACACTCTGAAAGGACTCCGCTAAGTACTATTTGTATGTAAAAACGGTCACATGACACCACCCCGGTGCCACCGCCGACAAAAATACAATCCTTTTAGTGAGAAACGTTTCCCAAGAAATTAGCCGTCGCATACGCCTGCAGGAATTTCGAGTTTTAGCGGTCACATCTGTAAAAAGCGATCCCGGCACCCACGATGGTGGATCAGATTTCCATGGGCTGCTTCTGCATGAGCTGTGCGGTCAGGATTAAACTTGATGTAAATCCGATCACTAAAATCTTATGTGATTCTTAACACTTTAAAATCATTTTAAAAATAATTTTCAGTCTTCATAAATCTGCAACTTTTCGTTAAAATAATCTCTGACGGATCTCAGGACCTGAGGAGAATCAGGAAGACGATAGCCAATATCGCTATTGTCACACAACTGGATGGGCTTCGGGCGCCCCAAGCTTACCCTTTTTTTTGAGCCAATTAGAGCCTCAGGATCTAACCAAAAAAATTAAAACCCCATTGGAATCCATGCGTCCAGCGCCCCGCATGTAGATTAGGGGCCAGGAGTATGGATTAGGGAGGCCACTGCCGGCGGAGCCTCCAAAAACAGGGGGCTGAAGCTCCTCTAAGTTTTGAGGGTTAATTCAAAGGGTCAGGACAGGATCACCTGTTAGGACCAGGGTAAAGGTTAACTCAGGGATACACTGCATATTACATTTTTATTTATTTATTTTTTTTTTTCCCCACAAAAAGCAGTAACCACCATTGTGTTATTGCCAAAACCAACATTCTGACTTTTTGGTGATAAAGTTGAAGATTTAAATATAAGGAGCCGAAAACAGGGCTGATTTTCCACAGCTAGTGACTCCGCATTGCATAAAAAAGTAAAAAGTAACTTTTTCCACCTTTATCTGTAACAATTTGTAGGAGGAGGATTGGGTTTGGATTTTGGTTTGGGAAATAAATCCTTTGACGATGGCTGAGATCCGAGCCTGGCGGCTGCAGACCCCTGTAGGCTCGGTATTGCCATATTTCCTCTCAGCCGGCTGCTGTCGGGGCCTTGTAGAGACATTCTTAGTGTCAATGTCAAGTCACCTTCATTACAATATCTCATTATTCCTCTGCGTTCACCAGCCTGATATAAAAAGGTACTTGCAGCGTGGCTCTGCCCCGGCACTGATGCCCGCTTTCAATTTAAATCTTTACACATGGCTGGTTTTCATATTTTAAAATAGAATTCATCTAAAATGGTCCAATTCAAAATCAGAAAATAGGATCCCTGAGTGAGTAAGACATATGAATGCGGCAAATGAGACTGGAGATCCGCCGGGTGGAGGGGGTGCATGGTGTGGGGGTGTAGATTAGGACCATGTATTAGGCTCATGAATACAGGGAGTTATTATGGACCCTGTGGCAAGTTAACCTTCTGAGCCCCTTGTGGTGGGTGTTGTGTTTGGTCTGTGTACAGTACGTGCCTACCGTTCAGGCTCAGTGCCACCAAGATGTTCGCAACAAGCAAACTCCTCAGGGACCCACAGACCCCTACTCAGGCCAAAATGAAGGATCTTTGTCATTAACGTAACCTCTAAGCCCAGGGGTGTCAAACTCAATTTCATTGTGGGCCGCATCTGCATTATGATTGCCCTCAAAGGGCCGGTTGTATTTGTTAGAGTAGATATGTCAGGAGCCAGGGAGCGTCTCCGCTCGCCGGGCTCCGGTGCGCATGCGCGGGGGATTGGCGCTTCGCCGCACATCCGTCCGCGGCCTGGGTGCACGGCGGACCTCGTGTGCGCGCCGTCGCCCGTGCGGGTGCCCGGTCGCCGGGCAGGGAGACTATATCTGACGGCTCCAGCGCCCAGTCGGGTTGCTGGTTTGTCGTCAGCTCTCCCTGTTCCCTGTGCCTGTTTAAACCTCTGATATCTGCCTGCCTGTGTACTGAACCTTGGCTTGTCTAAACTACTACTCTTCCGGATTGCCCTAATTACCTACCTGATCGGTGTACCAAACCTTGGCCTGTTTAACCACTACACTACTGGACTACCTGATACCCTGATCACTACCTGCTAGATACCTAACCTCTGCTTATTATTCCAGTCCTGCCTCTGCCTTACTCCGCCCTGATCTCCGGTCTCTCCTGCGGACCCCAGAACACCCGCTTCCAGTCTAGGAACCTGCTATCTACCGGAAGCCCGTGCCTCCGCGTGCCCTCAGCTTCATGTACCCATTTCGGGGGTCTGGGTGCGCATGGTCGTAAGGGCGAGCCGCTCTCGGCATCTTGGCCTCGGTGAGTATTAGTCCGTGATAGTACAAACCAGCCAGATGTCCGAGGCCGACAGAGCGCGCTCTCCTCTGGAGATCCTGTGCCAACAAGTATCTACCCTCGCGGACTCAGTACAGAAATTACAGGAAGGTTATACCCAAATCGATAACCGTCTTCAGCAGATCACAGGGTCGCTACCTTCCGCAGCCGCAGCTCCCGCACCCAGCAGTGGGGGTCCGCTCCCTCAGGCTTCTGCCAACCCCACCGTCGTCATGGCACTTCCTGAACCCAGGGTCCCTGCACCAGAACGGTTCTCGGGGGACCGTAAGAAGTTTAGGGCCTTCAAAAACGCATGTTCCCTCTACTTCGCTCTACAGCCGAGAACCTTCTCCTCAGAAATCGTCAAGGTGGGATTTGCGATTTCCTTACTATCCGAAGAACCCCAGGCTTGGGCCCACGGCTTGATGGAACAGAGCAGTCCTGTCCTGAACACCATCGAGGCCTTCTTTGAGAGCATGTCCCAGCTCTACGATGACCCGCAGCGTATGGCTACAGCTGAGGCTATCCTGCACCATCTGTCCCAAGGAAGAAGACCTATTGAGGACTATACTGTGGAATTCCGTAAGTGGGCGGCCGATACAAATTGGAACGAGCCGGCCCTACGTTATCAGTACCGCCAAGGCTTGTCCGAGTTACTCAAGGACGAATTAGCTAGGATGGAAACCCCTGCTTCACTGGAAGAACTCATTCAAGCAGCCACGAAGCTAGATAGGCGACTGCGGGAGCGACGCTCAGAACGGTTCCAGGCGCCACGCCCCACCTGGGCGTTGCCAAGACCCCACTCCGCACAAACCCCGACCTCAACTTCAGCTGCTGCTGCACCGGTCCCTGAGGTCGAACCAATGCAGCTCGGCTTGGTTCGAGGCCCGCTAACCTCCGAAGAGAAGCAACGCAGGCGACAGTCTAACCTATGTCTCTACTGCGGAGGAACCGGACATTTCCTGCGCAGCTGCCCGATCAGACCCAGTAAGTCTCCTCAGCCAAATGTATTGAACTATCCAAACAATAACATTCCCAAGACTTACGTGATGTTATTTATTTCCCTACAGCTTCCGGAAAGGGAGACCCGCTTGCAGGCCATCATTGATTCCGGAGCATGCAGTTGCTTCATAGACTCTGCCTTGGCGCACAGTTTGAATATTCCTCTACAAACTAAAGAGCAGGATCTACGAATACATCTGGCTGACGGATCCCTTCCTTGCTCAGGTCCCATCACCCAGGGGACCCAACCTATTCCAGTAATCACTGATTCCGGCCACCGGGAGTTCTTACGGCTCGACTTGATTCATTCACCTATCTTTCCCGTTATACTAGGCTTACCCTGGTTACAGGCTCACAATCCACAGATTAGATGGAGCACTAAGGCAGTATCCTTCTCCTCACAGTATTGCTCTCAGCACTGCTTGCTCCCGGCTCCCAAAGTTTGTGCCACAATGGTTGTGCCATCAGGCAATCTCCAACATGTTCCCTCCGAGTACCTTGAGTTTCAAGAGGTCTTCAGTAAACAGATGGCTGACCGCCTACCACCTCATCGGTCCTACGACTGTCCAATCGACCTCCTTCCTGGATCCGAGATTCCATTCGGCCGGATATTCCCTCTCTCAGAAACCGAGCTGGAAGCTCTTAACCACTTGTTTACTGGGCACTAAAACCCCCCTCATGCCCAGACCAATTTTGAGCTTTCAGCACTGTCGCACTTTGAATGACAATTGCGCGGTCATACAACACTGTACCCAAATGAAATTTTTATCATTTTTTTCCCACAAATAGAGCTTTCTTTTGGTGGTATTTAATCACAGCTGGGGTTTTTATTTTTTGCTAAACAAACAAAAAAAGATGGAAATTTTTGAAAAAAAAAAAAAAATCATGTTTAATAGTTTGTTATAAAATTTTGCAAACAGGTAATTTTTCTCCTTCATTGATATGCGCTGATGAGGCGGCACTGGTGGGCACTGATAGGCTGCACTGATGGGCACAGATAGGCACATATAAGGCGGCACTGATAGGCACAGTTAAGGCGGCACTGATAGGCACAGTTAAGGCGGCACTGATGGGGACAGATAAGGCGGTACTGATGGGCACAGATAAGGCGGCACTGATGGCCACGGATGGGTGGCATGGATGGGTGGCACGGATGGTTGGCACAGATGGTTGGCACAGATGGTTGGCACAGATGGGTGGCACTGATGGGTGGCACTGATGGGTGGCACTGATGGGTGGCACTGATGGGTGGCACTGATGGGTGGCACGGATGGGTGGCACGGATGGGTGGCACGGATAGGTACCACTGATGGGGGGGCACTGATGGGTGGCACTGATGGGCAGTGATGGGCGGCACTGATGGGCACTTATGGGCACTGGTAGGTGACACTGATGGCCACAGATAGGTTGCACTGATGTGGGTGCTGATGGGTTGCACTGATGTGGGTGCTGATGGGTGGCACTGATGTGGGTGCTGATGGGTGGCACTGTGGGCACTGATGGGTGGCACTGTGGGCACTGATGGGTGGCACTGTGGGCACTGATGGGTGGCACTGTGGGCACTGATGGGTGGCGCTGATTGATGGCACTGTGGGCACTGATGGGTGACGCTGGTGGGCACTGGTAGGCAGCACTGCTGCCTATTGCCTTGTGTTAGATGATCGCCGTGATCGGGACTGATGTCCCGATCACGGCCGCCGGTGATCGGGTTTTTTTTTTCCTCCTCGCGCTGTCAGCGCGAGGAGAAAAAATAGCCGATTACCGGCTCTGTTTACATCACATGATCAGCTGTCATTGGCTGACAGCTGATCATGTGGTAAGGGGTCGGGACCAACCCCTTACTCTGATCTGTGATCAGGCGAGTCTCATAGACTCGCTGATCACCGAGCGCGCCGCGCGCGCCCTGCAGGGGGCGCGCAGGCCGCTCGTGCACAGGACAACGTCAATGGACGTAGTCCCGGCAATTTAGATCCGCGCTGTTGCCGTCATTTGACAATGGCCCGGATCTAAAGCGGTTAAACAATACATAGACGAAAACCTCAAGAAGGGCTTCATCCGTCCTTCATCTTCACCCGCCGGAGCGGGTATCTTTTTCGTTGGAAAAAAAGACGGTACCTTAAGACCCTGCGTAGATTATCGACAGCTCAATAACATTACAATTAAGAACCGGTATCCGTTACCACTCATCCCCGAGTTATTCCAGAGGTTCCGATCAGCTAAGGTGTTCTCTAAACTTGATCTCCGGGGGGCCTACAATCTCGTCAGGATCAGGGCTGGGGATGAATGGAAGACGGCTTTTAGGTCCAGATTCGGGCATTTCGAGTACTTAGTGATGCCATTCGGACTCTGCAATGCCCCAGCCACCTTTCAACACCTGGTGAATGACATATTCCGAGAATATTTAGATGACTTCCTTGTTGTATACCTGGACGATATTCTTATCTTCTCCCCTACTCTAGAGATACACAAGAGGCACGTAAAAGAGGTTCTTGCCATACTTCAACAGCACAAGCTATACCTGAAAGCTGAAAAGTGCGAATTTGAAAAATCAACCATACAGTTCCTGGGATTCATACTTTCAACCAATGGGGTCGCAATGGACCCACAGAAGATTCAGGCAATTCAAGAGTGGCCGGCCCCATCTAACAAGAAAGGAGTACAGAGGTTTATAGGATTCGCCAACTTCTATCGGAAATTTATTGTTGGATTCTCGGCCATCGTGGCACCTATTACCCAATTAACTCGTCGGCACAGTTCTTTTCAGTGGTCCGCAGCCGCTCAAGAGGCTTTCCTAAAGTTAAAGAAGTTGTTCAGTTCCGCCCCAATTCTCTGCCATCCTGACCCGACTCAACCCTTCGTATTAGAAGTAGACACATCGGAGATCGCAACTGGAGCAATTCTCTCCCAGAGACAGGGACCTAAGGCCATTCTACACCCGGTAGCTTTCGCCTCTAGGAAACTCAGTCCACCGGAACTCAACTACGATGTGGGTGACAGGGAGCTGCTGGCTATAAAGTTCGCTTTAGAGGAGTGGAGGTATTTGCTGGAAGGGGCAGTACACCCGGTCATGATCTTTACGGATCACAAGAATCTTGAGTACCTCCGAACAGCAAGACGACTAAAACCCCGTCAAGCCCGTTGGGCCCTCTTCTTTTCCCATTTTAATTTTCATATAGCCTACAGACCTGGAGCAAAGAACGGGAAAGCCGATGCTCTTTCGCGGATGTTCTCCGCGGACTCTCAAATATCAACACCCAGCACGATCCTCTCTCCTCAAAATTTCCTCGGATTAACTCAGGCAGACTTAATGTCATCTATCAGATCCTCATCAGGCTCATGCACAGAACCAGTAGTGCACTCCTTAAAGAAATATGAAGACCTCTTCTGGATTAAAGGAAAAATATTTGTACCACAAGTGACTCGGCCCTTAGCTCTTAAGATGTGTCACGACCATAAGATGGCAGGGCACTTCGGGAATAAGAAAACGGCTGAACTTCTTTCTCGTTCTTTTTGGTGGCCAGGATGGAGAAGGGACTGTAAAGAATATGTGGCGTCCTGTTCTCTGTGCCAGCGGAACAAGGGCCCAAACACCAAATCCTGGGGCCTGCTCAGACCTTTGCCCATCCCGGAACGGCCATGGGCTGATGTGTCCATGGATTTTATTGTTGACCTACCTACCTCAGAAAATTTTTCTACCATCCTTGTCATTGTCGACCGCCTCTCCAAGATGGCTCATTTTTTGCCCATGAGGGGCACTCCCTCTGCCGTAGACACAGCCAGCGTCTTCCTAAAAGAGGTTGTTAGGCTCCATGGGATACCAAGAAGCATCGTGTCAGATAGGGGCGTTCAATTCACGTCCAAATTCTGGAGGGAACTCTGCAAGGCCCTGGGCATCAACGTTTGTCTCTCTTCAGCCTATCACCCCCAAAGCAATGGCCAGACGGAGAGGACCAACCAAACGTTAGAGCAATACCTCCGCTGCTTCTGCTCGGGTTCTCAGGATGATTGGGCGAGTCTTCTTCCCTACGCTGAATTTGCGTACAACAATTCAATTCATGCCTCTACCAACCAGACTCCCTTCTGGGTTCCATCCCACGTCCTTTGCTAACAACATTCCTGAAATGGCAGTTCCTGCAGTCCAGGACAGGATAACCTCGTTGCAATCTAACTTTCAGAAGATTCAAGACATATTACACAAGGCACAGGAAGACTACAAGAAACAGTACGATCGGGGCAGAAAGGCAAACCCAAAGTTTGACTTAGGAGAGGAGGTCTGGCTGTCCACCATTAATCTTAGATTACCATTGCCATCTCGAAAGCTTGGACCTAAGTTCATTGGGCCTTTTCAAGTCAAGAGGATCATTAACCCTGTGGCTGTTGAGCTAGCACTTCCCAAGACATATCGGATTCATCCTGTTTTCCATGTGCCACTATTGAAGCCTGTGGTGCCTAGTCCTTTTCCGGGAAGAAGAGAGCCTCCTCCTCCGCCAGTCAGAATCGATGGCGAGAATGAATTCGAAGTGGAATCCATTCTGAGTTGTAGGAAGAAGGGCAGGCAGCTACAGTATCCGATTCAATAGAAGGGGTACCCACCTGAAGATAATTCTTGGGAGCCCGCTAGGAATCTGCACGCTCCACGGTTAATTCAAACTTTTCACCAAGATCATCCAGAATTGATGGCTAGCCTTGGCGTCCAGTGTCCGCCCTTAGGAGGGGGGCACTGTCAGGAGCCAGGGAGCGTCTCCGCTCGCCGGGCTCCGGTGCGCATGAGCAGGGGATTGGCGCTCCGCCGCACATCCGTCCGCGGCCTGATGGTGCGGCGCGCGCGGGTGCACGGCGGACCTCGTGTGCGCACCGTCGCCCGTGCGGGTGCCCAGTAGCGCGTCACACTGACGCGCTCGCCGGGCAGGGAGACTATATCTGACGGCTCCAGCGCCCAGTCGGGTTGCTGGTTTGTCGTCAGCTCTCCCTGTTCCCTGTGCCTGTTTAAACCTCTGATATCTGCCTGCCTGTGTACTGAACCTTGGCTTGTCTAAACTACTACTCTTCCGGATTGCCCTAATTACCTACCTGATCGGTGTACCAAACCTTGGCCTGTTTAACCACTACACTACTGGACTACCTGATACCCTGATCACTACCTGCTAGATACCTAACCTCTGCTTATTATTCCAGTCCTGCCTCTGCCTTACTCCGCCCTGATCTCCGGTCTCTCCTGCGGACCCCAGAACACCCGCTTCCAGTCTAGGAAACTGCTATCTACCGGAAGCCCATGCCTCCGCGTGCCCTCAGCTTCCTGTACCCATTTCGGGGGTCTGGGTGCTCGTGGTCGTAAGGGCGAGCCGCTCTCGGCATCTCAGCCTCGGTGAGTATTAGTCCGTGATAAGATATCTAGAGCACCCCATCCCCTCCTCCTTAGATGTCAAGAGTCCCACCACCATCAGAAGTCAAAGTCCCCCACCCTCCCTTACATCACATTGCATTCCCCTTATCTTGTGTTGCTCTGGGGAAGAAGCTAGGGGTGGCAATGCGAAGCAGAAAGTGCCGGGTCTGGAGGAGGACCCGAGGAGGACTGGAGTCAGCTGCCGGAGTCTGTTGAATGCTGGGACCAAGGAAGTTGGAGCTGAGGGGGGTGCTGTGGCTGCACAAAGAGGTGGAGGAACTGTAGGTGAAGTTCTGTCCTCCTCTCTGCTGCAGACTGCTGTGTTCTAACTGTAGGGGGGAGGGGACTGACTATAGGAGATGACAGATTGCGGTTCCTAGCTATTAGAAACTCACGATCTGCCTCTCCTCTCCTCACAGAACGGGGATTTCACACACACACACACACACATGTCCCTGTTCTGCCTCTCGTGCCCGCGATCGCATGCGACCGCCGGCCACGAGCATCGGCACCCCCCGCAATGCAGAGCGCACGCCCGCTATCCCGCTTAAAGGAGGCGACGTACAGCTACGACAGTTCGTGGGATCGTGCCGACCTGCCGCAGTTTAACGACGGCGGCTGGTCGGCAAGCGGTTAAATAGATTTGAACAAAAAGGATATAAACGCCCAGAGATTGTTAAAACACAAAAAAGTAGGATTCATGGATAGAAAACAATAGCTTACCCCAAAAAACGAAAAAAGGATGAGAAATATGATTTAACCTTCTGCACAGAATTCAATAGACAACACAGACGAATAGAAAAGATTATCAAGACTCGTTGGCCCATTTTGTTAGTCAAAACATTTCATAAACGACCAAAAAATTAGTTTACAAGACGCCCACCGATATCGAAGGACAGAATTGTCAAAAGTATCCCCCGACCCTCCTAAAAGATGGTAGCCGTAGTGCCGATTTGTTTAGAAAGTTGCCATAACAACGGGGGGGGGGCGACGGAGGAAGGTCCCGCCCTGTTGTTATGGCAACCGCCTTAAATCGCGTTATCCCCCCCAGGAGTCAGTACCGCCCACTGACTCCTGGGAAATGAGGACTCCCAGCATTTCCGAGGAGCGCAGGCGAGGGAGGAAGTGACGCGGAGCGCCGCGGACCAGGAAGTGGCAGATTAGGAGCCACTACATGGCAACAGGGCGTTTCTGGTAAGTATAACCCCCCCCCCAAATGTTTATTAATACTATAATAGGTCTGAGAATATGCACAAAAAAAATTTCAGAGTGGAACTTCGCTTTAAGCTTCACAATTATGATTTATCACTCACAAATCTGGGTGAGTGCAGTCGCAATATGGTTCTGCTTATGTATATGATGATATATTTATATATTTTGATATCAATATGTAATTTTATCTTGCAGAAAGCTGTATGTACTGTATATTTATCAAAAACCTTAAAATCAGACCGAGACAGAAGTACAGTTAAATCACACTTGTTTAATAATAAAAGTAAAAAGAACAAACGTAGTCAAAACATAGCCAGAGTTCAGTAACCGTAACGGATAGTCAGCCAAGCCAGAAGTCAGGGATCAACGTAGTGAAACAGCAAGCAGGATCTGGAGCCAGAAGGGATGTCAGCAAAGCAAGTCTATAAAAAGGAACACAGGAGAACGTCTCTGTGATGTTGACCAAGGCGAAGGCAGAGATCCTCTGGGCTGGACGGCTTAAGTAGGCAGGACTGACGAGCAGGATATCATCAACAGCCAGCCACAGAGTCACTGTAGAGAGAGATAGGAGCTGGCAATTAGCCAACAGCTGAGTGGCCAGCTCAGAGAAGGAAGGGCTGAGCCCAGCCCTGACAATTTTGAAGACACCTCCTGAAGAAGGAGTGCCGAAACGCGTTAGCTGTCTGTATCTGATCTTTCCAATATTCATGTAGGGTTGTCGTACACCATTTTCACTCGATGTTTTGTATATGTACAGTTTGTAATAAAATGTTATATTTTTTACAATTCTTATTGCCTCTTTGACTTCAATCTACCAGCGCCGCTCTAGTCCCACCCCTTGAGGGATTTCTCCATTTCCAATGTCTCGTTAGCATTGCGGCACTCCGTCCGGGTCATCCGTGGCGCGGTGCGTTTGGTCCAGACAAGCGCCTAAAAAGAGATTCCAGACAGACCACAATATTAATTACAATGACTCCTAATCAATATCGTATGCAAATAGCGCTATTGATGTGCGGTGCAGAGGTCTCCAGCGGTGTTTACATGGAGATAACTGTACGCTCCGCGCCGGAATCTCAATGAGGAAATTAATGCGCCGGCAAATTCCGCCTGTTTTCCTTGTAGAGCGGTTAATTCCCTTTGCATGTCGTTTATTGCGGGGTGAGTGACGGGGCGAAGGTCAGGATCAGACTGTCTCACCACTTATTCTGATTGCGGAATTCGGAGGGCATCAAAAGGACAAAAAAATTAAACAGAAAAGAAAGGATTCATTAGTCGTTCTTAAAAGAGAACTCCGGATAAAACACAGAGCACTCCGGGGTAGCCGAGCCTTGTGGTAGCTCAGTGAGCCATGCCTGGGAGCTCTACGGTGCCGACATCTTCTCCGATCGTAAATCTCAGGTGTCACCGTCCTACCCAGTGCCGGGACAAGGCTATCTAGTGCCCAGGGCAAACAAGTTAAATTGTGCCCCCCCCCAAAAGATGCATGAGCATTATGTGCCAGCAAAAATCCCCTTTCCCCAAAAATAAACTGAACACTAATTTGCATTAAAACCCCCTAAGCATAAATCCCCCCCTCCTCCCAGTACAAATCCACCCCCCCTGCTGAAATCCCCCCTCCCAGAACACATCTTTGCTTCCCCATCCTCCAAATCCCCCCCCAGCACAAATGCCCCCACCCCCCCAAAAAATATCACCCCCTCCTAGTACAAATCCTCTACCCCCTCTATTCCCCTTCCAAGTACACATCCTCCCCCCTCCCAGCACAAATCCAATCCCAATCCCCCATCTTAGCACAAGTTTCCCCTCCCAGCATAAATCCCCCCCCCCCAGTCATCCCTATTAGCACAAATCCCCCCCACCCAATCCCCCATACTAGCACAAATCCACCCCCCCCCCCAAATTTCACACTATTCCCCTCCCCCATGTTACCTCTTCTAGCACAAAACCCCCAATCCCCCCTCCTAGCACAAATTCCCTCCTAATCCCCCATCTTAGCACAACCCCCCCCCAAAAAAAACAATTCCCTTCCCCCTCTACCATATCATCTCTTCTAGCACAAAACCCCTCTCTTAGCACAAATCCTTTTCCAAGACTCCAAATCCTCCCTCCCGACACAAATCCCCCCATACTAGCACATACCCCCCCTCAAATTTCCCCTCCTAGCACAACCCCCCAGTCATCCCTATTAGCACAATTCCCCTCCCCCTCTACCATGTCACCTCTTCTAGCACAAAACCCCCAATCCCCCCTCTTAGCACAAATCATCTTCCCTCACCCCCCCAGCACAAAACCCCTCTAATCCCCCATCTTAGCACAACCCCCCCCCCAAATAAAACGATTCCCTTCCTAGCACAAGTCCCCTCCCCCTCTACCATATCATCTCTTCTAGCACAAAACCCCTCTCTTAGCACAAATCCTTTTCCCCGACTCCAAATCCTCCCTCCTGGCACAAATCCCCCCATACTAGCACATACCCCCCCTCAAATTTCCCCTCCTAGCACACCCCTCCAGTCATCCCTATTAGCACAACCCCCCCCCCCAAAAAAAATTCCCCCCTAGCACTATTCCCCTCCCCCTCTACCATATCACCTCTTCTAGCACAAATCCTCTTCCCCCACTCCAAATCCCCCTCCCAACACAAATCTCCCCACCCAATACCCCATACTAGCACACACACCCCCAAAAAAATGTCCCCTGCTAGCACAATTCCCCCCTCCCCTATGCCATATCACCTCTTCTAGCACAAAACCCCCAAATTCCCCCCTCCTAGCACAAATCCTCTTCCCCCATCCCACCTTTTCCAACACATATCTCCCACTACTAACACACCCTCCAAATTTCCCCTTCTAGAACAATTCTTACCCCCCGCTGCCCCCCAAATTGCACCTTCCAACAAAAAATCCCCCCCCCCAATCTCCTCACAACGCCCTCCCACCTCACACGATACCACAGTGCCCAGAGCAGCCATCCCCTTTGCCCACCCCTTGTCCCGGCCCTGATCCTACCTACCGGGAACATGAAACTAATACTAGCCTAATATGGACCACCAGACTTCAAATGCCCCCCCCCCCCCCCCCCATGGCCAACTATATTTTACAAATGATACCCAGTGATGATGGATAAAATGGAAGGACCAACTGATCTGGGGGTGGCTGGTGAAGCAGAGCGGGGAACGCACATGTGCCCACATCTGTAGCTGGCAATCGCTCGCAGTAAGGACACGTTCGTTTATGGAAGCAATGCAGGCGCAGATGGCGAGTCCTCCACCGAGTTCTACACATAGAAAGTCAACAGCAACGTTCTGACATTACTCCCCAGACCAAAAGAAGACCTACCCCCCCCCCCCCCCCCCGATAAAAATGTGATGCTGTCCATACAACATCTATAGTGTATACACTATATTGTCAAAAGTATTGGGACACCTGCCTTTACACACACATGACCTTTAATGGTCTCCCAGTCTTCGTCCGGAGGGTTCAATATTGAGTTGGCCCGCCCTTTGCAGCTATAACAGCTTCACCTCTTCTGGGAAGGCCGTCCACAAGGTTTAGGAGTGTGTATATGGGAATGTTTGACCATTCTTCCAGAAGCACATTTGTGAGGTCAGGCACTGATGTTGGAGGAGAAGGCCTGGCCTCGCAGTCTCCTCTCTAATTCATCCCAAAGGTGCTCTAATCGGGAAAGCAGGAAACTGATAATGACTTTTTGAGTAGGCGAAGTGTCGCTGACCTTGGTGACCGTTTGAAATGCTCCTCTGCTCTGCCTCGTATCCTGTCCGATCGGGACGATCGATACTTCTCTTTAAGTAAAGCGCAAGCAATGCCTTAATTAAGCATACGTTAATTTCCCCGCTGCGCTCTGCTGGGACCTTCCAGGAAAAGAGGAAGAAGGATTTCTCTGTATAGGATTCGCGGCTTGTCATGTGATCCATCAGCGTCTATAGGAGGGAGGGGGGTGACCTATCACTAGGGATCCCCCTGGGAACTCCGGGACCCTCAGAGAATTTCTCCATAAAAAGAGGAGAAGTGGCCTGTCAGCAGCAGCGAATATAATGATAGTTGTGATGTCATTACCAGTGAGGGTACTGAACATGACATTGGCTGGATGTTTGGGGTGGTTGTCCTGCTGCAGAATAGATTTGGGGCCAATCACACGCCTCCCCGATGGTATGGCATGATGGAGAAGTATCTGCCTGGATTTCTCAGCATGGAGGACGCCATTGATCCTGACCAAATCTCCAACTCCATTGCCAGAAGTGCAGCCCCAGAATTTGCAAGGAACCTCCACCACGCTTCACAGTTGACTGCAGACACTCATTATTGAACCACTCTCCAGCCCTTCCCCCAACAAACTGCCTCCTGCTACAGCCAAATATTTCACATTGTGACTCATTGGTCAAGAGCACCTGCCGCCATTTTTCTGCCCCCCCGTTTTCCTGCATAGTTGAGTCGCTTAGCCTTGTTTCCACAACGGAGGCTTTTTGGTGGCAAGACCACTTCTGTTCAGACTTCTCTGGACAGTAGGTGGGGGTACCTGGGTCCCACTGGTTTCCTCCAGACTTCTCCGTATAGTAGATAGACATACCTGGGCCCACTGATTTCCATCAGATTTTTCCAGACAGTAGATGGGGGTACCTGGGTCCCACCGGTTTCCTCCAGACTTCTCCGTATAGTAGATAGAGATACCTGGACCCACTGATTTCCATAAGATTTCTCCAGACAGTAGATAGGTGTACCTGGGTCCCACTGGTTTCCTCCAGACAGTAGATGGGTGTACCTGGGTCCCACTGATTTCCATCAGATTTCTCCAGACAGTAGATGGGGTACCTGGGTCCCACTGGTTTCCTCCAGACTTCTCCAGGCAGTAGATGGGTGTACCTGGGTCCCATCAGATTTCTCCAGACAGTAGATGGGGGTACCTGGGTCCCACTAGTTTCCATCAGATTTCTCCAGACAGTAGATGGGTGTACCTGGGTCCCACTGGTTTCCTCCAGACTTCCATGGACAGTAGATGTGTGTACCTGGGTCCCACTGGTTTCCACCAGACTTTTCCAGACAGTAGATGGGTGTACCTGGGTCCCACTGGTTTCCACCAGACTTTTCCAGATAGTAGATAGGGGTACCTGGGTTCTTTTGGTTTCCTCCAGAGACCAAATGCGGGTACCTGGATCCCACTGGTTTCCTCCAGACTTCTCCGGACAGTAGATGGGGGTACCTGGGTCCAACTGGTTTCCTCCAGACTTCTCCGGACAGTAGATGGGGGTACCTGGATCCCACTGGTTTCCTCCAGACTTCTCCAGACAGTGGATTGGGGTACCTGGGTCCAACTGGTTTCCTCCAGACTTCTCCGGACAGTAGATGGGGGTACCTGGGTCCCAGTGGTTTCCACCAGTTCTATGCTGATGGCACTGCTGGACATCTTCCGGTATGGAAGGGATCTGCTGCTTGACCACTGCATCTATGCTCCTCAACGTTACCTGACCACTCCGTCTATGCTCCTCATTGTTATCCAACCACTGCATCTATGCTCCTCAACGTTACCCGTCCACTATGTCTATGCTCCACAACATTACCTGACAACTGCATCTATGGTCCTCAACGTTACCCGACCACTGCATTTACGCTTCTCAGCATTACCCGACCACTGCGTTTATGCTCCTCAATATTTCCTGTTTCTTTGTGTTTCTTCAGAAGAGCTTGAACAGCACACCTTGAACCCCCAGTCTGCTGTGAAATCTTTGTCTGGGAGAGACCTTGCTGGTGCAATATAACTACCCTGTGTCTTGTTACTGTGCTCAGTCTTGCAATGGTGTATGACCCGTGACATGAAACTGCCTTCCACAATCTCACCTTAGTAGCAGAGTTTGGATGTTCCTCACCCAGTATTAAGCCTCCTACACAGCTGATTCTGTTTCAGTTAATGACAGCGTTTCAACCCACATATGAAATTGATGATCATTAGCAACTGATTGGAATAATTGGTTAATCATACACCTGACTCTAGACCTACAAAATCCCTGACATTGTGCAAGTGTACAAAGTGTACGAGTGTAAGAACTGACGCTGAACACAAAGAGGGGGTCACACCAAATATTGTTTGGATTTTGATTTTTTGTCTGTTTGTAAATCGATTAAAAAAAAAAACAATTAAAATAAATTTTTTTTAAAGTATCCTTATTACACACCTGCCTAAAACTTTTGCACAGTACTGTGTGTGTGTGTATATATATATATATATATATATATATATATATATATATATACACACACAAAATATATAAAAGTATATATATGCCGTATATGAGAATTATACAATAGAAGTAGTTAAAGAGTAAAAATATGTGAGAGTGAAGTGCAGGCAATCAGAACGAGAAAGACGTTATCTGATTGGCTGCTGCAGTTTGTTGCGGACTTTTGTTTTGCTAAATATGACTCGCGGTATCAAAATGTAACATTGTCACTTTAAATAATTGTAACTCATTTATTAATAATGTTAATGAGATGTAAACTACATTTTAATGAAGGCCGTTGTGCGTTTTTGCGCAGGAAAGAAACGGCGGTCATTACGAATCTCTCCGCTCTCTTTGAACATTGGGAATTTCTTAATTTGGGATATTCCGATGAAGAGGGGTAGGAGGGGTCAGCGCTGCGGCACGCCATTATACGGATTTCCCCCCCCCCCCACACAAATGGGTTTTAACACCCGCGAGGCGCCGGGGTCCTATTAATTCGGCGGTCTGGCGCTCAACCAAGACAAGTCTCTAAGTCGCGGCTAATTTCTATCTGAGCCGCCCAGAGAGCGTTTAATTGATTCACGGACCGGGCTGAAGTCAAAGACATTGATTGGCCGGTCCCCGGGGGCCCGGGAACGCAGCTTACTGCGCATGAGGTATGACCTTCTGCGGCACGCAGTTCTGCTCCTCGGTGTACTCCGCCGTCTGAGGACCCCCCCATTAATTAATGAAGTGTTTTCCCACCCAATTAGATCGCATTCGCCGTGAATTATAACTACGGACAATAAAAACAGGAGATAAAACGATCAATTCACCTGGAAAATATACATAAAGAAACAATGTAACAATCAAAGCAAAATATGTGCGCAAAATTTCAGTGCGCCGTTTGCTTTACATCAGCCGCCACGTGGGGCCCCAAGTGGCTTAATCACAACTTTTAGGCCCCATTCACATATAGCATTGCGTTCCCACCCACGGTTTTTTGTTGCGCAATTTTAAGGTGATTTCACACGTTGCGCATAGGGCGGCCTGTTCACTTCAATGTGCCTGCGCCGCTGACGTTACTGCAAGTTTAGGAGATATTCCCAGTACCTACAGGTAAGCCTTGTTATAGGCCTTATTATAGGCTTACCTGTAGGTAAAAGTGGTATAACAGAGTTAACAACCACTTAAAAGCGCCCCCATCCCACCCTCCATGCAGTAGTGAACGCACGTACGTACGTAGGTCACGCTTACGTATGTAAACGGTGTTCACACCACACATGTGAGGTATCGCCATGATCGTTAGAGCGAGAGCAATAATTCTAGCCCTAGGCCTCCTCTGTAACTCTAAACTGGTAACCTGTAGAAATGTTTAAAGCGTCGCCTATGGAGATTTTTAAGTGCTGAACTTTGGCGTCATTCCGCGAGCGTGTGCAATTTTAAAGCGTGACACGTTAGGTATCTATTAACTCAGCGTAACATCATCTTTATCATTATCTGAAAAAATTTGAGTATAGAGTATATTATGTTTTTTTTTTATTCATTAAAGTGTATTTTTTCCCCAAAAATTGCGTTTGAAAAAACACTGCGACATAAAAAATTTCAATGACCGCCATTTTATTCTCTAGGGCAGGGGTCTCAAACTGCCAGCCCTCCAGCTGTTGCGAAACTACAATTCCCATGAGGCATTGCAAGGCTGACAGTTACAAGCATGACACCCACAGGCGGAGGCATGATGGGACTTGTAGTTTTGCAACAGTCTCTAATGCCCATACTCAAGCTCAGTATAGCGAGTCTAACGCCCACACTAACGCTATAGGAGTGTTTGTTACGCGTTAGAAATTTAGTGACGGGGAAACAAGACCTAAAAGTGATTTTTTTTTTTAAAGGGACAGTATAAAAAAAAAAAAGTAATAAAATTAATAATAAAAATAATCAATCCCCCCGTGTTAGCACGCATACGTAGATCACGCCCACATATGTAAACTGTGTTCGCACCACACATGTGAGGTATTGCCGCAAACATCAGAGCGAGAGCAATAATTCTATCACTAGACCTTCTCTGTAATTCTAAACTGGTAACCTGTAAAAAATGTTAAAAGGCATCGCCTATGGAGATTTTTAAGTACGGCAGTTTGGTGCCATTCCACAAGCGTGTGCAATTTTAAAGCGTGACATTTTAGGTATCTATTTACTCAGTGTAACAACATCTTTTATATTTTACCAAAAAATTGGAGTAAAAAAAAAAAATATATATATATATATATATATATATATATATATATATATATATATATATATATATATATATATATATATATTTATTTATTTTTTATATATTTTTTTTTATATATATTATATTAAAGTATTTTTTTCCCCAAAAATTGCATAGGAAAAACCGCTGCATAAATACCATTTGACATAAAAAAAAAATGGTAACCTGTAAAAAATTTAAACCATCGCCTATGGAGATTTTTAGGTACAGGAGTTTGGCGCCATTCCACGAGCATGTGCAATTTTAAAGAGTGATGTGTTAGGTATCCATTTACTCGGTGTAACATCATCTTTTATATTTTGCAAAAAAATTGGAGTAAAAAAAAAATATATATATATATATCATATTAAAGTGTATTTTTTCCCCAAAAATTGCATTGGAAAAACTGCTGCATAAATACCATTTGACATAAAAAAAAAATGACAACCTGTAAAAAAGTTTAAAGCGTCGCCTATGGAGATTTTTAGGTACGGGAGTTTGGCGCCATTCCACGAGCATGTGCAATATATTTTATATATATTTTTTTAATTATTTTTCTTTCTTTCCTTTTTTTTAATAGTATATTAAAGTGTATTTTTCTCCCCAAAAATTGCGTTGGAAAAACCGCTGCAAAAATACCGCGTGACAAAAAAAAAAAAAGAAAAATGGTAACCTGTAAACATTTTTAAAGCGTCGCCTATGGAGATTTTGTAAGTACGGGAGTTTTGCGCCATTCCACAAGTGTGTGCAATTTTAAAGTGTGACATGTTGGGTATCTATTTACTCGTGCGTAACATCTTTCATATTTTTCCAAACAAATTGGGGTATATATGTATTTTTTTTTAATTCTACAAAGTGTATTTGAGCAAATACCATGTGACATAAGAAAATCGCAACGATCGCCATTTTATTCTCTAAGACCTCTGCTAAAAAAATTTTTTTTATATATATATATATATATATATATATATATACACACACACACACACATATATATATGTGTGTATATATATATATATATATATACACTACCGTTCAAAAGTTTGGGGTCACCCAAACAATTTTGTGTTTTCCATGAAAAGTCACACTTATTCACCACCATACATTGTGAAATGAATAGAAAATAGAGTCAAGACATTGACAAGGTTAGAAATAATGATTTGTATTTGAAATAACATTGTTTTTACATCAAACTTTGCTTTCATCAAAGAATCCTCCTTTTGCAGCAATTACAGCATTGCACACCTTTGGCATTCTAGCTGTTAATTTATTGAGGTAAGCTGGAGAAATTGCACCCCACGCTTCTAGAAGCAGCTCCCACAAGTTGGATTGGTTGGATGGGCACTTCTGGCGTACCATACGGTCAAGCTGCTCCCACAACAGCTCAATGGGGTTCAGATCTGGTGACTGTGCTGGCCACTCCATTACCGATAGAATACCAGCTGCCTGCTTCTGCTGTAAATAGTTCTTGCACAATTTGGAGGTGTGTTTAGGGTCATTGTCCTGTTGTAGGATGAAATTGGCTCCAATCAAGCGCTGTCCACTGGGTATGGCATGGCGTTGCAAAATGGAGTGATAGCCTTCCTTATTCAGAATCCCTTTTACCCTGTACAAAGCTCCCACCTTACCAGCACCAAAGCAACCCCAGACCACCACATTACCTCCACCATGCTTAACAGATGGCGTCAGGCATTCTTCCAGCATCTTTTCATTTGTTCTGCGTCTCACAAACGTTCTTCTTTGTGATCCAAACACCTCAAACTTGGATTCATCCATCCACAACACTTTTTTCCAGTCTTCCTCTGTCCAATGTCTGTGTTCTTTTGCCCATCTTAATCTTTTTCTTTTATTGGCCAGTCTCAGATATGGCTTTTTCTTTGCCACTCTGCCCTGAAGCCCAAAATCCCGCAGCCGCCTCTTCACTGTAGATGTTGACACTGGTGTTTTGCGGGTACTATTTAATGAAGATGCCAGTTGGGGACCTGTGAGGCGTCTGTTTCTCAAACTAGAGACTCTAATGTGCTTATCTTCTTGCTTAGTTGTGCAACGCGGCCTCCCACTTCTTTTTCTACTCTGGTTAGAGCCTGTTTGTGCTGTCCTCTGAAGGGAGTAGTACACACCGTTGTAGGAAATCTTCAATTTCTTTGCAATTTCTCGCATGGAATAGCCTTCATTTCTAAGAACAAGAATAGACTGTCGAGTTTCAGATGAAAGTTCTCTTTTTCTGGCCATTTTGAGCGTTTAATTGACCCCACAAATGTGATGCTCCAGAAACTCAATCTGCTCACAGGAAGGTCAGTTTTGTAGCTTCTGGAAGGAGCTAGACTGTTTTTAGATGTGTGAACATGATTGCACAAGGGTTTGCTAATCATCAATTAGCCTTCTGAGCCAATGAGCAAACACATTGTACCATTAGAACACTGGAGTGATAGTTGCTGGAAATGGGCCTCTATACACCTATGTAGATATTGCACCAAAAACTAGACATTTGCAGTTAGAATAGTCATTTACCACATTAGCAATGTATAGAGTATATTTGTTTAAAGTTAGGACTAGTTTAAAGTTAGCTTCATTTAAAAGTACAGTGCTTTTCCTTCAAAAATAAGGACATTTCAATGTGACCCCAAACTTTTGAACGGTAGTGTATATATATATATATATATATATATATATATATATATAAATAAAAATTTTTAACTTGTAGGCAACAAATGTCAGAAAAGAGTCGAGTTCTTAGTGGTGATATTTGGCCTTTTGATGGCTTTGCACCTATAAAATCCATTCCAATCCCTTCATTGGCTTCTCCGTGTTTTCACTACGCCCCAAGTGTGAACGGAACCTACGGCGTCCTCCATTGTGCCGGTGTCTTGCCGAGAAAGTTCCCTCGGCGGATAAGTTCCCCCCCTGTACTGCGCAGGCGCAGCGCCTGTGCAGTACGAACTACTGTCAGCCGCCGGAGATAGCCGAAGCTCAAACTTATCAATCAGCTGTGCACGGCGCCTGCGCTCTGGGTCCAGGTTCCTTCCCCACCATCCAAGTGGACCTAGAGGGGGAATCAAAAAGAGCCGAGCGAAGCGAGGCCGTGCCCGAAGCGTGGCAAGCGAAGCGAGCCCGCGAGGGGCCCTCTTACAGGCACCGTGTACAGCTGATTTTTAGCTATTCTCCTTCGGCTATTTCCGCCGGGGTTCTTATCCGCCGAGCGGAACTTTCTCGGCAGACCACCGGCCCGGCGCACACCTTCTCACCGCCGTGACGGTATTTACATTAAACACATAAAATAAAATGTAAAACCGGAAAAAAAAACAAAAAACTGTGCGTTGGAGGAGCGGCGCCCGCCCATTGGTGGAGGGTAAGACTTGCGCGCCTTTTCTTCAGCAGACACTTAATAGGGATCCTCTGGGGTCTCATTAAAAGTGAGCGGTTTGAATCCTGTTAGGTGCGGCAGATTAATTGCAGCGTTTCGTCTTCCAAACAATAAGAGAACGTGGAGGAAATGTTAAGCGTGCTCGTTTTTTGTTTTTGCCGCTGGAGTGCGGCGAGTCCCTGAAACTTTGCCCAGAACTCCGGATTTTTTATTTATTTTTTTTTCCTTCTCTTTAACTTTAACTCAGAGAAATAAGCCAAACGGCGCAATCGATAAGGAACCCCCGGGCGGACGCTCCTCAGCCGAAGCACGTTTCATCCAAAGCGGAGGAGAGCGCGGCCGTGTTATTCCGAGGAACACGGAGCTTAATGGGAACTTATTTCCCAAGTGAGGGCCATTTGTGTTCTGGAGGAGAGGTACGAGCGCCGGGGCTGCGTGCACCTCACAAGTGACATGCTGTTGTTACGGAGCGACTAATTCACAAAAAATACAACGGTTCAGTGATTCGGGAAAAAAGTCAGATGGACGGAATTATCCCTCGCGTTCCGCGCCGCGCTCTCTTCTTAGAGCTCCGGCTTTGTCAGGTCAGAGGCCGGGAAGGTTAGGAAGACCTTGAAAAACCGAAAACTGATAATAAAGGAGAACCGAGGTAAATTGACAATCGGAGCTTCAGAGCTGCATTCCCATCAGTCTCTGCACCACAGGAGCTTACACTCTAATGTCCCCTCCCCCACAGTCACACACTATTATTTTTATTATACATTTATATAGCTCTGACATATATCGCAGTGCTGTACAGAGTTCACTGAGCCAACCACATCAGTCTCTGTGCTAGAAGACCCTACACTCTAATGTCCCCTCCCCCACAGTCATATCAGTCTCTGCACCAGAGGAGCCTCTCCAACAGGTGGTGCTGTTTTGCAGGGTGCTGTTGGCTCAGTCTGCTGGGATCTCAGCTAGAGGAAACATTAAGCTTGGGCCTGTCCTGCAGGCTTCTCCCCCAGCCCCCATGCAGTGGGTGGGGGGAGATGAAGGTGGAGGCTCTCCAGAGGCAATGAGGCCTACTCCATGTGCTCAAGCTGCAATGGATCCTGGGCCTGTCCCTATGCAAGAGGAGTCCTTACCAGTCCTCCAGGATAGAGTGGTGAACAGACTTCGCCGCATTGCTAAGGAGGAACAGAAACTTGCTGTCATGACAGAAGATCTCAAGAAAAAGAAATCTCTGCAAAGTAAGTCTGGGAATAGTAAGAGGGAAGTCTCTGGAAGAGGCACTGAGAAAGCAGGAGAAGTTGGTTGCTTCTTTGAAGGAGAGCACCGGTGTGTTAAGAGAAAAGTGTGAGAATGAGGAGAGATGCCAACAGATGAAGGAGAGTGCCGGTGCCAGTACCAGCCAGAGGGTGGATGCTGCAGTAATGGCGACAGTATGGATGGGGGGTAAGGAAGTGGCTTCACATGGTGGCCCCAGTACTACCCCTGTCTCAGGATCTGTTGCACCCGAGTCAGTATCTGCCCCCCTCCCTCCCCAGCAGCCTGGGTCATCTCAGGAGGAGGTTGAGGAAAATGGCGGATTGCTGCAGACCATTATAGAAATGGAATCTCCCTTGAGTGGCACCAACCCATCAGATGAAGATCATGGGAATGCAGGCATGTATCCAGACAGAGAAGTTTCCGCTGGTTGTGAGGAGTCCCACATGGACATTAACAGTGCAGAGCAGGAATGTCGCCTGAACATTGAAAATACAGAGCAGGAATGTCACATGACAAACCAGATTTCAGAGGTTCCTATGCAGCCAGTTAATGTGTCATCTGGTTATGAATTATGCTAAGGCTGTGTCGGGACAAAGTCATGCTGCTGGTGGTGGAAGGGAGCCAGTTGTGCGATTTTCACCTAACGCGCCTTCTTCCATTAAATGCAGGAATGTGGTACAGCTCAGGTGGGAGGGAGAAGATATTCCACCTATCAGGAGGGTGGTTGTGGATAAGATCCAGGCCATGGGATTTAAGGCAGAGGATATTTATGCTCTTATCAGTCCGGCTGGTTCCTATGAATATGATTTATCATTTGTGCGTCCAGAATCGCTGGATCTATTTTGGGAGCGGTTTGAGCATGTATATGGGGGCCAGCCGGACTGAAAGGGGCTTGTCCCCAAAGTTGTCTCACGTCAGCGCTTGATTAAGAATGTGACTATCCTGACAAGGAATGAGTCTATACCCCCCGAGGATTTATGGGTCTGGTTGAGGAGGTTTGGTGAAACGTTGTGTCACCTAAAAAAGATTGTGGATGATAGAGGAATCTGGACGGGTGGGTGGTCAGTATCAATGAGGCTGAGTGTGTGTGGGAATGTGGTCCAGCATTTGCCCTCCTCTGCCTTTATTGGTAGAGATAGAATTACTGTCTTCTACCCTGGACAACCTAAGTTGTGCCATAAATGTGGAGTCAAGGGACATTTCTCCTCTAATGCCTCGTTTCCACTGAGCAGATCGGTTCGGTTCGGTACGGTACGCTATTTTGGGTGTTTCCATTATTAAAGTGGCCCATACAACCGAACCGAACCATTCCATTCAGGGTCCTGCTTCAGATGTGGGGCCATAGAAAATAGAACGGTTCGGTTAGGGCGGAGCTACGATACATTACACTGATTGGTGGACGTGTGACGCCATGACGGCATTTTTTCTAAACCCACGTATGGCCCCTGTCGGTCCGACTTGCAGTGGAAACGCTCGCCTGAATAGGCCGGACCATTCTAGGCCTTCCAAACCGATCCAACCCGAACCGATCCGCTCGGTGGAAACGAGGCATAAATGTCCAGAACAGAAGTGCTCTTTGTGTCAGGAACTGGGGCATCTGGCGAGGGGCTGTAACATCATTAAATGTAACCTATGTGATAAGGTTGGTCACCCTTATAGCCGGTACCCTGAGGCTTTGCACAATAAGCCAAAGTTAGTGGAGGAATTTTTCTGTCTGGATGGAGAAGAGTCTGGGTTGGCGGAGGTTGTACTAGGGGATCCTAGTGTCTCTGTCCCATCAGAATCTGTGTCTGCGAGGCCCTCTGTGGTGTCAGTGTCCCCCCAGTCTGTGGTGTCAGTGTCCCCCCAGTCTGTGGTTCCCCAGTCAGTGTCAGAAAGTGTGGTTGTCAAGTCTGTGTCTGCACCTATTGTTTCTCCTAGTGTAGTGAAGGCAGCGGAGGGTGCTGGACCAGAGTGTATGGTGGTGCCAACTCCTTCTCCTCCACGTGGCAGAAGTGCGGCTGGAGTGAGTGAGGGATGGATTGGATGATGGTGGAGGGGGAGGTGGGAATGGCATGAGGGTGGCTGGTGCAGAATGCAAGGTGAATGATGTGGGGGAGGGGTCAATGGGGGGGGGGGGGGGGTTGGAATCGCATCCTGATGGTGATTAAATCTCAAAATGTTTCTTATCCTGGATTGTGTTTAAGTTGAGGTTCGGGGTTTGTAGTTTTCATTAAAATATGTTTCTTTCTATGTAATATTGTCAGGAAACGGTTTTCTTTACTTGCTGATGTTAGAACGCTTGTTTTTGTTTAGTAGTTGTTTATTTTTGTGTAAATATGTTTTAATTAATGAACTGTATGTTTGTGAAACTTTTTAATAAAAAAAATTTACACTCTAATGTCCCCTCCCCCACAGTCACATCAGTCTCTGTACAGAGGAGCTTACACTCTAATGTCCCCTCCCCCCCAGTCACATCAGTCTCTGTACAGAGGAGCTTACACTCTAATGTCCCCTCCCCCACAGTAACATCAGTCTCTGTACAGAGGAGCTTACACTCTAATGTCCCCTCCCCCACAGTCACATCAGTCTCTGTACCAGAGGAGCTTACACTGTAATGTCCCCTCCCCCCACAGTCACATCAGTCTCTGTACAGAGGAGCTTACACTCTAATGTCCCCCTCCCCCACAGTCACATCAGTCTCTGTACAGAGGAGCTTACACTCTAATGTCCCCTCCCCCCCCAGTCACATCAGTTTCTGTACAGAGGAGCTTACACTCTAATGTCCCCCTCCCCCACAGTCACATCAGTCTCTGTACAGAGGAGCTTACACTCTAATGTCCCCTCCCCCCACACGCACACACTATTATTATTATACATTTATGTAGCTCTGACATATAGCGCAGTGCTGTAGACAACACGCGGTGGGTTAAGATCGCACGTTCTCGGCTACGTGCGCCGCACAGGATTGCACCAATGATCCCCTTTTCCTGGCTCTCCTCTGACATATGGCGGTTTCTATCCCGCTTCCGGCGTGGAGGACGCGCTCCGGGAAGGTCGTAGAAGAAGTAATATTGGAGGAATTAAAATCCGCCTTCCGTCTTCCCATCAACTTTCTATCTGGAAATAGACGATCGTTTCCATTGTAATACACCTCTGGGCTTTCCTCTGATGACTTCATTTCCTTCCCTAATATTGGCCGCGCTCTATAATTGTGGCGGTAATGGAGTCTAATAGAATTTCATTCGGCTCTCCGCGATGCTCGATGGCGTCCGCGCTCGCTTTTCTTCAAATAATGATTTTTAGCGTCCACACATGGCTGGGCCTGACCTTATTCCCGCGATGGGCGGATCGGGAAATCTATCGATTCAATTATGTGAAAATGACGAATGGAGAGACGGCGGGAGGGAAAAGGTCACCGCGAGGGTGCGGGAAACCTTCGTCTCAAGTCTTCAAGATTTCTGGATTGAGAGAAGGTTCTACGTCTCTAGCAGTCTCCTGTAACATGGAATCAGACCCTAAAGCTTGGCAGCAGTCTCCTGTAACATTGCCTCAATCCCTAAAGCTTGGCAGCAGTCTCTTGTAACATTGCCTCAGTCCCTAAAGCTTGGCAGCAGTCTCTTGTAACATTGCCTCAGTCCCTAAAGCTTGGCAGCAGTCTCTTGTAACATTGCCTCAGTCCCTAAAGCTTAGCAGCAGTCTCTTTTAACATGGCAATAGTCTCCAGCAGTCTCCTGTAACATGGAATTAGTCCCTAAAGCTTGGCAGCAGTCTCTTGTAACATGGTAATAGTCTCTAGCAGTCTCCTGTAACATGGTCTCAGCCCATAAAGCGCAGTAGCAGTCTCTTTTAACATGGCAATAGTTTCCAGCAGTCACCTGTAACATGGCCTCAGTCTCTAAAACGAGTCCCCTATAACATGGCAATAGTCTCTAGCAGTCTCTTGTAACATGGCCTCAGTCCCTAAAGCTTGGCAGCAGTCTCTTGTAACATGGCAATAGTCTCGAGCAGTCACCTGTAACATGGTTTCAGCCCCTAACGCTTGACAGCATTCTTTAGCAGTCTCTTGTAACATGGCAATAGTCTCGAGCAGTCACCTGTAACATGGTCTCAGCCCATAAAGCTTAGCAGCAGTCTCTTGTAACATGGCAATAGTTTCCAGCAGTCACCTGTAACATGGCCTCAGTCTCTAAAACGACTCTACTGTCACTAGTCTCTAGCAGTCATCTATAACATGGCTACATTCCCTAGTAGTCTCCAGTAACTTGGCTGAAGGCCCTATCAGTCACCAGTAACATGGTGGTTGTCTGTAGCAGTCTCCTGTAATGCGTCAAAAGCTTCTATGGGTGTACTGTAGCTTCTCAGCGGTTTTCAGCAGTCTCCTGTAGCATGGCCTCAGTTCCTATCTGTCTCCTGCAATATGGCAGCAGTCCTCAGTAGTTTTATGTAATGTTTCAAAAGTTTTATGTAATGTGGCAATAATTTATAGCAGTGCACTGTGGCTTGGCAACGGTCTTTAGCAGTCTCTTATCACATTGCAATAGTCTCTCTAGCAGTCTAATGTACAATGGCTGTGTCCCCCAACAATTTCCTGTAGCTTGGCTGCGGGTCCTAACAGTCTCCAGTAATATGGTGGTTGCCTGTAGCAGTCTCCTGTAATAAGGCAATAGCTTCTAGCAGTGTACTGTGGCTTGTTTCCAGTCTCTAGCAGTCTCCTGTAACAACACAAATACTGTGCAATTGCCTCAAGGACATAATCCCTAATTATTTCTTATGAACGTCAGCTCCCTCTAGTGGCCATAATGAATTATTTTCTTGATTGAGGTATTTCAGGAACCTACTGCTTTATGGCCACTAGATGGAGCTGAGGATCACAGGAAATAAGCATATTAGACACACAGGGATTATATACATCTGCTGTGCGAATGCTGAGACTTATTTTATAAACAGTCTTCTAAATGAAATAACCGAAACCACCCCAAACACACAAACCTCCCCCCACCCTCTACATCAGTGGCCTGCAAACTGGGGCCCTAGAACCAGATGTAGCCCTCTGTGCACTTTTATCAGGCCCTTGGGGCACTACTATTTCTATTGACACCAATGATGGGACACTATTCCTCTCACTGATACCAATGATGGGACACTATTCCTCCCACTGATACCAATGATGGGACACTATTCCTCCCACTGATACCAATGATGGGACACTATTCCTCCCACTGATACCAATGATGGGACACTATTCCTCCCACTGATACCAATGATGGGACACTATTCCTCCCACTGATACCAATGATGGGACACTATTCCTCTCACTGATACCAATGATGGGACACTATTCCTCCCACTGATACCAATGATGGGACACTATTCCTCCCACTGATACCAATGAGGGGACACTATTCCTCCCACTGATACCAATGATGGGACACTATTCCTCCCACTGATACCAATGATGTGGCACTATATCTCCCATTGTCACCAATGATGGGACACTATTCCTCCCACTGATACCAATGATGGGACACTATTTCTCCCACTGATACCAATGAGGGGACACTATTCCTCCCACTGATACCAATGAGGGGACACTATTCCTCCCACTAATACCAATGATGGGACACTATTCCTCCCACTGATACCAGTGATGGGACATTATTCCTCCCACTGATACCAGTGATGGGACATTATTCCTCCCACTGATACCAATGATGGGACGCTATTCCTCCCGCTGATACCAATGATGGGACACTATTCCTCCCACTGATACCAATGATGGGACACTATTCCTCTCACTGATACCAATGATGGGACACTATTCCTCCCACTGATACCAATGATGGGACACTATTCCTCCCACTGATACCAATGAGGGGACACTATTCCTCCCACTGATACCAATGATGGGACACTATTCCTCCCACTGATACCAATGATGTGGCACTATACCTCCCATTGTCACCAATGATGGGCCACTATTCCTCCTACTGATACCAATGATGGGGCACTATTCCTCCCACTCATACCAATGATGGGGCACTATTCCTCCCACTGATACCAGTGATGGGACACTATTCCTCCCACTGATACCAGTGATGGGACACTATTCCTCCCACTGATACCAGTGATGGGACACTATTCCTCCCACTGATACCAGTGATGGGACACTATTCCTCCCACTGATACCAGTGATGGGACACTATTCCTCCCACTGATACCAATGATGGGGCACTATTCCTCCCACTGATACCAATGATGGGACACTATTTCTCCCACTGATACCAGTGATGGGACACTATTCCTCCCACTGATACCAGTGATGGGACACTATTCCTCCCACTGATACCAGTGATGGGACACTATTCCTCCCACTGATACCAATGATGGGACACTATTCCTCCCACTGATACCAGTGATGGGACACTATTCCTCCCACTGATACCAATGATGGGGCACTATACCTCCCACTGATACCAATGATGGGACACTATTCCTCCCACTGATACCAGTGATGGGACACTATTCCTCCCACTGATACCAATGATGGGGCACTATACCTCCCACTGTCACCATTGATGGGGCACTATTCTTCCCACTTAATACCAATGATGGGACACTATTCCTCCCACTGATACCAATGATGGGACACTATTCCTCCCACTGATACCAATGATGGGACACTATTCCTCCCACTGATACCAATGATGGGACACTATTCCTCCCACTGATACCAATGATGGGACACTATTCCTCCCACTGATACCAATGATGGGACACTATTCCTCCCACTGATACCAATGATGTGGCACTATACATCCCACTGTCACCAATGATGGGACACTATTCCTGCCACTGAGACCAATGATGGGGCACTATTCCTCCCACTGACACCGATGATGGGGCACTATTCCTCCCATTGTCCCCCCCTCTAACCTGAGGCATTGTTGCTCCCACTAAAGTCTATTGGACAGTAAACTGGCCCTTTGTTTAGAAAGTTTGGGGACCCCTACCCTACATAACAGAAATGTCGATCATTTTATTTCTCCTTTCAATCTATTTTCTCCTAAGTAGCTCAGCAAGTGAAACTGAAATTATATTTTAAAAGTTGCAAAAATGGTATTTTTGCGACAAAGTAAATTTCGTTACAATTACTCGGCTCCTCCCTCACAACACCCCGCAATGAGCGCATCTGAAAAGTGAGCGGAGGCGTCGTGATCTATACTGAGGGGGCGACTCGAGTGACGACAAACGAAAGCAGATTTTATTAATGAAAATGTAACAAACAACACAAACCAATAGCGGATCCCGTAACATAATCATCAGAGCGGCGGGCGAACGTAAAATGGTGCAGAACGCTTATTACACAACGGTGTGATTTTTCACTTCTCTGCAGTGCGGTCGGTGTCATCAGACGTTCGCTGCGGCGGCGGTCGTTCTATCTTAATTTCTAAGTTGCTGCGATCTGTTTCCATTTGCGGTGAGTGCCGCTTCCTGAACCGCAATGCCGCCGCCGCCACCGTCCAGCGCATAATTCACTTCTGTGTGCAGAGTTTGCATTTTCTGCAGGAGATTTTTATATTATTGCACATTTTGTATTATCGTTATCGATCTTATTTATACCGAGAAGCGGAAAACTCGCACTACTTCATCTCCGATCTAAAGGGGAACTCTCACCTCCGCGCTTTACACGCCAGACTGCGGGACGGAGCAGAAATAAAGTGCTCGTTATTAGACATGTGCAGAACGGAAGAATTTGTTTTGTTTCGGAAAGATTAGTTATGTTACTAATTTCATTTTGTTATGGAATTCATTTAGTTTCGTTTTCATGAACCCCTTCAATGCCGGGCACTTATGCCCCTTCCTGCCCAGACCAACTTTATTCTTTCAGCGCTCTCACAATTTGAATGACAATTGCGCGGTCATGCTACACTGTACCTAAACTAAATTTTCATCATTTTTTCCCCCACAAACAGAGCTTTGTTTTTTTGGTATTTGATCACCTCTGGGGGTTTTTATTTTTTGCGCTTCAAATAAAAAAAGAACGAAAATTTAGAAAAAAACAAAAAAACCTTTTTCTTCGTTTCTGTTACAAAATGTTGTAAATAAGTTTTATCCTTCACTGATGAGCACTGATAGGTGGCACTGATGGGCACTGATGGGCACTCAGGGGCGGATCCAGAGTCTAGTCTAGGGAGGGGCACTGCCTGAAAATACATTTTTTCTGTGGGCAATTTATCAGGGAAATGGCTGGTGTTGGCGCTTCAATCATCATGCCCCTGTGGGCACTGATGGGCACTCATAGGTGGCACTGGAGGGCACATATATGCCGCACTGATGGGCGGCACTGATAGGCAGAGGTGCTGGCAGGCATCAGTGATGGGCACAGAGTGCCATCTCTAATGGGCTATAATTGCCATCCCTGGTGGGTTCTAGTGGGCTTACCTGGTGGTCATGGGTGGGCATCCTTGCTGGCCATGGGTGGGCATCCCTGATTGCCATGGGTGGGTGTCCCTGGTGGTCCTGGAGGGGCATCCTTGGGGGGGCTGCACTGATAATCGATCAGCTCAGACCCCCTCTGTCGGGAGAGCAGCGGATCGGCTCTCCTCTGCTCGGGTCTGTCAGCACGAGTAGGGAACCAAGAACCAGTTCTGGCCAGCTCGGTAAAATGTTTTAACCTCTTGCTGACCACCTCACGTAGGGGTGCAATGGCGGAGCGGCTCTCCTGTGCTGGGTCACGTATATAATACATGCGCCCACCGTGCCAGCTGTGCTGTGATTAGCAAGCCGATTAGCAGGTGCCGGCCAATGGGTGATCACGGGCACCTGCTGATCGGCGAGGAGGAAGACATGGCAGAGCTGTGCCGGATTTTCTTTCCCTGCAAAGCACATCCCTTAGTGAAAGCCGCACACACATAAACACTAGCTAGGCACACATTGGCCCCTTTCTGCGACTTGTCCTGCGACTTGGGACTGCAAAGTTTCATAACAAGTCGTACCCCAAGATTTCCAATGAGTATCGTTCACATCTGTGTGACTTCAAAGAAGTCCCTGCACTACTTTAATACGACCTGAGGACCTCAAGATTACACAGGCATTGCTGCAAGTCGCGTCAAAGTCGGGCAGCAAAGTCACGTCAAAGTCACATGACTTTCAGGTTGCACAAGTTGCATCAAAGTCGGACCAAAGTAGTGCCGGGATTACTTTAAAGTCGCACAGATATGAACGGTACTCTTCGGAAATCATGGGGGTACAACTTGTCATGTGACTTTGCAGTCCCAAGTCGCAGGACAAGTCGCACAAGTGTGAAAGGGGGCTTAGTGTTAGTTTGCCTGCCGCAATATCGCAGTCCTGCTAAAGGTTGCTGATTGCCGCCATTACTAGTATAAAAAAATAATGAATACAAATGCCTATATATATATATATATATATATATATATATATATATATATATATATATATATATATATATATCCCCTAGTTTGTAGACACTATAACTTTTTTGCGCAAACCAATCAATATACACTTATTGGAATTTTTTCTTTTTTTCTTTTTTTACCAAAAATATGTTACAGAATGCATTTCGCCTAAACTTATGAAGACATTTTTAATTTTGTTTTTAATTGGATATTTTTTATAGCAGAAAGTAAAAAATATTTTTTTTTCCAAAATTATTGGTCTTTTCTTGTTTATATAATAATTAAAAAAAAAAAAAACAGTGTTGATCAAATACCACCAAAAGACAGATTTGTGTGAAAAAAATAAAACAAATGTCATTTGGGCACAGCGTTGCACGACCGCACAATTACCAGTTAAAATAGCGTAGTGCTGCATAGCCAAAAAATGCCCTGGTCATGCAGGGGGGTAAAACGTTCCGGAGGTAAAGTAGTTAAAAAAGAGCTGGATGTAATCCTAATTACAAAAAAAAATATTATTATTTGTTTTTTATTGTTTGAACTAAATGGACTTTTTGTGTCTTCCTGACTTACTATATACAATGTATCTAAATCCAAGAAGCAAAATGGTAACATATTGCAGCTTAACCACTTCACCTCCGGAAGATTTTACCTCCCTTATGACCCAGGCCATTTTTTTGCTATTCAGCACTGCGCTACTTTAACTGGTAATTGCGCCGTCATGCAACACTGTATCCAAATGACATTTATATCATTTTTTTGCACAAATACAGCTTTCTTTTGGTGGTATTTGATCACCACTGCTTTTTTTTAAATTATTATTATTATTATCAGTGGAGGCTGGTGCTCAATCTTCTTGGGGAAGGGGTGGCCCACAGCCTTCACCCACCCACCACCATTGCTCCCAACTTTGTGGGAACAGTTTGGGGACGGCCCCTTCCTGTTCCAACATGACTGCACACCAGTGCACAAAGCAAGGTCCATAAAGACATGGATGAGCGAGTTTGGGGTGGAGGAACTTGCCTGGCCTGCACAGAGTCCTGACCTCAACCCGATAGAACACCTTTGGGTTGAATTAGAGTGGAGACTGCGAGCCAGGCCTTCTCATCCAACATCAGTGCCTGACCTCACAAATGCTCTTTTGGAAAAATGGTCAAACATTCCCATAGACACCCTCCTAAACCTTGTGGACGGCCTTCCCAGAAGAGTTGAAGCTGTTATAGCTGCAAAGGGCGGAGCCAACTCAATATTGAACCCTACAGACTAAGACTGGGATGTCATTAAAGGTCATGTGTGTGTTAAGGCAGGCGTCCCAATACTTTTGACAATTTGGAATACATTTATGAAAATAGATCAATCCTGATGTACTGATGATCAATCTCATTGCATGAAACAGGTGTTAATTGGTGTTGCAGTAATACATGCATTCCCACAATGCACTGCTCTGGAGAGATCTGAATGGGCAGTAATAGATAGTAAGCTCTTTTTTCCCTTTATGCTCCCTTTGATGTAGGGGGTGGAGTCTGATGTAAGGGGGGCACACTGATATAAGGGGGTCTCTGGTGAAAGAGGGGTCTCTGATGTGAGGGGGACTCTGAGATTGATGTGAGGGGGACTCTGATGTGAGGGGGACTCTGATGTGAGGGGGACTCTGATGTGAGGGGGACTCTGATGTGAGGGGGACTCTGATGTGAGGGGGACTCTGATGTGAGGGAGATTCTGATGTGAGCAGGGACTGTGATGGGAGGGGGACTGTGATGTGAGGGGCGCTCTGATGTGAGGGGGCTATAATGTGAGGGGGGGCTATAATGTGAGGGGGGGGCTATAATGTGAGGGGGGGGCTCTGATGTGAGGCTGGGCTCTGATGTGAGGCTGGGCTCTGATGTGAGGCTGGGCTCTGATGTGAGGGGGGGCTCTGATGTGAGGGGGGGCTCTGATGTGAGGGGGGCTCTGATGTGAGAGGGGACTCTGATGTGAGAGGGGACTCTGATGTGAGAGGGGACTCTGATGTGAGAGGGGACTCTGATGTGAGAGGGGACTCTGATGTGAGGGGGGACTCTGATGTGAGGGGGGACTCTGATGTGAGGGGGGACTCTGATGTGAGGGGGGACTCTGATGTGAGGGGGGACTCTGATGTGAGGGGGGACTCTGATGTGAGGGGGGACTCTGATGTGAGGGGGGACTCTGATGTGAGGGGGGACTCTGATGTGAGGGGGGACTCTGATGTGAGGGGGGACTCTGATGTGAGGGGGGACTCTGATGTGAGGGGGGACTCTGATGTGAGGGGGGACTCTGATGTGAGGGGGGACTCTGATGTGAGGGGGGACTCTGATGTGAGGGGGGACTCTGATGTGAGGGGGACTCTGATGTGAGGGGGACTCTGATGTGAGAGGGGACTGTGATGTGAGGGGCGACTGTGATGTGAGGGGCGACTGTGATGTGAGGGGCGACTGTGATGTGAGGGGATTGTGATGTGAGGGGCGACTGTGATGTGAGGGGCGACTGTGATGTGAGGGGACTCTGATGTGAGAGGGGACTCTGATGTGAGAGGGGACTCTGATGTGAGGGGGACTGTGATGTGAGAGGGGACTCTGATGTGAGGGGGACTGTGATGTGAGGGGGGACTGTGATGTGAGGGGGGACTGTGATGTGAGGGGGGACTGTGATGTGAGGGGGGACTGTGATGTGAGGGGGGACTGTGATGTGAGAGGGGACTGTGATGTGAGGGGCGACTGTGATGTGAGGGGGGACTGTGATGTGAGGGGGGACTGTGATGTGAGGGGGGACTGTGATGTGAGGGGGGACTGTGATGTGAGGGGGGACTGTGATGTGAGGGGGGACTGTGATGTGAGGGGGGACTGTGATGTGAGAGGGGACTGTGATGTGAGGGGCGACTGTGATGTGAGGGGCGACTGTGATGTGAGGGGGGACTGTGATGTGAGGGGGGACTGTGATGTGAGGGGGGACTCTGATGTGAGAGGGGGACTCTGATGTGAGAGGGGGACTCTGATGTGAGAGGGGGACTCTGATGTGAGAGGGGGACTCTGATGTGAGAGGGGGACTCTGATGTGAGAGGGGGACTCTGATGTGAGAGGGGGACTCTGATGTGAGAGGGGGACTCTGATGTGAGAGGGGGACTCTGATGTGAGAGGGGGACTCTGATGTGAGAGGGGGACTCTGATGTGAGAGGGGGACTCTGATGTGAGAGGGGGACTCTGATGTGAGAGGGGGACTCTGATGTGAGAGGGGGACTCTGATGTGAGAGGGGGGCTCTGATGTGAGAGGGGGGCTCTGGTGTGAGAGGGGTGCTCTGGTGTGAGGGAGACTCTGATATGAGTAGGTTTCTGATGTGAGGAGGATTCTGATGTGAGGGGGGCTCTGATGTATAGAGAGTAGGTAGAGGCGGGGCAGAGACACTACAAAGCCATTGATTGGTCGGGGATTACAATCAGTGTGGTCCCCTTACAAAGCTCTCGGTAGGTGAAATATCTCCTCTATAGATCTGAGTCTCGGATTCAGCGAGGGGACGGAGTGTAAGTCTCGTCGTTTCCACCGTTGCGTCACCTTCAGTCCAATCACGTAACGTCACAAATGTTGCGCCATTCCCAAGTTGCGCACCCTTAAAATCTCATTTCTGGCCCCATATAAACCATAATGATTATACAGTAGAGTGGCGCTTTGTATCCTCGCTCTGAGCGGGTAATGCAGTCCCGACCGCCGCGTACGGCCATAAATTACCGCGCACGGGACATAAAAGTGCTCGCCGTTATTGATGGTGTATTTAGGTCCGGAAACATGGCGCTGTAATGAGCCATTAGACAGCGTCTGAAATACTGACCGCCGTCCGCATTGTTCTATCATCCTATACATTATATAAAGTGACATCTATGGCGGGCGGATCGGTGGATCGGAAAACGAGAACGAACGTTTATGACTAAATATTCATTGCAAATCCTGCGCCGGTGCAGCGTTTATGTCTGCGGGTTTCCAGCCTCGCATCCATTGACTTTTTAGGAAACGGGAATTTTAACATTTATATTGCACGCTTAGCATATCGCCGCGGTGCTTCGCCGCAAAATGCCATCAAATATTACGGAGGAAGAATAAAAGCAACAAAACGACTTAAAGGGGAAGCGACCAGACCAGCTGCTGGCGAGGTCTGTGAAGACGATCAAACCGGATACTATACGAGGTCCCACCACTGCTCAGTCCTGATACATTGTTTCCTATTGAAAGCTGTGAAGGTAGCGGGCGGGGGGCGTTCACGTGCTGCCGTGCTTTGTGACGCAGAAAAACTAAGGCTGCTGTCACATTCTGCAGGCGGGACCACCAACAAACGCAGCCCGCTCGTGCAAATGGGGATGTGCCGAAAATGCACGCAGTTCGGACGCATTGGTGCGGCGTTTACAGGGTTAATATCACCTCCAACCTCCACACCGTCTGATGCAACGCCTCTGAAAAGAGCTCAGTATCCCTATCTATAACACTTACACTATCCCTAACAATATCCATAACACTAACACTATCCCTAACACTAATCCTAACCCTAACACTAAAGCTCTCACTAACACTATACCTAGCACTAACCCTAACACTAATCCTAACACTAACACTATCTCTAACACTATCCATAACACTTACACTATCATTAGCACTAAAACTAACACCATCCCTAACACTAATCCTAACCCTAACACTAATGCTCTCACTAACACTATACCTAGCACTAACCCTAACACTAACACTAACACTATCTCTAACACTATCCCTAACACTTACACTTTCCCTAACAATATCCCTAATGCTAACCCTAACATTATCCATAACACTATACCTAATGCATACACTATCCCAAATATTAACCCTAACACTAATACTAACCATAACACTAACCCTAACTCTAACATAGTTACATAGTTACATAGTAGGTGAGGTTGAAAAAAGACACAAGTCCGTCAAGTCCAACCTATGTGTGTGATTATGTGTCAGTATTACATTGTATATCCCTGTATGTTGCGGTCGTTTAGGTGATTATCTAATAGTTTCTTGAAAATATCAATGCTCCCCGCTGAGACCACCGCCTGTGGAAGGGAATTCCACATCCTTGCCGCTCTTACAGTAAAGAAACCTCTACGTAGTTTAAGGTTAAACCTCTTTTCTTCTAATTTTAATGAGTGGCCACGAGTCTTATTAAACTCTCTTCTGCGAAAAAGTTTTCTCCCTATTGTGGGGTCACCAGTCCGGTATTTATACATTGAAATCATATCCCCTCTTAAGAGTCTCTTCTCCAGAGAGAATAAGTTCAGAGCTCACAACCTTTCCTCATAACTAAGATCCTCCAGACCCTTTATTAGCTTTGTTGCCCTTCTTTGTACTCGCTCCATTTCCAGTACATCCTTCCTGAGGACTGGTGCCCAGAACTGGACAGCATACTCCAGGTGCGGCCGGACCAGAGTCTTGTAGAGCGGGAGAATTATCGTTTTATCTCTGCAGTTGATCCCCTTTTTAATGCCAATATTCTGTAGGCTTTGTTAGCAGCAGCTTGGCATTGCATGTCATTGCTGAGCCTATCATCTACTAGGACCCCCAGGTCCTTTTCCATCCTAGATCCCCCCAGAGCTTCTCCCCCCAGTCTATAGATTGCATTCAGATTTTTGCCACCCAAATGCATTATTTTACATTTTTCTACATTGAACCTCATTTGCCATGTAGTTGCCCACCCCATTAATTTGTTCAGATCTTTTTGCAAGGTTTCCACATCCTGCGGAGAAGTTATTGCCCTGCTTAGCTTAGTATCATCTGCAAATACAGAGATTGAACTGTTTATCCCATCCTCCAGATCGTTTATAAACAAATTAAATAGGATTGGTCCCAGCACAGAACCCTGGGGGACCCCACTACCCACCCCTGACCATTCTGAGTACTCCCCATTTATCACCACCCTCTGAACACGCCCTTGTAGCCAGTTTTCAATCCATGTACTCACCCTATGGTCCATGCCAACGCACCTTATTTTGTACAGTAAAGGTTTATGGGGAACTGTGTCAAATGCTTTTGCAAAATCCAGATACACCACGTCTACGGGCCTTCCTTTATCTAGATGGCAACTCACCTCCTCATAGAAGGTTAGTAGATTGGTTTGGCAAGAACGATTCTTCATGAATCCATGCTGATTACTGCTAATGATATCATTCTTATTACTAAAATCTTGTATATAGTCCCTTATCATCCCCTCCAAGAGTTTACATACTATTGATGTTAGGCTAACTGGTCTGTAATTCCCAGGGATGTATTTTGGGCCCTTTTTAAATATTGGTGCTACATTGGTGCTAACCTTAACACTATCCCAAATACTAACCCAAATACTATCTCTAACCCTATCCCTGATACTATCCCAAATACTAACCCTAACACTAACCCTAACACTAACCCTGACACTATCCCAAATACTATTCCTAACACTAACCATAACACTAACCCTAACTCTAACCATAACACGATCCCAAATACTATCCCTAACCCTAACACTATCCCTGACACTATCCCAAATACTAACCCTAACACTAACCCTGACACTATCCCTGACACTATCCCTGACACTATCCCTGACACTATCCCTGACACTATCCCTGACACTATCCCTGACACTATCCCTAACACTAACCCTAAAACTAACACTAACCCTAACACTAACCCTAAAACTAACACTAACCCTAACACTAACCCTAACACTAACACTAACCCTAACACTAACCCTAACCCTAACACTAACACTATCCCAAATACTAACCCTAACACGAACCATAACACTAACCCTAACACTATCCCAAATACTAACCATAACACTAACCATAACACTAACCCTAACACTATCCCTGACACTATCCCAAATACTAATACTATCTCTAACACTAACACTATCCCAGATGTTAACCTTAGTCCTTTGTCTATAAATAAAGCCATGTGATCACATACAGTTGTGCTCATAAGTTTACATACCCTGGCAGAATTTATGATTTCTTGGCCTTTTTTCAGAGAATATGAATGACAACACAAATACTTTTCTCTCACTCATGGTCAGCGTTTGGCTGAAGCCATTTATTATCAATCTGTGTTTACTCTTTTTTATCATAATGGCAACAGAAACCACCCAAATGACCCTGATCAAAAGTTTACATACCCCAGTTCTTAATACCGTGTATTGCCCCCTTTAACATCAATGACGGCTTGAAGTCTTTTGTGGTATTTGTGGATGAGGCTCTTTATCTTCTCAGATGGTAAAGCTGCCCATTTCTCTTGGTACAAAGCCTGCAGTTCCTGTAAATTCTTGGTCTGTCTTGCATGAACGGCACGTTTGAGATCTCCCCAGAGTGGCTCAATGATATTGAGGTCAGGAGACTGAGATGCCACTCCAGAACCTTCACTTTATTCTGCTGTAGCCAATGACAGGTGGACTTGGCCTTGTGTTTTGGATCATTGTCATGTTGGAATGTCCAAGTACGTCCCATGCCCAGCTTCCTGGCTGATGAATGCAAATGTTCCTCCAGTATTTTTTGATAACATACTGCATTCATCTTGCCATCAATTTTGACCAAATTTCCTGTGCCTTTGTAGCTCACACATCCCCCAAACATCAGAGATCCACCTCCGTGTTTCACAGTAGGGATGGTGGACCTTTCATCATAGGCCTTGTTGACTCCTCTCCAAATGTAGTGTTTCTGGTTGTGGCCAAAAAGCCCAATGTTGGTCTCATGACTCCAAATGACTTTGTGGCAGAAGGTTTGAGGCTTGTCTCTGTGCTGTTTGGTGTATTGTAAGTCGGATATTTTGTGGCATTTGTGTAGTAATGGCTTTCTTCTGGTGACTCGACCATGCAGCCCATCTTTCTTCAAGTACCTCCTTATTGTGCATCTTGAAACATCCACACCACATGTTTTCAGAGAGTCCTGTATTTCACCTGAAGTTATTTGTGGATTTTTCTTTTGCATCCCGAACAATTTTCCTGGCAGTTGTGGCTGAAATTTTAGTTGGTCTACCTGACCGTGGTTTGGTTTCCACAGAACCCCTCATTTTCTACTTCTTGATTAGAGTTTGAACACTGCTGATTGGCATTCTCAATTCCTTGGATATCTTTTCATAACCCTTTTCCTGTTTTATACAATTCAACTACCTTTTCCCGCAGATCCCTTGACCATTCTTTTTGCTTTTTGCTCTGAATCAGAATCCAGAAACTTCAGTGCAGCACTGGATGAAAGATACAAGGGTCTGTCAGGAGTCCAGAAACTCATTGAGTTTTATACACACACACTAATTACAAGCAAACAGATCACAGGTGAGGATGGTTACCATTAATAGTCATTCAAACCCCTTTGTGTCAACCTGTGTGCATGTTATCAGGCCAAAATCACCAGGGTATGTAAACTTTTGATCAGGGTCATTTGAGTAGTTTCTGTTGTGATAATGATATAAAAATAGTAAACACAGCTGACTGATAATAAATGGCTTCAGCTAAACACTAACCATGAGTGAAAGAAAAGTTCTTGTGTCATTCATATTCTCTGAAAAATGGCCAAGAAATCATAAATTCTGCCAGGGTATGTAAACTTATGAGCACAACTGTATATACACATTTTATTGGTGCGCTTGGAATATCTCAAAGTAACGTTAAAGGAATATTTTTGCACCTGAAGTTCCGCTTTAACAACCAACCATTTAATCATTGTACTTCCTTCTCTTTTTATACCTCAAACTTTTATTTTCCTTTTCACAAAGCAATTCTGCACCTTTCTTTGTATTTAACATGTTTCCCCCCCCCCCCACCCCCACCTCCCAATGGCTCTCCAGTATTTTTGTCTCCTCCGAACGCACAAAAGCGTTGCGGTTCGTCACCCTCGCACGCGCTGTTTTCCCCTTTACACCGGTGACAATAGCCCCAATCAAGGATAATAGTTCATTACCAGCGATTCTCCTGCAGAACGGTGTCCCGCGCAGAGCAGGAATAACGGAGGGGGGAATAAAATAAAATAAAATACAAAATCTGCCTGCCGCCTCCCGCCACTCCATCTTGTTCTCCGAGTCATTTGCTCTCCGGCGCTCAGGAATGAACTCTTTGCCCGAGTAATTAGGAGCTCTTAAAGTTTGCAGTCCTTTGTTTAAAGAATTTGTCCTTGTGCTCTCGCTGCCCCATCAGCTACCTAATTAGCGGAGTCGTTGCGTGATTAACAATGCTCCCAGAGATCCGGCTGGGTATTTGCCTCTCTTAATGAGTGTTTGCGGACAGCTGGGGGCTCCCTCGTTCCGGGACCTCCGATGGATTGTGCAGACCTCTGTCAGGACCCAGAGGAGTGAAGCCTGTCATTTTCTAACGTGGATGAAAATTGCTCAAAAGCGGGGCCGGTCCTTTAGGAATGAAAAGGCCTTGAAAAATAAATGAGAATGAATATTCATATTTCAGTTCAATAAGTGCCAACTATTAATATACATGTCTGTCAGAGCGGGGAGACGGAACTTATTGCCTTGTGCTTGGCATAATTCCGCCTTTAATTCAACCAAACTTCGGCTTTTTAAAAAAGACGAAGTTTGGAGGAAAAAAAGTTTCAGAAGAAAAAGAGAACTCCGACCATTAAAAGTCTCGTCCTTTTCTTGAAAAATTGCTGCAAAAATTGGAAAATTTTGGCAGAATTTTGGCACATTGCATTGGCATCAATGAAGAAGGCAAAAGGGTTATTGTGAGCATAATGAAGGGTCATTTTTGGTACAAGAACAGGTCCACGATAGATTAAAGAAGCTTTTTTAATCCTTCAAAACCACTAAAAAGCCCATTACTTCCCGTTAAAGCCACCCTAAAATTGACGTTTAAAGGAAAAAGTTTCAGAAGAAAAAGAGAACTCCGACCAATAAAGTCTCATCCTTTTCTTAAAAAATTGATGCAAAATTTGGAAAATTTTGGCAGAATTTTGGCACATTGCATTGGCATCAATGAAGAAGGCAAAAGGATTATCTTGAGCATAATGAAGAGTCATTTTTTTGGTACAAGAATAGATTAAAGAAGCTTTTTTAGTCCTTCAAAACCACTGAAAGCCCATTGCTTCCCGTTAAAGCCACCTTAAAACTGACGTTTAAAGGAATACGTTTCAGAAGAAAAAAAGAACTCCGACCATCAAAGTCTCGTCCTTTTCTTGAAAAATTGATGCAAAAATTGGAAAATTTTGGTACATTGCATTGGCATCAACGAGGAAGGCAAAAGGATTATCTTGAGCATAATGAAGGGTCATTTTTGGTACAAGAACAGGTCCACAATAGATTAAAGAAGCTTTTTTAACCCTTCAAAACCACTGAAAGTCCATTGCTTCCCGTTAAAGCCACCCTAAAACTGACGTTTAAAGGAATACGTTTCAGAAGAAACAGAGAACTCCGACCATCAAAGTCTCATCTCCGATATCCGTCGGTTAAAGTAGAACTCGGCAATGTATTGTGGTCAGAGCGTAATGTATTCCTGCTACCGGGTTAAATAAATTGTAGAAAGTACGAGCTACGTGTATACTTCATTCTTTTGTTACATAATTACATCGTAGATAACGCTAAAAAAAGTCCACATTTCGCGTTTTCTGCAGCTTTCATCTAGAGGAGGAAAATCAAAATCCCTTGTCAAAAATTTGACCAGCACGGGGTAATCTAAATTGAGAGTTTTCCTTTTCTTGAAAAATTGCTGCAAAAATTGGAAAATTTTGGCAGAATTTTGGTACATTGCATTGACATCAATGAAGAAGGCAAAAGGATTATCTTGAGCATAATGAAGGGTCGTTTTTGGTACAAGAACAGGTCCACAATAGATTAAAGAAGCTTTTTTAACCCTTTGAAACCACTGAAAGCCCATTGCTTTGAAAATCTGAAAATTTTGGCAGAATTTTGACATTTTGGTGCATTGCATTTTAATCAATGAGGAAGGCAGAAGGATTATTCTGAGGATAATGTAGGGTCATCGTTGGCACAAGAACAGGTCCAGGATAGATTTAAAGGAGTTTTTGCAATCCTTGGAAACCTATAAATGCCCATTGCATCCCATTAAAGCCACCTTAAAGCTGACATTTAGAGGAAAAAGTTCCAGAAGAAAAAATGAGTCTTGCCTTCAATCTAGGAGGAGGAAAATCAAAATCCCTTGTCAAAAATTTGACCAGCACAGGGCAATTTAAATTGAGGGTTTTCCTTTTCTTGAAAAATTGCTGCAAAAATTGGAAAGTTTTGGCAGGATTTTGGTACTTTGCATTGGCATCAACGAAGAAGGCAAAATTATTATCTTGAGCATAATGAAGGGTCATTTTTGGTACAAGAACAGGTCCACAATAGATTAAAGAAGCTTTTTTAACCCTTCAAAACCACTAAAAAGCCCATTGCTTCCCGATAAAGCCACCCTACAACTGACGTTTAGAGGAGGAAAATCAAAATCACTTGTCTACAATTTGACCAGCAGGGATAAGCTGAAATGAAAGTTTTTGTTTCCCCAAAATTTTTTGCTAAAATGTTAAAATGTTGGTGCCTTGTATTGGCATCATTGAGGAAGGCAGGATTATCTTAAACATAATGAATGTCAATTTTGGCACAAGAACAGGTCTAGGAAGGAATTAAAGAGGGTTTTTGTATCTAAATTGAGAGGTTTTCCTTTTCTTAAAAAAATGCTTCAAAAATAGGAAAATTTTGGCAGAATTTTGGTACATTGCATTGGCATCAATGAAGAAGGTACAAGAACAGGTCCACAAGAGATTAAAGAAGCTTTTTTAACCCTTCAATACCACTGAAAGCCCATTGCTTCCCGTTAAAGCCACCCTAAAGCTGACATTTAAAAGGAAAAAGTTTCAGACGAAAAAGAGAACTCCAATGAAGTCTTGCCTTTCGATATTCATCAGTGAAGGTAGGACTCAGCAGTTTGTTGTGGTCAGCTCTGCCACACAGAATGTAATGTATTCTCACCTCAAGGTTATAGACATTGTAGAAAGTACGAACTACATTTATACTTCATTCTTTTGTTATATAGTTACATTGTAGAAGTCAATGTTTCACATTTCCTGCAGCTTTCACCTAGAGGAGGCAAATCAAAAACCCCTGTCAACAATTTGACCAGCAGGGGTAATCTAAATTGAGAGTTTTCCTTTTCTTGAAAAATTGCTGCAAAATTGGAAAATTTTGGCAAAATGTTGCCATTTTGGTGCATTGCATTGGCATCAACGAGGAAGGCAAAGGGATTATCTTAAACATAATGAAGTGTCAATTTTTGCACAAGAACAGGTCTAGGATGGAATTCAAGAGGTCTTTGCAACCCTTGGAAACCACTGAATGCCCATTGCACCCTATTAAATCCACCTTAAAGCTGATATTTAAAGGGAAAAGCATCAGAAAAAAAGAGAAATTTAACAGCTAAGTTGAGAATTTTCTTTGTCCTCAAAATTACTGTAAAAATTGGAAAATTTTTGTGAAATGTTGCCCTTTTGGTGCTTTGCGTTGGCATCAATGAGGAAGGCAAGCAAATTATCCTGAGGACAATGAAAGGTCATTCTTGGTACAAGAACAGGTCAAGGGTGGATTAAAGGAGTTATTGTAACCCTCAGAAACCCATTGCATCCATTAAAGCCACCTTAAAGCTAACAATTAAAGGGAAACATTTTAGAAGAAATAAAGAACTCTAACAAAGTCTCGTCTCAGCTATCCATCAGTGAAAGTAGGACTCGGCAATGTATTGTAGTCAGAGCGTAATGTATTCTTGCCTCCAGGTTATATAGGATTTTAGAAAGTACAAGCTACATGTATACTTCATTCTTTTGTTACATAATTGCATTGTAGATAGCCTTGAAAGAAGTCAACATTTCACATTTCCTGCAGGTTTCATCTAAAGGAGGCAAATCAAGACCCCTTGTGAACAATTTGACCAGCAGGGGTAAGCTGAAACGAGAGTTTTTGTTTCCCCAAAATTGTTGCAAAAAAATGTAAAAATTTGGGGAAAATTTTTGTGCATTGCATTGGCATTAATGAGAAAGGCAAAAGGATTATCTTAAACATAAAAAAGTATCAATTTTGACACAAGAACAGGTCCAGGATAGATAAAAAGAGCTTTTGTAACCCTTGAGAGCCATTGAATGCCCATTGCATCCCGTTAAATCCACAATACAACTTTTAGAAGACCAATTTTCAGAGGATAAAAGAGAACTCCGCCAATCTCCTCTCCAATATCTGTCTGCTAAAGTAGGATTCAGAAATGTATTGTAGTTAGCTGAACCGTGCAAAACATAATGGGGTTGATTTACTAAAACCAGACCGTGCAATATCTGTTGATAGCCAATCAGCTTCTAACTTTAGCTTGTTCAATTAGCCTTTTTTTAAAAAAAAAAATCTGAAAACTGAGCAAAGCTGCACCGGATTTTGCACTCGCCAGTTTTAGTAAATCAACCCCAATGTGTTCTTGCCACTAGGTTATATACATTGTAGACAGTACTAACTATGTGTCTACTTGATTATTTTGTTACATCGTTACAGTGTAAATGGCATTGAAAAAAGTCAATGTTCCATATTTCCTGCAGCGGTCATCTAAAAGAGGCAAAAAAAAAACCCCTTGTCAACTATTTGACCAGCAGGAATAGGCAAAATTGAGAGTTTTCCTTTCACCAAAATTGCTGCAAAAATTGGAAAATGTTTTGCCACATTGGCACAATGTGTTGGAGTCAATGTGGAAAGTGAAGAAAGAATAGGAAGCAAAATTCTACTCTTGAGGATAATGAAGGGTCATTTTGGGTCCAGGAGCCTTTGCAACCCTCGGGAGCCATCGAATGGCCATTGCATCCCTTAAAATCCACTTCAAAGCTGAAGACTAGAAAAAAGTTTCAGGAGAAAAACAGAACTTGCCTTTGATATCCATCTATTAATGTAGGACTTGGCAATGTATTGTGGTCAGCTTGGCAATACAGAATGTAATGTATTTTTGCCTCCAGGTTGTAGAAAGTATGAGCTCTGTGTATACTTGATTTTTTTTGTTACATAGTTACACTGTAGATAACGTTGGGAAAAAAAATTAATGTTTCACATTTCGTGCAGATTTCATCTAGAGGAGGCAAATCAAAAGCCCTTGTCAGCAGGGATAAGCAAACTTGAGAGTTTTCCTTTCCCCAAAATTGCTGCAAAAATCTGAAAATTTTGGCAAAACTTTGACATTTTGGTGTATTGTATTTGCATCAATGAGGAAGGCAGAAGGATTATCCTGAGGATAATGTAGGGTCATCGTTGGCACAAGAACAGGTCCGGGATAGATTTAAAGGAGTTTTTTTTGCAATCCTTGGAAACCTATAAATGCCCATTGCATGAAATTAAAGCCACCATAAAGCTGACATGTAAAGGAAAAAGTTTCAGAAGAAAAAATGAACTCTGACTACCAAAGTCTTGCCTTCAATATTGGTTAAAGTAGGATTTGGCAGTGTATTGTGGTCACCTCTACCACACAGAATGTAATGTACTCTCACCTCAAGATTATATACATTTTAGAAAGTACGAGCTACTTCGATACTTCATTCTTTTGTTATATAAATTACATTGTAGATAGTGTTGAAAAAAGTCAACGTTTCACATTTCCTAAAACTTTCATCTAGAGGAGGAAAATCAAAATCCCTTGTCAAAGATGTGACCAGCACAGGGCAATCTAAATTGAGAGTTTTCCTTTTCTTGAAAAATTGCTGCAAAAATTTTGGCAGAATTTTGGCACATTGCATTGGCATCAATGAAGAAGGCAAAAGGATTATCTTGAGCATAATGAAGGGTAATTTTTGGTACACGAACAGGTCCACAATAGATTAAAGAAGCTTTTTTTAACCCTTTGAAACCACTGAAAGCCCATTGCTTCCCGTTAATGCCACCCGAAAAAAATGACATTTAAAGGAAAAAGCCACCCTAAAGCTGCCATCTAAAGGAAAAAGTTTTAGATGAAAAAGAGAACTCCAATGAAGTCTTGCCTTCGATATCCATCAGTGAAAGTAGGGCTCAGCAGGGTGTTGTGGTCAGCTCTGCCACATAGAATGTAATGTATTCTCACCTCAAGGTTATAGACATTGTAGAAAGTACGAATTACATGTATACTTCATTCTCTTTGTTATATTGTTACATTGTATATCGTTACATTGTTTCACATTTCCTGAAGCTTTCATCTAGAGGAGGCAAATCAAAAACCCCTGTCAACAATCTGACTAACAGAGGGGGTAAGCTAGAGTAAGAGTTTTCCTTTTCCCAAAAATTCCTGCAAAAATCAGAGAATTTTGGCAAAATTTTTGCCATTTTGGTGCATTGCATTGGCATCAATCAGGAACACAAAAGGATTGTATTGAGGATAAATGAAGAGTCAGTTTTTGTCACAAGAACAGGTCCAGGATAGATTAAAAGAGATTTTGTAACCCTCGAGAGTCATTGAGTGCCCATTGCATCCTGTTAACTCCATCATACTTTTTAGAAGAACAATTTGCAGAAGATGACTCCAGTGATCTTGTCTCCAATAGCTGTCTGTTTAAAAGTTGGATTCGGATATGTATTGTGGTCATCTCAGCTATACAGAAAATAATGTGCTCTTGCCTCCAGGTTATATAAATTGTAGAAAGTACTAGTTATGTGTATACTTGATTATTTTGTTACATAGTTACAGTGTAGATAGCATTAAAAGAAGTCAACGTTTCATATTTCTTGCAGCTTTCATCTAGAGGAGGTAAAACAAAAACCTATGTCGACAGTTTTGCCAGCAGGAATAAGCAAAACTGAGAGTTTTTCTTTTTTTTTGCAAATTTGCTGCAAAAATTGGAACATTTTTGCTAAATTTTGCCATTTTGGTGCAATGCATTGGAGTCAATGAGGAAGGCAAAAATAATAGGAAGCATAATCCTACTCTTGAGGATAATGAAGGGTCATTTTTAGGTTATAGATAGCATTGAAAGAAGTCAATGTTTCACATTTATTGAAGCTTTCATCTAAGGGAAGGAGAAATAAAACCCTTGTCAACAATTTGTCTAGCAGGAATAAGCATAACTGAGAGTGTTCCTTTCCCCCAAAATTGCGGCAAAAATCTGAAAATTTTGGCTAAATTTTGGCAAAATTTTGCCATTGTGACACAATGCATTGGAGTCAATAAGGAAGGCAAAAAGAATAGGAAGCATAATCCTACTCTTGAGGATAATGAAGGGTCATTTTTGGGTACAAGAACAGGTCCGGGATAGTTTAAAGTTTTTTTTTTTGTAACCCTCAGGTGCCGTTGAATGCCCATTGCATCCCTTAAAAATCCACTTCAAAGCTAAAAAGATTAGAAGAAAATGTTTCAGGAGAAAAAAAAAGAACTCTGATGATCAAAGTCTTGCCTACGATATCCATCTAATAAAGTAGGACTTGGCAATGTAATGTGGTCAGCTCGGTCATACAGAACGTAATGTATTCTTGCCTCCAGGTTATATACATTGTAGAAAGTACGAGCTACGTTTATAGTTCACTCTTTTGTTATATAATTACATTATAGATAGCATTGAAAGAAGTCAATGTTTCACATTTCCTGAAGCTTTCATCTAAGGGAAGGAGAAATAAAACCCTTGTCAATAATTTGTCTAGCAGGGATAAGCATAACTGAGAGTGTTCCCTTCCCTAAAAATCTGAAAATTTTGGCAAAATTTTGCCATTGTGACAATGCACTGGAGTCAATGATGTCAGAAAAAAAGTAGAAGGAAGCAAAATCCTACTCTTGGGGAAAATTAAGGGTTTTTGTGGTACAAGAACAAGTCCAGGATAGATTAAAAGAGCTTTAGTAATCCCTCGGGAGCCTTTGATAGGCCCATGGCATCCCTTAAAATCCACCGCAAAGCTAAAGTATGACCAAAAATGTTTTTTTTCATTTGCCCATCTCCGGTATGAAAGAAATGGTAATCCTGTGGAAATGGAAGTGGTAATGTACAAGCCCCCCCTAGGGTAAGGCAGCTCACCTCTCCAAATTAAACCTATTCTCTAATAACCTTTAGTATTTATAGCTGCATCCAATCTTTTTACGAAATCCATGATTGCTTTTGATCTCACTACCTTGTGTGCAGAAGTATTTTTTTTTTTTTTCTACAGCTTTACTGCTCTTACTGCAAATAACCCCTTCCTAATCTGATGGAAAACATCTTCTTCCCTCCATGCACAGCTGTGCACACTCCTAGTTCTAAGGCTGCACTATCACTGACAGCTGTTCGTCTACACCAATAAGCGAGAGCCAATCAGTGTTGCCAGGACAGCCAATCACGGTGATCGCAAGAATTTGTTTACAAAAAATAAACGGCCGGTGCCGGCTTCTGCTTTCACTGCAGCGTGTAAATTTAAAAATCTATTATTTTAATTTGTATTAATTATAAAAATGTAAAAAAATAAAATAAAAATAACAAAAAATTTTAAAAAGATAAAAAATGTAAAATACATTTTTATATAGCATTTTATGCATTTGTTAGCATATACAACTTTTTTATTTAAATTGTATTAAATATAAAAATGTAAAAACGTTAAAAGCTGTAAAAAATAAATAAAATTTAAAAAAGATTAAAAAATGTAAAATACCAAAAAAAATTTTTTATAGCATTTGTTAGCATATAAAAAAAATTTTCTTCCCTCCATGCACAGCTGTGCACACTCCTAGGTTCTGAGTCTGCACTATCAATTAACAGCTGCTAGTCTACACCAATGAGCGCGAGCCAATCAGTGTTGCCAGGACAGCCAATCACGGTGATTGCAACAGTTTGTTTGCAAAAAACCTGCCTGCTTTTGCTTTCACTGCAGCGTGTACATTTAAAAATCAATTACTTGATTTTAGAATTTTAACAATAGTAATAAAATTGTATTAGATATAAAAATGTAAAAAATTTAAAAGCTGTAAAAAATAAAAAAAATAAAATTTTAAAAAAGTTAAAAAAAAGTTGAATCCAAAGAAAAATTATTTTTTTTATAGCATTTTATGCATTTGTTAGCATCTAAAAAAAATCTTCTTCCCTCCACGCACAGCTGTGCGCACTCCTAGGTTCTGAGGCTGCACTATCAATTGACAGCTGCTAGTCCACACCAATGAGTGTGAGCCAATAAGTGTTGCCAGTCATGGTGATCGCAAGAGTTTGTTTAAAAAAAAAAAACGTCCGGTGCCGGCTTCTGCTTTCACTGCAGCGTGTAAATTTAAAAATCTATTATTTTATTTTGTATTAATTATAAAAATGTAAAAAAGTTAACTGTAAAAAAAAATAAAAATAAGTAAAATTTTAAAAAGATAAAAAATGTAAAATACAAAAATTTTAATTTTTTTATAGCATTTTATGCATTTCTTAGCATATAAAACTTTTTTTTTTTACCAACTATAACATTGTAATAAGTATTAAAATTAAAAAAAGGATAAAAACTGTAAAAAAAATCTAAAGTTTTAAAAATATAAAAAAATGTAAAAAAAAAAATAGATTTTAGCAATTTTATGCATTTGTCAGTATGTAAAAAAAATGAGCTAGGTATTTTTTTTTTTTTAAAAAAAAGGGTACAAAATAAAAGTCTTGTATGTAAAGTTAATGCACACTGACACAAAAAAAAAATCTAGGCATATAGGCTTCATTGCCCCCCCCCCCCCCAGTCATAAATACAAACAATTGTATCAATGTGTTTTCAAAAAAGGAAGACTTTTTGCATACATTTAATTAAATAGATATACAGTGCCTTGCAAAAGTATTCACCCCCCTTGGCATTTTTCGTGTTTTGTTGCCTCACAGCCTGGAATTAACATGGATTGTTTGAGGATTTGCATCATTTCATTTACAGAACACGCCCACAACTTTGAAGATTTTTTTTATTGTCAAGCAAACAACAAATAGGACAAAATAACAGAAAAAAATGTGCATAACTATTCACCCCCCTAAAGTCAATACTTTGTAGAGCCACCTTTTGCGGCTATCACAGCTCCAAGTCACTTTGGATAAGTCTCTATGAGCTTGCCACATCTTACCACTGGGATTTTTGCCCATTCCTCCTTGCAAAACTGCTCCAGCTCCTTCAAGTTGGATGGTTTGCGCTTGTGAACAGCAATCTTTAAGTCTGACCACAGATTTTCTAGTGGATTGAGGTCTGGGCTTTGACTCGGCCATTCCAACACATTTACATGTTTCCCCTTAAACCACTCAAGTGTTTCTTTAGCAGTGTGTTTGGGGTCATTGTCCTGCTGGAAGGTGAACCTCCGTCCTAGCCTCAAATCACACACAGAGTAGTACAGGTTTTACTCAAGAATATCCCTGTATTTTGCACCATCCATCTTTCCCTCAACCCTGACCAGTTTCCCAGTCCCGACTGCTAAAAAAAATCCCCACACCATGATGCTGCCACCACCATGTTTCACAGTGGGGATGGTGTTCTTTGGGTGATGTGATGTGTTGGGTTTGCGCCAGACATAGCGTTTTCTTTGTTGGCCCAAAAGTTCAATGTTTAGTCTCCTCAGACCAGAGCACCTTCCTCCATACATTTTGGGAGTCTCCCACATGCCTTTTCCCAAACTCAAAACGTGCCATTTTGTTTTTAGCTGAAAGTAATGTCTTTCTTCTGGCCACTCTGCCATAAAGCCCAACTCTATGGAGCGTACGGCTTATTGTGGTCCTATGTACAGATACTCCAGTCTCTGCTGTGGATCTCTGCAGCTCCTCCAGGGTTACCTTAGGTCTCTGTGCTCCTCTCTGATTAATGCCCTCCTTGCCCGGTCCGTGAGTTTTTTGTCTCTTGGTAGGTTCGCTGTTGTGCCATGTTCTTTCCATTTGGTTATGATAGATTTGATGGGGCTCCTAGGGATCATCAAAGATTTGGATATTTTTTTTATAACCTAACCCTGACTTGTACTTCTTAACAACATTGTCCCTTACTTGTTTGGAGAGATCCTTGGTCTTCATGGCAGTGTTTGGTTAGTGGCGCCTCTTGCTTAGGTGTTGCAGCCTCTGGGGCCTTTCACAAAAGGTGTGTATATGTAATGACAGATCATGTGACACTTAGATTGCACACAGGTGGACATCATTTCACTAATTATGTGACCTCTGAAGGTAATTGGTGGCACCAGAGCTTTTTATGGGCTTCATAACAAAGGGGGTGAATACATACGCACATGACAATTATCAGTTTTATGTATATATTTTTCTAATTTTACTTCACCAACTTAGACTATTGTGTTCTGATCCATCACATAGAATTCAGATTAAAAAAAACATTGAACTAAAGGCTGTAATGTAACAAAATAGGTAAAAAGCCAAGGGGGGGTGAATACTTTTGCAAGGCACTGTACATGGAAGGGGGGGTCGTGGACACACTGGACACCTTCGCTGCCATTGTGCTCTTGCTGGGTGTTCAGTGTGCTCCTGTTCCTTTAAGGGGCCTCCAGGCTCACCAGTTCCACACCTAATTTGGTTGGTCAGCAGATTGGTTGGTGAGTTGAGCTATGGAATTGTTTTTGTCTTACATGGGGGGCGCTCATTTTGCCTTTAGAGTTTCATTTAAAAAAACACTGTCCCGTGGCTTATCCTGCTATTGATTTCTTTACAGCAGTCACTGAATAACCAATAAAACAAAACAGAAAGTGCACCAGCCTGGTGCATTATCCTCAAACCATGTATTTTGTCATTAAAAAAAAATCAATAAGTATAATTCGAGGGGCTTCCCCCTTCCTCGGAGCCAGCAAGGCACAGCGTGTCCATCAAAGCCAAGACGGGAACCTAGGCAGCGACCACCTTTGGAGTCTACTCCCAAGTCCAGGAATCCAAGTAGAGAGAGAGAGTATCACCGCTCCAGGTGGGTCAGATCAAGGTAAAAGTCACCTCCTTCAGTCTAGAAGTCCAGGTGCTGGCAATGCTATGGCAGTTTGACATCAAAGAAAATCTGGACAGCCGCACTCCAAAGATATTTGCCTTTATTCAATAAGGTGTCATCCAAAATACAGGTCACAGCAAAGTGGAACAAAGCTTACGCGTTTCGCACTACAAGGAGTGCTTAGTCATAGCTTGGACTAAGCACTCCTTGTAGTGCGAAACGCGTAAGCTTTGTTCCACTTTGCTGTGACCTGTATTTTGGATGACACCTTATTGAATAAAGGCAAATATCTTTGGAGTGCGGCTGTCCAGAATTTCTTTGATGTCTAAGTCTACTCTCAAGTGCTGGAGGTTTTACATGAGTTTGTTGGTTTGGAACTCAATGCCCAATGCTGCCATTACTCAGCCACTAGGGGGAGCTCTATCCGGTGTATTTGTGCAGTTCCAGTCTGGAAATACGGCTCAGCTAACCTGTAAAAATGTGAAAGCCACATCAGATTTTGGTTAAGTAGTCAAAAAATAACTTGAAATGCGTCTTCTCTAAAAAATACGCCGCCGTTCCCCTTTAATCCATACAAAGTGCCGTCTCTCTCTCTCTCTCTCTCTCTCTCTCTCTCTCTCTCTCCTCCATTCAGAGCTGTCTTAATTAGAATCTGGAGCGATACTGTCAGATAATACAGTCAGCGGTAATACGCACCTTCAGATAAAATACTCGTCTCTATCAACGGCGGCGAGGGATGCCAGCAACCGGCCCCGACTCGGGAACATCGAGATAATATCCGCCATTATTCAAAGTAGACACAATTTGTCATCTTAATTGATTCCTGTTCGAGTCTCACGTCACTTCTGAAACCCCTCCCCCCCCCCCCAGAAATGAGAGTCTGAAGTCTCAATCTCTCACCTCCTTTACCAGGAAACCAGATTGTATTTTTTTTAGCGGGTTATTATGCATTTACCGGATTCGCCTGCTGAAAGTATTTCATATACAGATCTGCCGATTCTCCCTCTAGTGGCGGCTGTGCGAACAGGCATTCAAGCAGCACCCTTGCTGAACAACTGATGTGAGAATATTCAGAGAGAATGTTATTTTTTTTGGGGGGGGGGGGGGGGGGAGAATTAGAGAACGTAAATGGGACTTTAAATGAAACGTGTCTTTGTGGATATGGATGCTGAATGTAAATAAATTAAATTGATTTTGATTTCATTTGAATGTCGTTAACCCCTAGGGGTGGTCCCTGATTTTTAAAGCATAAACAAAATGAAATAAATTAGAATGCAGATATAATCAAAAAGATTAGTATATTTATAATGATGATCAAAAAATTAAACGCAAACAAATCAATGGACATAAATTGATGCAATTCTTACAAAGAAATACATGAATCATAAATTTACCAATCAAAATTACATAAATTGCATGATATGAATACAGATTCGGGAAAATAGTATTAAATGAATTCATGATTAAAATAGGCTTAGCTCGGCACCCTTAGTTGAAAACCCAACGCGTTTCTTGGCTTCCTGACAGTCATCAGGGGTTATCATTATTATTATTTATTTATTTATTTATATTCCTAAACAGAGTATTGTTCCCTATGGGTCATAGCTGACTGGTGGACCTGCACTGACAGAGAGAGAGAGTAATAGAAAAGAATCAATCCTGTATATATTTTTAGGTGCTAAACTCAAAGAGGTCTACGTTTAAAGAAATAATTTGATTTGCAATATTCATCATTTGTGCAAAAGTAACAAAAAATAAAATAATATTATGCTTGTAATATGTAAATGTTTCTATTTGTTGCTTTTTGCTGGGCAAATGTATCATTACCATTATCATTATTTAATATCTTTATATTTATTATGTTGTTTGTTTAAATAATATTTAAGTAAATAATAATATTATTTTATTATTTTTCATTATCATTATTATTACAGTATATGGTTTATCATAATGTTATTTTTTTTATATTTATATATTATAATATGATATAAATATATTATATAATATATTTATATATTATTTCTTTATTTATATTCCAAAACAGAGAGTATTGTTCCCTATGGGTCAGACCTGACTGGTGGACCTGCACTGACAGAGAGAGAGAGAGTAATGGAAGAGAATCAATCCTGTATATATTTTTAGGTGCTAAACTCAAAGAGGTCTACGTTTAAAGAAATAATTTGATTTGCAATAGTCATCATTCGTGCAAAAGTAAAAAAAATTAAAATAAATATTATGCTTGTAATATGTATATGTTTCTATTTGTTGCTTTTTATGTATATGTTTCTATTTGTTGCTTTTTGCTGAGCAATTGTATCATTACCATTATCGTTATTTAATATCTTTATATTATTATATTATTTGTTATCATATTATTATTTACTTAAATATTATTTCTTTTTTATTATCATTATTTATGGCTGGCCATACACGGGTCGAATTTCGAAATAATTTTCTTTTGAAAATCAGAAAATTTGTGCGTTTTGTGATCCGATGGCGCCGCCATTGATTTTCGAAAATTTGACCAACCAAGCCTTCAATTTCACCTCCATGTTGCTACAGAAAAGAATTTTCGTGGCTGAGAATCCTTTTTTTTTTCTTTCCGGGAATTTTTCTTTTCTTGCACATGTGCATTTATTTTTCGATTACATTTCTCGCCCGACTCTCCCGTCATTGATTAGAAAATCGTTCGTATTTAAAAAAAAAAAAATTTCCAAACATGTCCGATTTACTCAAATTCGATAGCCGCCACGAAAATCGTCTGTTGTTGCAGCCCCACTAATGGTGCGAAATACGAACGAAAATTCTTAGATAAGATTTTCGAAATTCGACCCCATGTAATCATTATCATGATAATAAAAAAAATAAATAATATTTAAGTAAATAATAATATGATAACAAATAATATAATAATATAAAGATATTAGGCAGGCCCGCCTAATATCTTTATATTGATATATTATTTGTTATCATATTATTATTTATTTTTTATTATCATTATCATTAATATTACAGTATATTGTTTATTATCATAATGTTATTTTTTTTTTTATATCTATTATATATTATTTATTTTTTTATATTCCAAAACAGAGAGCGGCCCTCACGGGTCTTGAAAGGTGAACGCACAGTGAAGATTTTTATTTTAAGGCACAAGGTCATCCGAGGAAGCTGCACCACTGCGCTGCAATCATCTGCACTTCACATGAATGCGTGGATAACAAGATGGACAAGGTGTACACCCCCCATCTGCTGACTTTGCAGCTGAGCCACTTCGGCCCCGGAAGGATTTACCCCCTTCCTGACCAGAGCACTTTTTTGCGATTCGGCGCTGCGTCACTTTAACTGACAATTGCGCAGTCATGCGATGCTGCACCCAAACAAAATTGACGTCCTTTTTTTTCTCCACAAATAGAGCTTTATTTTGGTGGTATTTGATCACCTCTGCAGTTTTTATTTCTTCGCCCTTTAAACAAAAAAAAACAAAACGCTATAAACAAATAAACAAAAAAAGAGCGACAATTTTGAAAAAAAAAAAAGCAATATTTTTTACTTTTTATAATAAATATCCCCAAAAATATATACAAAAAATATTTCTTCCTCAGTTTAGGCCACTATGTATTCTTCTACATATTTTTGGTAAAAAATAAATAAATATCGCAATAAGCGTATATTGATTGGTTTGCGCAAAATGTATAGCGTTCAAAAAATAGGGGATAGATTTATGGCATTTTTATTATAATTTTTTTTTTATTAGTAATGGCATCGATCTGCATTTTTATCATGACTGCAACATTATGGCGGACACATTGGACACTTTTGACACTTTTTTGGGACCAGTCATTTATACAGCGATCAGTGCTATAAAAATGCACTGATTACTGTGTAAATGACACTGACAGGGAAGGGGTTAAACACTAGGGGGGGCAATCAAGGGGTTAAGTGTGTCCTAGGGAGTGATTCTAACTGGGGGGGGGGGGCGGGGATGGGCTACCACTGACATGACAGTGATCACTGCTCTCGATGACAGAGAGCAGTAGCTCTCTGTCATGTTGCTAGGCAGAACAGGGAAATGCCTTGTTTACATAGTGTCACGATCGCGGGCCCCCGATGGACATCGAGTCCACGGGACCCACGGGCACGCTCACAGAGTACGCGGCGGGCGCGCCCCCCCACAATTCCACGTCTTAAAGGGGACGTACAGGTACGCCCATTTGCGCAGCCGTGCCATTGTGCCGACGTACATCGTCGTTCGCTGGTCGGCAAGCAGTTAAGGGGGAGTGGTTGGGGGGTGGGGTTGTTTGGTAAAAATGCGTCTCGGCCTTAATGTTTTTACTGCCCCTCCCATGGCAAGTTTAGACAAGCCCATACTCTATAACTCTGTTCCTAGGCTTCAGTTCCCGTGTGCTCACTCCTGATTTCCTGCTAAAGTTTCTGATTACAGTTGACAACTCAGCTAATCTCTGATCACAATTCATTTTTTGCTGCCCATCCTGACCCTATCATGTTTGCACAATCTCTGTTAGCTGCCTACCCAGAGCTTCTGCTTATTGTTAATGACCACTTCACCCTGTTTGCACAATCCCTGTTAGCTGCCTACCCTGACCTTCTGCCTATTGCTGTCGACCGCTTTGCCCTGTTTGCACAATCTCTGTTGGCTGCCTACCCTGACCTTCTGCTTCTTGCTGTCCACCGCTGTGCCCTGTTTGCACAATCCCTGTTAGCTGCCTACCCTGACCTTCTGCTTCTTGCTGTCCACCGCTGTGCCCTGTTTGCACAATCCCTGTTAGCTGCCTACCCTGACCTTCTGCTTCTTGCTGTCCACCGCTGTGCCCTGTTTGCACAATCCCTGTTAGCTGCCTACCCTGACCTTCTGCTTCTTGCTGTCCACCGCTGTGCCCTGTTTGCACAATCCCTGTTAGCTGCCTACCCTGACCTTCTGCTTCTTGCTGTCCACCGCTGTGCCCTGTTTGCACAATCCCTGTTAGCTGCCTACCCTGACCTTCTGCTTATTGCTGTCCACTGCTTTGCCCTGTTTGCACAGTCCCTGTTGGCTGCCTACCCTGACCTTCTGCTTATTGTTACCCACCACCTTGCCTCTGGATTCCAATGGTTTCTGCCAGCTGTCAACTTCTGCCCATTCTGGTCGTCTGCCGCAGAAGCAATCTGGAAGTCATTCTGCAGTACAAGTCCATCACCTCTAGCTGGGCGCACGGGTGAATAGGGGGCAGCTCACATTCTGCACCTCGACCTTTAGGGCCTCCATTCGTCTGACCACATGAAGGGTCCACAAGGTGACGCTGAGCCACTCCATATTACCTATCAATAACAATAAAACCTGACAGGGGTTCTACCATTTCCTAAACTGAAAAAAAAATAAATTTCTTTTTACACTTTGATGTCACTTCCCATTGCAAGAAAAAGATGGCTTTGATGTGTTTTATCTTTTATTCATTAATGGTTCAGCAAGGATGCTGCTTGCACAGCTGATATACAGAGAACCACTAGAGGGAGACACCACAGCTCTGTAAATGGATGGCAGCGGGGAACACATCGAACATACAGTATTAGGGAACAATATGTAACAATGTCGCTCTGATAAGTGAAACTTTTTAATAGAAGAAATTCTTCAGAAGTGTCAACTGAATAACAGAAACGATGATTACATTGTGTCTATTATATTTCTGTTTTTCTATATTTTCTTCCTCAATTATCAGGATAAATCCTGTGAAGACATCTGTAAACATCCACATTGATGGGGGAGGGGCTGCCTTTCCTGAACGGCGTTCCGCTCCCCCAGCGCTGCTCCCCCAGCGCCGCTCCCCCGACTAATTAATTCCGCTTATTTAGCAATCCGAACAGATCTTGTCATTAAGCGCTTTTGCCCATCACATTTCCGAATTAAAAAAACATGATATTACATTAATTAATATTTAGAAAACGAATTAGTTTTTTATTAATGATCTGACTTCTGTGCGAAGTGACAACTGATGACGGATGAGAGAGAAGCTTCTGGAAGGAATTCAGAAAAATTGTCATCAGGAAATGAGCCGAATTTAATGATGTTTTTGACACGGGCCAATCAGAGTTCAGTAACGCTGGTAGACCGCTAGACGCCATCGTCCCGCATCTGGATGTATGTCACATCATGATACTAATATCAGACGATTACATGATACAGACTATACATTGTAACATTGTATCTGCATAGTAAGAGGTCCAATTTATTACAAGTTGGATTCATGTTCCCGGTGTCACATGTCCGCCTTTCACATTGCTGGGCCCCAGTATATGGAAGGAAACGATCGTTCGCATTGGTGTGGTGCTGCAGTAGTTTGCACCTTAACATGCGTTGTGGTCAGGCAGCCTTTTTGTTTTTAATGAGCTGCCAATGCAGTGCAATGCACATTTATCAGGAGTGCTGCATTTTTACAACAGAGCTCTACAATGCAGAAATGGTTCATATCTGTGCAGTATGGTGCTCTACAATGCAAGTGTGTTATACTGCACCTAGTGCAACTGCAATGCATCACATTTTGTCTACCCAACAGTAGCTCAGCTCCCTCTGCTCCTCCTCCCAGCAGTGACTAAGCAGCTCAGATCACCCTGCTACCCCCTCCCAGCATTGACTCAGCAGCTCAGATCCCCCCCTCTCAGCAGTGATTTGGCTTCCTCTGCTCCTCTCACCTAGCAGTCACTCTGCAGCTCAGCTCACCCTCCTCCCTCTCCCAGCAGTGACTCTGCAGCTAAGCTTACCCTGCTACCCCCTCCCACTAGTGACTCTGCAGCTCAGCTCATCCTGCTCCCCACTCCCATTAGTGACTCTGCAGCTCAGCTCATCCTGCTCCCCCCTCCCACTAGTGACTCTGCAGCTCAGCTCATCCTGCTACCCTACCACTAGTGACTCTGCAGCTCAGCTCATCCTCCTCCCCCCTCCCAGTAGTGACTCTGCAGCTCAGCTCATCCTGCTCCCCCCTCCCACTAGTGACTCTGCAGCTCAGCTCATCCTGCTACCCTACCACTAGTGACTCTGCAGCTCAGCTCATCCTCCTCCCCCCTCCCAGTAGTGACTCTGCAGCTCAGCTCATCCTGCTCCCCCCTCCCACTAGTGACTCTGCAGCTCAGCTCATCCTGCTCCCCACTCCCATTAGTGACTCTGCAGCTCAGCTCACCCTGCTCCCCACTCCCAGTAGTGACTCTGCAGCTCAGCTCATCCTCCTCCCCCTCCCATTAGTGACGCTGCAGCTCAGCTTATCCTGCTCCCCACTCCCAGTAGTGACTCTGCAGCTCAGCTCATCCTGGTCTCCCCTCCCAGTAGTGACTCTGCAGCTCAGCTCATCCTCCTCCCCCTCCCATTAGTGACGCTGCAGCGCAGCTCATCCTGCTCCCCACTCCCAGTAGTGACTCTGCAGCTAAGCTCATCCTGCTCCCCACTCCCATTAGTGACACTGCAGCTCAGCTCATCCTCCTCCCCCCTCCCAGTAGTGACTCTGCAGCTCAGCTCATCCTGCTCCCCCCTCCCAGTAGTGACTCTGCAGCTCAGCTCATCCTGCTCCCCACTCCCATTAGTGACGCTGCAGCTCAGCTCATCCTGCTCCCCCCTCTCAGTAGTGACTCTGCAGCTCAGCTCATTCTGATCTCCCACTCCCAGTAGTGACTCTGCAGCTCAGCTCATTCTGCTCCCCCCTCCCAGTAGTGACGCTGCAGCTTAGCTCATCCTGCTCCCCCCTCTCAGTAGTGGTTCAGCAGCACAGTTCAGTTAGCAGTATAGTCAGTGTTTATCTGGCGCTCCAGATGGAGTAATCCTTAGGGGTGTAGTCTGTGGCTGTAATAGCCGGATGGTGATGTATCCATAGAAAGGGGTATTAAGGGTTAAAAAGGGATTCAGCCATCCTTCAGAGTGTGTCCAGAACTCTGCAAGACATGTAAGGAAAGAACAGGGAGGGGGAGGGGGAGGTGCCCACCTGAGTGTAGTAATAAAATGGTGACTTTAACAGGATAAGATTAAAAACACTTACTAGAAGATGTTCGTCAAAGTAAAGTGCAGTCCTGGCATTCCACATGGCTCTGGGGGTCCCACCGATGTTCCGGATAGCTGGAGAGGATCACAGTGATTCTCCAGGAGCAAAGGAACCAAGCAGCTCCACACAGACCAGCATGCACCGTGGAACAGGAAGTGATGTCACCGGCTTCTGATTGGTTGACACTGCTCTGCCCTCCCAGTAGTGACTCTGCAGCTCAGCTCATCCTGCTGCCCCCTCCCAGTAGTGACTCTGCAGCTCAGCTGACCCTGCTACCCCCTCCCAGAAGTGACTCTGCAGCTCAGCTCACCCTGCTGCCCCCTCCCAGTAGTGACTCTGCAGCTCAGCTCACCCTGCTGCCCCCTCCCAGTAGTGACTCTGCAGCTCAGCTGACCCTGCTACCCCCTCCCAGAAGTGACTCTGCAGCTCAGCTCACCCTGCTGCCCCCTCCCAGTAGTGACTCTGCAGCTCAGCTGACCCTGCTACCCCCTCCCAGAAGTGACTCTGCAGCTCAGCTCACCCTGCTGCCCCCTCCCAGTAGTGACTCTGCAGCTCAGCTCACCCTGCTGCCCCCTCCCAGAAGTGACTCTGCAGCTCAGCTCACCCTGCTACCCCCTCCCAGAAGTGACTCTGCAGCTCAGCTGACCCTGCTACCCCCTCCCAGAAGTGACTCTGCAGCTCAGCTCACCCTGCTGCCCCCTCCCAGTAGTGACTCTGCAGCTCAGCTCACCCTGCTACCTCCTCCCAGTAGTGACTCTGCAGCTCAGCTCACCCTGCTACCTCCTCCCAGTAGTGACTAAGCAGCTCAGCTCACTCTCCTTATGTGTTTATATTAGAGATTAGACGGTTGCTGTAATAGTCTCCAGAAGAGAATGTAAAAAATTAGCCCGCAGCTTTAAATAAAGCTTTTCACTCACTTCCAGTCATTTGAGAGATTTCTCATCACCTTTTATCCTGTCCCAGAGAACATTAAAAAACCAACACGGGGCTCTGATCCCCCTCGCTTCATCCAAAACAACATCAATAGATCGAGTCTGGATTTGGGCTTTATTCTAGACGGATATAATAGACACAAATGAAGACAGCTCTGTAATCATTAATACTTCATTCAATTTACTATTTACAAGCAGTGCAAGTACATGACTGTGACCTGGTATCAGTCTCTTGTAGTCCCTGTACAGCAGGTCTGGAGCATGAGAGGTCAAAGCAGCACAAGGAACCAATCAGGCCATGCGCTGTCAAGAAGCATGCTGATAGGAGAAGAGCGCAGCGTGACAGAGAGATGAGTTAATCACATTGCTGCTTCTCCTTCCCCTGTCCAGTCACAGGTTGGGGGCTGGTCAGGGATGATCTGGTCTCAGAGGAAGTCGGTTAAATGATGCTGGCTATCAGACTGATCCATCAAGAAGCATGCTGATAGGAGGAGAGAGCAGAGTGACAGAGAGATGAGTTCATCACTGTGCTGCTTCTCCTTTCCCTGTCCAGTCACAGGTTGGGGGCTGGTCCGGGATGACCCGGTCTCAGAGGAAGTTGGTTAAATGATGCTGGCTATCAGACTGATCCATCAAGAAGCATGCTGATAGGAGGAGAATGCAGCATGACAGAGAGATGAGTTCATCACTGTGCTGCTTCTCCTTTCCCTGTCCAGTCACAGGTTGGGGGCTGGTCCGGGATGAACCGGTCTCAGAGGAAGTTGGTTAAATGATGCTGGCTATCAGACTGATCCATCAAGAAGCATGCTGATAGGAGGAGAGCGCAGCATGACAGAGAGATGAGTTCATCACTGTGCTGCTTCTCCTTTCTCTGTCCAGTCACAGGTTGGGGTGAAATGATGCTGGCTATCAGGCTGAGGACATCTAGTGACAGGAAAGAAGTACTACAGAGGAAATAGCTGGATAGAAGGTGAATATTGCAACCACAGAAGCCTTTTTTAATGATTATTTTATCTTTTAATGGTTTGTTCTTTTTTTTATGCTGTTGAGGTCATTATGCCAAAAACTAACAATACCACCCCGTTCAGCGAGGGGTCCTCCGGTGAACGGCCACCGTCATTTTTTTTCATTTGGCCCAGTTTCATTCAGTAACATCTGGAGAGATGAAAGTACCGCAGGTCGTCTTTTCTCTCCGCTCTCCAAATAATAAAAATGGAATTGCGCCGATAACATCAACAATTTCCTTCGGAGGTTTTTTTTTTGCCGTTTCATCAGCCGGAATATTAATGTCACAGAGCGGAGAGTCCCATTATTTCCATTCACTTTCTTTCTTTTTTTTAATTGGTAAATTTTCATTACGTGCCGGAAAACGCGCGTCCGCCCGAGATGGAACGATTCCGAATGCGCCGAAATCTCGCCTGTATCCTGGCTGTAATGAACAGGAATCCAGTCCACGCTTATTAAACAGACTCCGACTTTCAGCGGCATTCGCTCGCCGTTATTTATTGAGCAATAAAAAGACTCCGCCATAATTAAGCTTCAGATTAGTCACCGGCCAATGATTGGCTGTCACCTGCTCTGGAGACGTCGCCTCTTCCTTATTTTCTAATAGAACCCCCGATGTCTCATTGAAGAGAACCTATCATAGGCTCATCAGCCCCTATGTGATAATAATACAATCAAGTGAAATAAAGTGTAAAAAAATCAAAGTGACACCTATAAACACTTAAAAGTTCCCCAGAAAATTTAGAGTAGACGTACATACAAACATAAACGCTTGGGTCAGGGGTGCCTCCATACAAACATAAATGCATGGGTCAGGGGTGCCTACATACAAACATAAACGCATGGATCAGGGGTGCCTACATACAAACATAAACGCATGGGTCAGGGGTGCCTATATACAAACATAAAAGCATGGGTCAAGGGTGCCTACATACAAACATAAACGCATGGGTCAGGGGTGCCTCCATACAAAACGGCAATTGAGTTACACATTTGACGTATCACTGCCCATGCGGTTCACAATTATCTCTAAACTGATGACCTGTAGAAGCTTTTTGACCCATTGCTGCTGTCGCTCCCTGGCCCTTTAAGAGAATCTAAATGTCAGGTGGAGGCGGGCTTTCTTATCGCGTGACCGCTGTGATTGGCCCACACCAGCAAGCTTGGGTTGCCTCTCCAGGTTCCTGTGTCTGAGTCCAGGTGAATCACGCGGAGGGTGCTGGACTGGGAAGAGCTTGTCCCCAATCACAGCACTCCAACCCAGCCCGATAGTCACTAGGATGAAAGCGACCTCAACCTAGCTCCATGTTGACGCGTTTCACCCTACCCCTCAAGGCTTAGTCATGGAGGGGCGTAACGCGTTGGAATATGGCCTGGACGGAGTTAGGCGGAGGTTGCTTTCATCTTAGCAACTATCGGGCCGGGTTGGAGTGCAGCAATTGGAGTTTTTCCGCAGTGAGGACGCTCTCGGCACAGAAAGGTTGTTCCTCATAGACGCATGTGTGCAGCGGCAGCTTAATGCCCATCCCATCCACCTATCGCATATATGCGCACGGACGGTGGGAACAGGTTAAACGGTCACCAATGAACAATATTGTGTACTGCAGTTTGTCAGGGGCCCGCTATTTTCACTTGCCACGTCGCCTGCCACCAGATGAGGAATATCACTTGCCACGTCACCTGCCATCAGATGTGAACTGTCACTTGCCACGTCACCTGCCACCAGATGCAGATTGTCACTTGCCACATCACCTGCCACCAGATGAGGAATGTCACTTGCCACATCACCTGCCACCAGATGTGGATTGCCACTTGTCACTTGCCATGCTGCCTGCCACCAAATGAGGAATGTCACTTGCCCGCTATTTTCACTTGCCACGTCGCCTGCCACCAGATGTAGATTGGCACTTGCCAAGCTGCCTGCCACCAGATGAGGAATGTCACTTGCCACGTCACCTGCCACCAGATGCAGATTGTCACTTGCCACATCACCTGCCACCCGATGTGGATTGGCACTTGCCACGTCGCCTGCCACCAGATGCAGATTGTCACTTGCCAGGTTGCCTGCCACCAGATGCAGATTGTCACTTGCCACGTCACCTGCCACCAGATGCAGATTGTCACTTGCCACATCGCCTGCCACCAGATGAGGAATGTCACTTGCCACGCTGCCTGCCACCAGATGAGGAATGTCACTTGCCACATCACCTGCCACCAGATGTGGATTGTCACTTGCCACGCTGCCTGCCACCAGATGAGGAATGTCACTTGTCAATTTACCTGCCACCAGATGCAGATTGCCACTTGCCACGCTGCCTGCCACCAGATGCAGATTGTCACCTGCCATGTCACCTGCCACCAGATGTGGATTGTCACTTGCCACGTAACCTGCCACCAGATGTCGATTGTCACTGCATTGGTGGCAGCACTGTTTCATTTAGCACAGTGGCAGGCCTCTGTGCAGTGGTCGTTTCTGAGTGAGGACAGGAGAGCGGTGATGTGGGGCAGGCGGTGAGAGATGATGTCATCTCTCTGCTCCCCCCTGCAGCTCCAACATAGAAGAGGCCCATGCTGCGAGGGTATAAGAGCGGTGATGCGGGAGAGAGATGATGCCCGCCTCTCTGATCCACCTGGCTCTGTCATCCGCCCTTTGTTGCTTTGCAGCCTGAAAAGAAGACAGACACAGTTTTTGTATTTACTCAGTGGAGCTTATAACATCCAAGGGAAAAATATAACACCAATATGTCAGAAAAAACAAAATTGAAGTTGGAAAAAGGATCGCCCCTTGTGTCAGTATTTTGTTGAACCCCTTTTGCTGTAATTGCAGCCTTTAGTCTGTTGGGATTTGTCTCTACTAACTTTGCACATCTAGACTTTGCAATATTTGCTCGCTCTTCTTTGCAGAACGGCTCAAATTCAGTTATATTTGATCATGAGCGTTTGTGGACTGCAGTGTTCAATCATTCGAAAGATTTTCAATAGGGTTTAAGTCTGGCCTCTGACCAGGCCATGCAAGGACATTCCCCGCCTTCACCTCGAACCACTGTGTGCTCATTGGTGGACATTCCCCGCCTTCTCCTCCAACCATTGTGTGCTCATTGGTGGACATTCCCCGCCTTCTCCTCCAACCATTGTGTGCTCATTGGTGGACATTCCCCGCCTTCTCCTCCAACCATTGTGTGCTCATTGGTGGACATTCCCCGCCTTCTCCTCCAACCATTGTGTGCTCATTGGTGGACATTCCCCGCCTTCTCCTCCAACCACTGTGTTCTCATTGGTGGACATTCCCCGCCTTCTCCTCCAACCACTGTGTGCTCATTGGTGGACATTCCCCGCCTTCTCCTCCAACCACTGTGTTCTCATTGGTGGACATTCCCCGCCTTCTCCTCCAACCACTGTGTTCTCATTGGTGGACATTCCCCGCCTTCTCCTCCAACCACTGTGTGCTCATTGGTGTACATTCCCCACCTTCTCCTCCAACCACTGTGTTCTCATTGGTGGACATTCCCTGCCTTCTCCTCCAACCACTGTGTGCTCATTGGTGGACATTCCCCACCTTCTCCTCCAACCACTGTGTGCTCATTGGTGGACATTCCCCGCCTTCTCCTCCAACCACTGTGTTCTCATTGGTGGACATTCCCCGCCTTCTCCTCCAACCACTGTGTGCTCATTGGTGGACATTCCCCGCCTTCTCCTCCAACCACTGTGCTCATTTGTGGACATTCTCTGCCTTCTCCTCCAACCACTGTGTGCTCATTGGTGGACATTCCCCACCTTCTCCTCCAACCACTGTGTGCTTATTGGTGGACATTCCCCACCTTCTCCTCCAACCACTGTGCTCATTGGTGGACATTCTCTGCCTTCTCCTCCAACCATTGTGTGCTCATTAGTGGACATTCCCCGCCTTCACCTCCAACTACTGTGCTCATTAGTGGACATTCCCCGCCTTCACCTCCAACTACTGTGCTCATTGGTGGACATTCTCTGCCTTCTCCTCCAACCACTGTGTGCTCATTGGTGGACATTCCTCGCCTTCACCTCCAACCACTGTGTGCACATTGGTGGACATTCCCCACTTTCTCCTCCTACCACTGTGAGCTCATTGTTGCTGTGTGCTTTGGCTCATTGTCATGTTGGAAAGGTAGACCTTCTTCTCATTGACAACTTTCTGCCAGCAGAGGGCAGCAGATTTTCTTCAAGAATTTGATTGTATTTTACCCCATCAATTTTTCCTTCTATCCTGACAAGGGCTACAATCCCTGCTGCAGAGAAACACCCCCATAACAGGATATTACCACCCCAATAACAAGAGATTACCATCCCCATTACAGGATATTACCACCTCCATAACAGGATATTACCACCCCCATAACAGGATATTACTACCTCCATAACACGATATTACTACCTCCATAACACGATATTACTACCTCCATAACAGGAAACTACCACCTCCATAACAGGATATTACCACCCCATAACAGAATATTACTACCTCCATAACACGATATTACTACCTCCATAACAGGATATTACTACCTCCATAACAGGAAACTACCACCTCCATAACAGGATATTACCACCCCCATAACAGGATATTACTACCTCCATAACACGATATTACTACCTCCATAACAGGATATTACTACCTCCATAACAGGAAACTACCACCTCCATAACAGGATATTACCACCCCATACCAGAATATTACCATCCCCATTACAGGATATTACCACCCCCATAACAGGATATTACCACCTCCATAACAGGATATTACCACCTCCATAACAGGATATTACCACCTCCATAACAGGATATTACCACCTCCATAACAGGATATTACCACCCCCCATTACGAGATATTACCACCCACCATAACAGGATATTACTACCTCCATAACAGGAAACTACCACCCCCATAACAGGATATTACCACCCACCATAACAGGATATTACCACCCCCATAACAGGATATTACCACCCCATACCAGGATATTACCACCCCCCATTACGAGATATTACCACCCACCATAACAGGATATTACCACCCCCCATTACGAGATATTACAACCCACCATAATAGGATATTACTACCTCCCTAACAGGAAACTACCACCCCCATACCAGGATATTACCACCCACCATAACAGGATATTACCCCCTCCAGGTGTTACTGTAGGAATGGTGTTATTTGGATAAATTTCCGCCAGACATATTGTTTGGTGTTGAGGCCAAATCATTCCATTTTAGTCTCATCTGACCCTGACACTTTTTTCCATGTGGCCTCAGAATCTTCGCGGTACGTTTTTGGCAAAGCTCAATGGTGACAGCATGTGAACATGTGGCCTTTCTTGAGGATTGGCTTTTTTCTTGCACCCCTTCCCCCATACAAGTCACAGTTCTAGAGATATTGGTGTCACATGCACACAATGACCACCCTTTGTCAGAGTTGCTGTAGACCTCTTGGTGGCCTCTTTGACCAGTTTCCTCCTGGCTCTTTCCTCCAGTTTGGAGCGACGTCCTGATCCAGGGAGGGCCTTTGTTGCACTTACACAACTATCCACCGCCCGCTCGCTGTCTGCCGGTCAGTCCGGCACTTACCCCATCTAGGTGGCGGGTGACGGGCGGCGGGCTGCGAGCAGCGGCTCCTGTGTCCTATCCTCCATCACGGCGGCTTCCGCCATGTGTCTCCTCTCTCCTCCTCCTAAGGGTTAGGCGTCCAATAGGATCGTATGTCCTTTCAGCTAACCGGATGACGGGTCTCACGACCCACTTCCTGATTGGATCAGGAACAGTGTGGCGATAGCGAATATTCATTCGCTATTGTCACACAACTGGGTGGGCTTTAGGCGCAATGCTCTGCGCCCGGAGGCCACCACCCTTTTTTAAAGCCTATTAGAGCTGGCTCTAATCACGTGCATAAAAAAACACAACCCCCCATTGGAATCCATGGTCTGGCGCCCTGTATGTAGACCAGGGGGCATGGATAGGGGCATGGGCTGCCACTGCTTACGCACGCGGTTTGAAAAATATCACGACCCTTTGAAATTTAATCGCCGACAAAATTCTGCGGTGATAAAAAGGGCAAAAGAAGGAAAGGTCAAATCTCCAGTAGTGGCGCTCCGTCCCTCTCCCTCAATTTTCCCGTAGTTTAGAAATAGAAATACATTTCGAGGGACTTTGACCCGCGCGTCAGCAGTTTTTTGTTTTTTTTTAAACTTGGAACAAGAAATTGTGCCGCAGCGTTCTTAAACAGTCGCAATGACGCCAAAAATCCGCTAATACAGTTGACAGATTCTAACCGGGGTTTAGTCTCCCCCCCCCCCCCCCCCGTGCCAGTGGTGGGCGTTCAGTGCGCTGGCGGTGCATTATTCCGTATTACATTAAAGCGTAATTTATGCCACGGACTGCGTCGCGCCCCTCGCGATCTGGAAAAGGCTCCGCTTGTTATTGTATCTCTAATACGATTCTCTTTGCAAAAAGCGGAAAACAAAAAGAGTCACGGAGTGCTGCGAGCTTTGAATGGAAAGCGTCTGATTGATAAGCTGGCTGCAGCCGAACCTGCTCCCGCTAATTGCCTTTCAAATGCCCTCATTAATCAAACGCGGGAGAAAATCTGACGGGAGGGCCTGTCACTGAATCGCTCGCTCCTCGCCGCTCACCTCCCAGCGTGGCGCCAAACTCTGGCCTTTTCAATGGAACGCCGGTGTCCGCTCGCCGCGCCGCGCACCTGGGCTTAGCATGGAAAGGTCTGCCCAGTTCCGAACCCTCCCCGCTCCCCCGAGGCCAATTTAGCTGTTATTTAATAATTCATAACTTTCATCTTTGTAAATGAGCGTTCCGCATGACAACGCGGATAAACAAATTTAATTAGGCTTCTGCTTTTTTTTTTTTTTCCCTCCCTCGAACATGTAGCCACCTACAGCAGCCAAACCAGACGACGAGCGAGGCGCCGCCTTCTTATCCGGTGCCAAATCACAGCACGACGTGTCGCCGTATCACTGCAAATGATTTCCGCTCCAGACTTCACGACCGCCGGGTTGCCGATACTAATAGGCCCCTTGAGCTGAATTTGCGAGAGGAAAAAAAAATTAAAAAATTCGGTGGTGTAAACAACGCGCGGCGGAGTTGAAACGCTCCGACGGTTCGGAGTTTACTCTGCCAAAAAACTTTTGTCAAGAAATAAAAAAAAAAAAAAGATACATTTATTGTTTGAGAGCCGCCATTGGTCACGTTCGACGGGATCCTCTGGAGGCCGCGCTGACAATGTAGGACGCAAAGATGTGAATATTTAAATAGATGGACGCCAAGAAGAAAAAATGATTTAGTCGCTTCCTCTATCTATCTGCAAAAACTTTTTTAATGCTACAAAGTAAAGAAGGAAGTGTCCTTAAAGGGGTTGTAAACCTCAGACATGAAATCTGAACAAAGCGTATCCCTCTATAGTGCGTACTTGTCTCAGTCCAGAGCACTTAGTGTGGTTTCTGTCTGCTGCCTCCTTCTTCTGCTATCTGACAAGTTTTTTCTCAAACCAAGAGAAACAAGGTGACAGGGAACCCTGGTAGTTCCGCATGCATAGCATGCTAGCTCATTATGAAATTCTTACCCTAGATCGAAGCCCCCGCAGCGGTCCCGGCACACCGATGTGGCCGGTGACATGTATCCCAGAGTTATTTACAGGTATCGCAGGCTCCGACAATGTGATTGGCAGGAGCCGCAAAGACGTCACCCCGCGAATGCGTGCGGAAGCCGCCGGTAGCGGCACAGCGGCTGAAGAAAAGGCGAGCCGTTTCTATAGTGTGAATGTGCCGATGATGTTGGTACATGCTGATACAGTGAATATCTCCTAAACGGTTTAAAGTTTAGGAGATATTCACGGTAGCTACAGGAAAGCCTTATTATAAACTTACCTGTAAGTAAAAGTGGTGTGTAGGGTTTACAACCACTTTAACGCTCACTGATTGGTTGCTAGAGGTTATTGCACAACATTACCACTCACTGTCAACCAATCAGTGAGCTGTAATGATGTGTAGTAACCTCTGTCAACCAATAATGATGTGCATTAACCTCTAGCAACCAATGTGTGAGCAGTAATGATGCACAGTAACTTATAGTATCCAACCAGTGAGCGTTAATAATGTGCTGTAACCTCTAGCAACCAATCTGTGAGCAATAATGATGTGCATTAACCACTGTCAACCAATCAGTGAGCGGTAATAATGTGCAGTAACCTCTGTCAACCAATCAGTGAGCTGTAATGATGTTCAGTAACCTCTGTCAACCAGAGGTTACTGTAATTCATTACTGCTAACTGATTGATTGCTAGAGGCTACTGCACATCATTATTGCTCACTGCTTAATTGTTAGAGATTACAGCAAATCACTAGTGTTCACTAATTGCTTGCTAGTGGTTACTGCACAACATAACCACTCACTAATTGGTTGGTAGAGATTACAGCACATTATTAATGCTCACTAATTGGTGGCTAGAGGTTACTGTGCATCATTACCGCTCACTGATTGGTTGCTACAGGTTACTGTGCATCATTACCACTTACTTATTAGTTGCTAGAGGTTACTGTGCTTCAATACCACATACTTATTAGTTGCTAGAGGTTACAGCACATTAATAATGCTCGCTGATTGGTTGCTAGAGGTTACTGTGCATCAATACCTCTCACTGAATGGTTGCTAGAGGCTACTGCACATCATTATTGCTCACTGCTTGATTGCTAACATTACAGCAGATCACTACTGTTCACTGATTGCTTGCTAGAGGTTACTGCACATCATTACCACTCACTAATTGGTTGGTAGAGATTACAGCATTATTAATGCTCACTAATTGGTTGCTGGAGGTTACTGTGCATCATTACCGCTCACTGATTGTTTGTTACAGGTTACTGTGCATCATTACCACTTACTTATTGGTTGCTAGGGGTTACAGCACATCATCTCCTCACTGCCTGCATGCCATGGACTGGGCAGATGAGGGGACCCACCAATAGACAGAAAACTCCCATAACTTGTTATTAGCAATGAGCAGAGCAGACACAGTTATGAAGGTTAACTGAGTGCAGGTAGGAACAGAGGCCACTGTGAGCAGCATCCCTGAGGATGGGCTGCCAGGAATAAATGACAAGTCATGCCGCCTGCAATTAAAGGACCAGCCTGGGATAGAGAAGTAATAGAGGACAAGTGAGACTTATACAAAGTTTGTCCTCCTGTTGCAGCTCGTTATCAGGGGTCCAGAGGCAGCCAGCACCTCTCTCTTCTTCTCCATCACCTTCCTTCCCCACTGCCAGCTCAACCCACACAAGTCAGCACAACAGCACTCCAGAGCCCTACCATCTGCTCCGCCAACACTGGCTGCACCCACCCTGCCTCTGAGCCAGGCCACCGCTCTTATTGGCCCTTTGCGCTATCCATCTACCATCGGGCTGCTTTTGATTGGCCAGGGTGGAGGCTGTGTGCGTTGTGTGTCCGCACACTATGGAATGTGTGCGCTGGAAAGAAAAAGCCGGGAAAACTATTTGTGGGTTCAAGGGGCAGCAGCTTTGGGCCCCACAACAATGTATGGGCCTGGGGCAGCTGCCCCTTTTGCCCCACCTTAAAGACAGCCCTGGGAGACCCCATTGAGCGGTGCAAGCATGATGAAGCTGTAAAAAAAGCAGAAAAAGGACCAATCGGGAAGGGAGTGCTTGCTTTGTAGTATCGAGAACTGAACCAATTTGTTACATTCAAATACATCCTGTAGAGTCCCCATGAATATTTTTTAATGACACACAATGTGGCCCTCGCAGCGATCCCAGATCTAGTCCATGGATGATTGCAGGCAGGGCTCAGGCCCCACACAGCTCTCATAGAAGTTAATAAGCTGAGGGTCTTCAATGGATGAACGGCCTTTCTCTGTAAGTAGAGCTGAACTCTTCCCCGGAGAACCTCCTTAAACAACTTCCTCCGATCCCGCACTGACAGCGGTTCATTAATCGGAAGACGCGGCGCTTTGATCTCGCTCTCCGTTCCAATCAGCCATCTAATATATAAATAGCTCATTTTTCTGATAGTAATAAAGAAGACTTCTCGCTCTTCTCCGTTTCTGAGGCTATTTTTTTTTTTTTTTACTGTTCTCTACGTCTGGAGAAAAAAAAAAAAACAGCCCGGCGGACTTCTTGGTGAAATGTTCTCGCCGCTAATGGGAATGTTTAAAACATTGGCTGAAAGTTCACACATTGAGAACGTGATCCGTCTCTCCGCACTTTCCCCGGCCGATTAACATTTCAAAAGCGTTATAAATGTTTCAAGTGGAGAGCGGCGTAAAGTGGGAATAATAATAATGGGAGACTCTTAATTTTCCGAGGGCTGTCAGCGCTCAATTACGCTATGAAAGGCAATCGCTTTTCCGACGCTCTCGAATAATAAGCGGTTTACCAATCCGCGTCTCCCGATCTAAAAATACGCGCCAGACATTTGTTAGTCTGTTTGTTTTAAAAGGTGTTGCTGGATTAATCGGGTAATTGTAGCGCCGGGGTCCTGGATGGCCTCTTCACATGATGAGGAGCGGTGGTAACGCGGCAATCTTAGCCGCTGCGTAGGAAAATTAACCTGATGAGGTTGCATTGATAATAACAGCTGCGGCTGGTTTGAGCGGATCATATTTACTATGATTATGGGGGAACCGCCGCAAATAAATGGACAGATTAACTTCATGAATCCCGGACTTGCCCCAACGTACAGCAACAGGTTCACAAATGCTCCACCTTTCATCATTACAAAGCCGTCCTTGAGCTCTCGTCTGTGACTTTGCCTAGGCTGAGATGATGTCACCAGTCTGCTGCAGGCAAGAGGAAGCATTTCTTCAGTCTCCCCTCCCCCCGTGACTTTGCCTAGGTTGAGGTGATATCATGAAACCGCTGCAGGCAAATGGAAGCATTTTCTCAGTATCCTCTCCCCTGGTGACTTTGCCTAAGCTGGGATGATGTCATCAGACTTCTGCAGGCAAGAGAAAGAAATTCCTCAGTCTTGTCTCCTCCCAGTGACTTTGCCTAGGCTGAGATGATGTCATCGGTCCGCTGCAGGCAAATGGAAACATTTTCTCAGTCTCCTCTCCCCTGGTGACTTTGCCTAGGCTGAGTGCCTAGGCTGAGGTGATATCATCTGACCGCTGCAGGCAAAAGGAAGCATTTCCTCAGTCTCCCCTCCCCCCATGACTTTGCCTAGGCTGAGGTTAGATCATCAGACCGCTGCAGGCAAAATTAAGCATTTCCTCAGTCTCCCCTCCCCCTATCATTACAAAGCCGTCCTTGAGCTCTCGTCTGTGACTTTGCCTAGGCTGAGATGATGTCACCAGTCTGCTGCAGGCAAGAGGAAGCATTTCTTCAGTCTCCCCTCCCCCCGTGACTTTACCTAGGCTGAGGTGATATCATCAGACCGCTGCAGGCAAAAGGAAGCATTTCCTCAGTCTCCGCTCCCCTGGTGACTTTGCCTAAGCTGAGGTGATATCATCAGACCGCTGCAGGCAAAAGGAAGCATTTCCTCAGTCTCCTCTCCCCTGGTGACTTTGCCAAAGCTGAGGTGATGTCATCAGACTGCTGCAGGCAGGAGGTAGCATTTCCTCAGTCTCCCCTCCCCCAATGACATTGCCTAAGCTGAGATAATGTCATCAGACAGCTGCAGGCAAGAGGAAGCATTTCCTCAGTCTCCCCTCCTCCCAGTGACTTTGCCTAGGCTGAGATGATGTCATCAGACTGATGCAGTCTGCTGGCCCCACCGGCTACTGATCATTAGTGTCTGATCAAGAGCTGTTTTTCAAAGCTCGGCCACTGTGCTGGGAGCGTGCGGTGGGTATGCTCTCAGCACAGAAACATTGACCGCCCAGCGATACGTATGTGCTGCGTGTCACTGTACATATGTGTTAGGTGGTCATAAAAGAGTTAAAATAATGATGGAAATAAGTAGAGTATTGGTGAATCCCGAAGCTCTATAGCGCCCCCCTCCTTTCCATGCAGCCATGTGGGGTGTGGCAGCAGGACCTACATTTTAGGATGCCCAGAGGTAATAGGAGTCCCAAGCTCCTCGGGTCACAGTGCATTCATGCAGCTGGTCTGGTACAAAGGCCGGCCCCTGCGGATCCCTATAGAATTGCTCAAAGCCTACACATTCAGTAAATCACAATTGCCGAACCAAAATGGTGAAAGAGTCCAAAATCACCTAAATTGTTCATAAAATGGTCACAAAAAACAACCAAAGCATTTCAGAAGCCAAACACTCTCCGCCTTCATCAGGGTTACATGGCAAATACAAAGGCCGGCCCCCGCAGATCGCTATAGGACTGCTCAGAGACTGGACATAAATTGCAATTACTCAACAAAAAGTGGTAACAATTCAAAATCACTTTAATTGTTCATAAAATAATCACAAAAAAAGCAACCAATGCATTTCAGAGGCCAAACCCTTTCCCCCTTCATCACAAAGGCCCCCCCCCCCCCCCTCCGTGAATTGCTATAAGATTGCTCAAAGTCTGTGAATAAATCGCAATTGCTGAACCAGTCGGGGAAAGAGTTCAAAATTACTTTAATTGCTCATAAAATGAAACCAAAATAAGTAAAATAAATGAAGAAAAAAATAATAATAATAATAATAAATAAATAAATATAATAATAATAAGGATAATAATAATAATAATTATTATTATTATTACTATTATTATTATTATTATTATTATTATTATTTTTGTTATTATTATATAAATAAAAACAAATAAATAATAATAAATAAATATGTATATGTAGCACCCTCATGTTTAGGAAGGGTTGCTAACAAATTTACCTGCTAAGTGATAGTTGTCTTGGCCAATTGATAGGAGATTTCACCCCAATTCTGGAATTTCTGCACTTCTCTCTTCTGTCACTAGGTGGCCGGGTATCTGGTGGCATTAGATAAGAGAAGGGCATTGCAAGGACAGATTGGGAATGAGTGGGGTATCTCAGCCAATGGGCAGGGGTCTTCTCGGGTCCCTTGGCCCGCTGGGAGAACCTATATATTTGGGTGGAGTCAGGTGATCTGGGTTCTGTGCCAGCTGGACGGCTGTCTGGGTGGACATGTGTTGTGCTGCCCCAGGCTGCTAGGCCAGAGTCTGAGGTCTATCCCGGGGACATCTGGCTGCTAGGCTATCAGAGGGCCTATCCAGAAGCAAGAGAGCAGTGTAGGGTTGGGATTACGGCTTGCAGTCCAACCAGAAGTGACAGTTCTGCCGGCCGGAGAACCTGACGTGGTCGGATGTAGAGGAGAAGCTTATTACCGGGACCACTGTGAGTAGCTGAAGCAAGTACCAGAGCAGTCTTCTCACCAACCGGGGACGGTGAAGAATTGGGAAACTTCAGCAAGGTGCCAAGCCAGGGACCCAACCAGTGGAGGTGACGCTTGAAGAGCAATATTATGTGCCAAGCCAGGGACCGAGCAGGCCTGTGGGGTGACCCTTGAGGAGTATCTTTGAGTGCCAAGCTAGGGACCCAGCAGGGAAGCGGGGGTGACGCTTGAGGAAGATACTGAATGAGAAGATTGGAAGAGTTTAGGAGATCCAGTGGCAGTGGATCAGCGGGTCTAAGTGATAGACTGGGAGCTCAGCTGAGTGAAGATCTAAACAAGGAGATTGTGAAGGAAGTGAAGGAGTTCATTACAACCTTTGTTAGAAACTGTTCAAGATTGTTGCCATAGGAGACAGCGGTCCTACTCATGCAGATGTGGTGTCATGCTGTCTGCCTGTAGAAGTCTCGGAGTCTGCTAAATTAACATTGCAACTACCTAAGGGTGTCCTGGCCCTAAACCTCTCTCCCACAGTTCTGTTCAAGAGAAAATAAATCTCTTTGCATTCAAGAAGTGTCTGGCGCCCATTAATTTACCATGCATTGCACCCACCATGCCTCATAACCCCACACCTCCCAACACTTTGCGATGGGAATGAGTGACACCTACTAGCAAACGTATGTAGGCATCGGACACGCCCCCTGCCACGCCCCTTAAAGGAGACATAACCACAAAAAAGGATTTAAATCCACAAGTGCTTTTTTTACCACTAATATTTCTTTATATTGGCTTTTAAAATTGACAAATGCAGCAATTTAGAAATCAGATGAAAGGTTTAGCACTGGGAAACACTTTTTGAAAGATAAAAAGTGCATTTTATATACAACTATAGAGACCAGACCAACATGAAGGACAAATGTGGAGGAAAGAGGGACAGAGGGACATTTCTCCAAATCAGGGACAGTCCCTCGAAATCAGGGACAGTCCCTCGAAATCAGGGACAGTCCCTCGAAATCAGGGACAGTCCCTCGAAATCAGGGACAGTCCCTCGAAATCAGGGACAGTCCCTCGAAATCAGGGACAGTTGGGAGCTGTGCATAACCCACTCTACACAGAAGGATGTCAGCTGTCCCTAACTCTGAAGGTCACCATTAGGCCTGGAGAGGCCCGGGACTTGGCTACATATATAATAAATAACAAATAATAATAAAAAACATAATAATGTAATAAATAAATAATAAATACATAAAGAATAACAGTCAAAGTTAGAGACCAAACATGCTCCCCCTTCACTGGGTCTACATGACAAATACAAATATAAAAATGATAAATTCAAAAGTCAAACAGAAATATAACCATTTGCATGCCGGATCCAAATCAAGGTAAAAAAATTAAATAAAAAATACTTTTGTTTTAATTTAATTTAGGTTTTATTTTTTACCCTTTGATTTGGATTCTGAATAAAAGTTATTAAGCAGAAGAGATTAATCTTGCTGCGGCTGCCTGCCCACCAACATGCAGGAAAAAGTAGATACTGGTGGCCAGTTACTTAGGGCTCATTGACACGCGGTACTCAAACAATTACTGTCTATGTGTTTGTAGCAGCGCCCTGTTAAATGAAGAGTTGGTTAAAGTTTTAAACAAAAGAAAAGAATAGCAAGCAGTGCGACACATTGTAACAGCACATTGTATCAACACATTGTAACAGCACATTGTATCAACACATTGTAACAGCACATTGTATCAACACATTGTAACAGCACATTGTATCAACACATTGGGTTTTTTTTTACTAAAGGCAAATCCACTTTGCACTACAAGTGCAGTCGCTGTAAATCTGAGGGGTAGATCTAAAACGAGGGGAAGCTCTGCTGATTTTATCATCCAATCATGTGCAAGCTAAAATGCTGTTTTTTATTTTCCTTGCATGTCCCCCTCGGATCTACAGCGACTTTACTTCAAAGTACACTTGCAGTGCAAAGTGGATTTTCCTTTAGTAAATATTAGTAAATAACCCCCATTGCAACAACACATTGCAGCGCACATGCACGACGCACACCAGTGCGCATGAACTCTTTGCACCACTATGTGCGCTCGTTGCTGTGAATGAGCGGTTAGTGATAGCTTGAAAACCTGCACGGTGCGGAGCCCTTTTTTTTTTTACTATCGAAAGATTGAATAATTCTGCTGGAAAAAAATAGAGAAAGAGAAAAGCCGTGGCGGTAAAAGCCGCTCCCTCTGTATTCCGCATTAAACGCATTCCTCCCATTCTGACAAAAGGCAAGAGACACGGCGATTAAATATACATTGTAAAAAAAAATCTATATATAAATAAAATAAAACCTAAAGAGATGACTGGCTCGGGTACGGAACGCGGCGCTGTCGAGTTAGAATATTGCGCTAATCTATTTTGTGCGTTTTTTTTTCCTCGGCGGAGTCTGCGCTCGCTGTGCATTATTGTACTTGATAAAACATTCATAGCGTTTACATCTCGCATCGGTACTCCTCCTTCTTGCCGCGCTCCATCCTTCATCCGTTAATAGCGGCTGATTTATAGCGCGCATTTAAGTATTGCAGCAGCCGCAGCAGAGAGTAACCCGCGGCTCCAATCGCCTTAGAGCGACCGTAAACTAAAAATATGACATCTGATCAACTGTCATCATCATCATCACTGTCTGCTATGTACAGAACAAGCACCAGAAGAAATGGGAATACTTCAGGATCGCCAAAGTATCGAAATACGGCACTGTGCAAAAGTCTTAAGCAGGTGTGATGCTGTAAATCAGGGGTTGACAATCTTTCTAAACAAAGGGCCAGTTTAATGTCCTTCAAACTTTAGGGGGGCCGGACTGGACAACCAGTGGGAGTAAAAAATGACCCGGGGTCAGTGGTAGTAAACAGTTCCCCATCATTGGTGTCAGTGGGAGGAATAGTGCCCCATCATTGCTATCAGTGAGAGGAATAGTGCCCCATCATTGTGCTAAAAGAGGTGATATGGTAAAGGGGGAGCGGATTTGTGCTAGGAGGGACTTTTTTTTGGGGGGGGGGGGGGTTGTGCTGGGAGGGGACATTGGAGGGGGGGAGGATTTTTGCTTGGAGGGAGGATGGGGGGCAGAGATTTCTGCTTGTAGGGGGGATTTGTACTGGGAGGAGGGTGAATCTATACTTAGGGGGTAGGCATGCAGATTAGTGCTTAAAAAATGACATGCCAAATGTGGCATCTGAGGGGGTCACACTCACTTAAAGCACAAGTTCCATTTTTGGGTGGAACTCTGCTTTAAGGCTCCATTCACACTTGTGCGCCTTGTCTAATGCGACTTTGGACCCTAAAGTCGCATGACAAGTCGCACCCCATGTTTCCCAATGAGTACCGTTCCTATCTGTGCGTCTTAAAGTAGTTCCTGCACTACTTTGGTCCGACTTTTCATGCAACTCGAGGGCCAAAGACTTCAACGTATACCCTCAAATGTTGCATGAAAGTCGCACCGGCATGATACACATGCGACTTGTGTGCGAATTGTGTTCGGCCTGAGAAAAGAATGCCGGCAATGGAAAAAATAAATGGCACCGCCCCCCTCGTGATGTCACCGACCCGGCATGCCCTCAGTTCGTGACATCAGAAAAAGGCGGAGCCACTTGGTGAAGTCACCGGCTGGCCCCGCCCCTTGGTTATTGTAGAGCTGTCAGATGGCGGGAGCTTTCTTTGGGACCGGAGGTTTTTTTTTTGGGTCGGCGGTGGCGGGGGGCATCGTGAATGACGATGGATCTACATCGGGGGGGAAAAAATTTGTTTTAATTGTTCATTTTTAATAAAGGAATTGTCAAAAACGTGTTTTTATTTACTATTTACACTTTTTTTGGTGAATGGGTAGGGGTACTAGGTAGGTACCCTATACTCATTCACATGGTGGGGGGGTGGGGATCTGGGGGGCCCCCTTGTTAAAGGGGGCTTCCAGATTCAGGTAAGCCCCCACCCGCAGACCCCCACAACCACAGGCCAGGGTTGTGGGGAAGAGGCTCTTGTCCCCATCAACATAGAGACAAGGTACTTTCGGGGGGAGGCAGAGTCCCCCCCCACCCCAAAGCATCCTCAACACGTTGAGGGTGTGTGGCCTGGTATGGTTCAGGAGGGGGGAAGCTGCATGCCCAAATAAGGGTGTGGTATGGATTTTGCGGCCACTTTTTGTAAAATTTTGGTACTGGGTTCCCCTTAAAATACACATCAGACACAAAGGGCCTGGTATGGATAGGGGGAGGGGACCCTACGCTGTTTTTTTTCATTTATTTTTCATTGCTGGGATTCTTTTCACAAGTCACACACACAAGTCGCATTTATATCATGTATATCATGCAAGTGTGACTTTTGAGGGTTTACATTAAAGTCTATGGCCCTCAAGTGGCACGGAAGTCAGACCAAAGTAGTGCAGAAACGACTCCACTTACCCACCGGCCACTGTATATATACGTCATTTCTTTGAAGGTGGATATCTCGGTAACGGCAGCAGCTGCTGCCACAACCGAGGTATCCATCTTTAGGGCCGGCGGTTCTGTTTACGATAATGGTGGTCTCTGCGGCGGATTCGCAGCAAGATCACCGTTATGGGTGGCGGGAGAGGTGCCACCCCCCTCCCGCGCCCTCTGCCAGAGCCGTTGGTAGCGGCGGAGGCGATCGGGACCTATCACGTCCGTGGTATGGAGACGAGTGAGGGGAAGATGGCCCCCACCCGTCTCCATACCATAGGAGGGCGGAAGCGACGTCATAACGTCAGCTCCGCCCATACGTCTTAAAGGCATATTTTTTGTTGTCATTTTTTCAAATTACTTTTTTTTTTCTTTTATTGCATTTAAGTCCAAATATGAGATCTGAGGACTTTTTGACCCCCCCAGATCTCATATTTAAGAGGACCCGTCATGCTTTTTGTTTACATTCCTTGTAATAGGAATAAAAGTGATCCGATTTTTTTTTTTTTTTAAAACAGTGAAAAAATAAATTAAATAAAGTAAAATAAATAAGAAAATACATTTTTTTTTTAAAGCGCCCCATCCCGACGAGCTCGCGCGCAGAAGCGAACGCATACGTGAGTAGCGCCCGCATATGAAAACGGTGTTCAAACCACACAAGAGCGAGAGCAATAATTCTAGCCCTAGACCTCCTCTGTAACTCAAAACATGCAACCTGTAGAATTTTTTAAACGTCGCCTATGGAGATTTTTAAGGGTAAAAGTTTGACGCCATTCCACGAGCGGGCGCAATTTTGAAGCGTAACATGTTGGGTATCAATTTACTTGGTGTAACATTATCTTTCACAGTATAAAAAAAAATTTGGCTAACTTTACTGTTGTCTTATTTTTTTATTCAAAAAAGTGCGCTTATAAAACCGCTGCGCAAATACGGTGCGAAAAAACAGTATTGCATTGACCGCCATTTTATTCTCTAGGGTGTTAGAAAAAAAAACAATATATATAATGTTTGGGGGTTCTAAGTAATTTTCTAGCAAAAAAACCTGTTTTAAACATGTAAACACCTAAAATCCAAAACAAGGCTGGTCCTTAAGTGGTTAAAGTCGCTGCGACTTTAAACCGCACAGATCTCGACGGTGCTCATTGGCGAACGTTGGGTGTGACTTGTCATGCGACTTTGGGGTCACAAGTTTTGAATGGGGCCCAAAAGGTCATTCCGCGAGATCAGAACGGGAAACTCATCAACACTCATAGAGGTCCGGCTGGCTGTAATTAGTTGCGATTAGTGGGGCGATGCTGAAGCGATTTTGATGTCCTGATACCCAGATCCCCTTATGGAGGACCCCTGAGGTGCCTCCACCTCCAACACTGAAGGTCCATCCCGATCCGTGACCACCGCTGACCCCGCCATTATTTACAGGGCAGTTCAGTCGTTTTCCGGCAAAAGGTGTCCTTACAAAACTTCGAGGCGTCAGTAATAGTTCCTGACCAGTTGTCCGTAAAAAAAATTACATTTTTGGGTTTCGCCGGCCCCCCGTCCCCCTCGCCTCCCTCCGCAGAATGATAATAATTCGACTTTTTTTTTTTACCCGAGCCGCGTCCTGTCACTCTCGGCGGCCTTCTCTCTCTTTTCTATTAAAGAGGAGTGAAAATTCCCATTAATAACAGAACTTGACCTCCGTCTCCAATCTTCATGCCAAAATGAAAAATGCCGAGCCTTTGGGAGTTTATGAAATCTCTTTACGGAGACGATTTTCAATTGTGTAACAACTGGAGCTTGTAAATGTGTTTTCTCTCTCTGTGTGTCCATTTCATGGCTTGTATTATCTGTTCTCCTCGGATGTCTGACTTCGCCACCGCAAAATCCACGTTATAGAGAGCCCACCGCGCGCGCGTGTGTATATAATGTATTTATGTGTGTATAGATATGTATGTTTTGTATACAGTTTGTGTATACATATATGAAAATGAGGTTTCGCCTGGGGTGTCAAACATCCTTGCACCAGCCCTGAAAAAACGTTGCCTGGTCTGATGAGTCTGGATTTCAGCTCCGACATTCAGATGGTGGGGTCAGAATTTGGCGCATGGATCCATCCTGCCTTGTATCACCGGTTCAGGCTGGTGGTGGGGGTGTAATGGTGTGGGGGATGGGGTATCACCGGTTCAGGCTGGTGGTGGGGGTGTAATAATGGTGTGGGGGATGGGGTATCACCGGTTCAGGCTGGTGGTGGGGATGTAATGGTATGGGGGATGGGATATCACCGGTTCAGACTGGTGGTGGGGGTGTAATGGTGGGGGGGATGGGGTATCACCGCTTCAGGCTGGTGGTGGGGGGTGTAATGGTGTGGGGGATGGGGTATCACCGGTTCAGGCTGGTGGTGGGGGTGTAATGGTGTGGGGGATGGGGTATCACCGGTTCAGGCTGGTGGTGGGGGGTGTAATGGTGTGGGGGATGGGGTATCACCGCTTCAGGCTGGTGGTGGAGGTGTAATGGTGTGGGGGATGGGGTATCACCGGTTCAGGCTGGTGGTGGGGGTGTAATGGTGTGGGGGATGGGATATCACCGGTTCAGGCTGGTGGTGGGGGTGTAATAATGGTGTGGGGGATGGGATATCACCGGTTCAGGCTGGTGGTGGGGGTGTAATGGTGTGGGGGATGGGGTATCACCGGTTCAGGCTGGTGGTGGGGTGTAATGGTGTGGGGGATGGGGTATCACCGCTTCAGGCTGGTGGTGGAGGTGTAATGGTGTGGGGGATGGGGTATCACCGGTTCAGGCTGGTGGTGGGGGTGTAATAATGGTGTGGGGGATGGGGTATCACCGGTTCAGGCTGGTGGTGGGGATGTAATGGTATGGGGGATGGGATATCACCGGTTCAGACTGGTGGTGGGGGTGTAATGGTGGGGGGGATGGGGTATCACCGCTTCAGGCTGGTGGTGGGGGGTGTAATGGTGTGGGGGATGGGGTATCACCGGTTCAGGCTGGTGGTGGGGGTGTAATGGTGTGGGGGATGGGGTATCACCGGTTCAGGCTGGTGGTGGGGGGTGTAATGGTGTGGGGGATGGGGTATCACCGCTTCAGGCTGGTGGTGGAGGATTAATGGTGTGGGGGATGGGGTATCACCGGTTCAGGCTGGTGGTGGGGGTGTAATGGTGTGGGGGATGGGATATCACCGGTTCAGGCTGGTGGTGGGGGTGTAATGGTGTGGGGGATGGGATATCATCGGTTCAGGCTGGTGGTGGGGTGTAATGGTGTGGGGGATGGGATATCACCGGTTCAGGCTGGTGGTGGGGATGTAATGGTATGGGGGATGGGGTATCACCAGTTCAGGCTGGTGGTGGGGGTGTAATGGTGTGGGGGATGGGGTATCACCGGTTCAGGCTGGTGGTGGGGGTGTAATGGTGTGGGGGAAGGGGTATCACCGGTTCAGGCTGGTGGTGGGGGTGTAATGGTGTGGGGGATGGGGTATCACCAGTTCAGGCTGGTGGTGGGGGTGTAATGGTGTGGGGGATGGGGTATCACCGGTTCAGGCTGGTGGTGGGGGTGTAATGGTGTGGGGGATGAGGTATCACCGGTTCAGGCTGGTGGTGGGGGTGTAATGGTGTGGGGGAAGGGGTATCACCGGTTCAGGCTGGTGGTGGGGGTGTAATAATGGTGTGGGGGATGGGGTATCACCGGTTCAGGCTGGTGGTGGGGGGTGTAATGGTGTGGGGGATGGGGTATCACCGCTTCAGGCTGGTGGTGGAGGTGTAATGGTGTGGGGGATGGGGTATCACCGGTTCAGGCTGGTGGTGGGGGGGTGTAATGGTGTGGGGGATGGGATATCACCGGTTCAGGCTGGTGGTGGGGGGGGGGGTGTAATGGTGTGGGGGATGGGATATCACCGGTTCAGGCTGGTGGTGGGGATGTAATGGTGTGGGGGATGGGATATCACCGGTTCAGGCTGGTGGTGGGGATTTAATGGTATGGGGGATGGGGTATCACTGGTTCAGGCTGGTGGTGGGGGTGTAATGGTGTGGGGGATGGGATATCACTGGTTCAGGCTGGTGGTGGGGATGTAATGGTGCGGGGGATGGGATATCACCGGTTCAGGCTGGTGGTGGAGGGTGTAATGGTGTGGGGGATGGGATATCACCGGTTCAGGCTGGTGGTGGGGGTGTAATGATGTGGGGGATGGGGTATCACCGGTTCAGGCTGGTGGTGGGGATGTAATGGTATGGGGGATGGGGTATCACCGGTTCAGACTGGTGGTGGGGGTGTAATGGTGTGGGGGATGGGGTATCACCGGTTCAGGCTGGTGGTGGGGGGTGTAATGGTGTGGGGGATGGGGTATCACCGGTTCAGGCTGGTGGTGGGGGGGTGTAATGGTGTGGGGGATGGGGTATCACCGGTTCAGGCTGGTGGTGGGGGTGTAATGGTGTGGGGGATGGGATATCACCGGTTCAGGCTGGTGGTGGGGGTGTAATGGTGTGGGGGATGGGATATCACCGGTTCAGGCTGGTGGTGGGGATGTAATGGTGTGGGGGATGGGATATCACCGGTTCAGGCTGGTGGTGGGGGGGTGTAATGGTGTGGGGGATGGGATATCACCGGTTCAGGCTGGTGGTGGGGATGTAATGGTGTGGGGGATGGGATATCACCGGTTCAGGCTGGTGGTGGGGGTGTAATGGTGTGGGGGATGGGATATCACCGGTTCAGGCTGGTGGTGGGGGTGTAATGGGGTGGGGGATGGGATATCACCGGTTCAGGCTGGTGGTGGGGGTGTAATGGTGTGGGGGATGGGATATCACCGGTTCAGGCTGGTGGTGGGGATGTAATGGTGTGGGGGATGGGATATCACCGGGTCAGGCTGGTGGTGGAGGGTGTAATGGTGTGGGGGATGGGATATCACCGGTTCAGGCTGGTGGTGGGGGTGTAATGGTGTGGGGGATGGGATATCACCGGTTCAGGCTGGTGGTGGGGGTGTAATGGTGTGGGGGATGGGATATCACCAGTTCAGGCTGGTGGTGGGGGTGTAATGGTGTGGGGGATGGGGTATCACCGGTTCAGGCTGGTGGTGGGGGTGTAATGGTGTGGGGGATGGGATATCACCGGTTCAGGCTGGTGGTGGGGGTGTAATGGTGTGGGGGATGGGATATCACCAGTTCAGGCTGGTGGTGGGGGTGTAATGGTGTGGGGGATGGGATATCACCGGTTCAGGCTGGTGGCGGGGGTGTAATAATGGTGTGGGGGATGAGATATTACCGGTTCAGGCTGGTGGTGGGGGTGTAATGGTATGGGGGATGGGATGTCTCCGGTTCAGGCTGGTGGTGGGGGTGTAATGGTGTGGGGGATGGGATATCACCGGTTCAGGCTGGTGGTGGGGGTGTAATGGTGTGGGGGATGGGGTACCTGAGTATTGTTGCTGACCATGTCCATCCCTTTATAACTACAGTGTCCCCATCTTCTGATGGCTCCTTCCAGCAGGATAATGCTCCATGTCACAAAGCTCCAATCATCTCACCACTGGATAATGAGGTCCCTGTACTCCGATGGCCTCCACACTCACCAAATCTCATCCAATAGAGCACCTTTGGGATGTGGTGGAACGGGAGATTGGCATCATGGACAGTGGCGGTCCATGCATTATGGACGCATGGGCGTCGCCCCCCTATCCCTGCCGTCGCCCCTCTATCCATGCACCCAGCCCCTTTCAGGACGCCCGATTCATGGCCTCCTATGGCAGGGGGTGGGAGGGGGTGTTTTTTTTTTTTGAAGCAGCTGATTAGAGCTAGAGGCTCTAATAGGCTTCAAAAAAGAGTGGGCTCTGCGCCCCGATCCCACCCAATTTGCGTGACCATAGCGACCATAGCGAATTAATTTTCATTACTTTTGCGCTACAGTGCCTCCCTACCAATCAGGAGGCAGATCAGTGAGACCTGTTTCCTGATTGGCCAAAGCACCGGGAGATCCTATTGGATGCCCAGCACTTTGGCGGAAGAGGAGACACAGAGAGCGGAGGAAGCATGGGGGGGGCGTTGTCAGAGCCGCCAGCCGCGGAGGGGGAAGGGGGGGTTGTGCTGTCAGAGCCGCCAGCCGCCCGAGGGAGATTCCTGTCAGAGACTCGATCCCTAGCGCGGGGGGAGGGGATGTGAGTGCTATATACTAAATGCTGACATATATATATATATATACTCTATCTGTAATGCTGATTATATACCTAATGCTGACCTATGTACCCTACCTGTAATGCCGACCTATATAAGGGGTGGGGCTAATGGGATGTGGGAGGTGTCAAATAGGAAAGGCGGGGTCTGGTGACAAATCTGCAGCAACTGCGTGATGCTATCATGTAACTATAGAGCAAAATCTCTGAGGAACGTTTCCAACACCTTGCTGTATCTATGCCACCAAGAATATAACAAAACACGTCCAATAATATAAATAATGGAGCAAATGCCTTCTGGATAACTTGGAACTGAAATACCATTAATGAGGGGAGTTTCCCTTTAATCACTAAACAAATCCCATTCTTGCAAAGATGACTCTACCTGAAATAATTTCCTTTCTTTGCTCCATGACCTAAATGAAGTACGCTCTCCTGTAACATGTTACACCTTCCAGTGCTTTTCCACCAACCAGCAATGTTGGAGCGTCCTTCTGTTTTTGGCAGTAGTTGGGTACATCACCCGGGATCGAGGTCCACTTTATCATCCAGGATTATTCCTACTCTCCAGAATAAGGATGTAAAAGGTGGACGTCCACTTTATCACTCGGAATCATTCCCACTCTGCAAAATAAGGATGTAGAAAGGCGGAGGGCCACTTTATTACCCGAGATCATTCGTTCTTTCCAAAATAAGGATCTAGAAGGTGAACGTCTACTTTATCACCTGAGATCGTTCCTACTCTCCAAAATAAGAATGTAGAAAGGTGGAGGTCTACTTTAACCTGAGATCGTTCCTACTCTCCAAAATAAGGATCTAGAAGGTGAACGTCTACTTTATCACCTGAGATCCTTCCTACTCTCCAAAATAAGAATGTAGAAAGGTGGAGGTCCACTTTATCACCCGAGATCATTCATTCTTTCCAAAATAAGAATGTAGAAAGGTGGAGGTCTACTTTAACCTGAGATCGTTCGTTCTTTCCAAAATAAGGATCTAGAAGGTGGACGTCTACTTTATCACCTGAGATCGTTCCTACTCTCCAAAATAAGAATGTAGAAAGGTGGAGGTCTACTTTATCGCCCAGGATTGTTCCTTCTTTCCAAAATAAGGATGTAGAAAGGTGGAGGTCCACATCACCCAAGATCGTTCCTACTCTACAAAATAAGAATGTAGAAAGGTGGAGGTCCACATCACCCAAGATCGTTCCTACTCTCCAAAATAAGGCTGTAGAAAGGCGGAGGTCCACTTTATCGCCCGGGATCATTCAAGAGAAAAAGCCAATGAGCTTCAGGGGCTCAAAATTGACCAGTGAGGACAATGACTCCCTGATGAAGGAGGAGTTTTGAGCCGAAATGTGTCGATTTTTTTTTCCCCCATAAAGACCTCCTGGGCTTAGACCGGTTGCAGCTCTCATCCTTTCTATAGTCTTCACAGTACTCTGGGGACCCTTAGGGACACCCCCGTTGACAGAAAGTGGCTTTAAGGAGGGACCCACCCTCTGACCAACGCGTTTTATTGCCCTCATCTCCGAAATCAGGAACATTTCTATTTATATTCCTCTAAACTCTGCTCATCCGCCGAGAATTAGTGCAGAGGTTACATTTTCTCCAGCTGTAAAACCGCGAGATGAAACATAAAATTTTGGAAAGTTCCATCAGAAATGATTTGGCTCATCCTACCGGGGAAAAAAAGGAGCGATCTCCAGACCTTAAAATAACAACGTACAAAACCGCAAAAAACTGAAACCTGTGAAAAGAGTCATGTAAAAAATTCAGCAGCAAAAAAAAAAAAAACCCTCCACCTTCCCCTCCCCCTCCTTTGCCCTGCGCCGGGACCGCCGCTCTATAATGATAATGAGCTGCTATTAGAAATGCATAGAGCGGCCTCGTCGCCATCCGTCAAAACGCCCACCCCCCCTCCGCACGCCAGCGCGGTATTGGCCGTCAGATAATAAGGATTGATAAAATGGAAGGTCCTAAATGTTAAAAATGCTTGTATCGATTAGTGCGCACCTTCATAATGAAAGCGCAGGCCCGGGGACAAGAGCCATGGATCATTGTGACAATTCCTCCGCAGATTGCCAAAGAGACAAAGCGAGGACAATTAATCCCGGCGAGTCGCAAATCGCAAATAACGGACTCGCCAGCTCATTACATCCTGACCTTGCTAAACGGCCTTCACAGCGCTGCTGACCCCTCACTATTTGAAAAGTTTATAATGTGTCTGATTGAGAAATAACAGCCGCCGCCTCTTCCGCGGGATTTTTTTTTTTTTTTGCGGCGGCGCCTGCGATCGCTGCTGTTTTGGTGCGAGCCGCCGCAGCCTGCTAATGCGGGCGATGAGGAACGCAATTGAGGAGTCGATGAATATACAGTGCTGTGAAAAAGTATTTGCCCCCTTCCTGATTTTTTTTAATTTTTTTTTTTTGCATATTTGTCACACTTCAGATCATCAAACAAATGTTAGTATTACACAGAGATGACCCGAGGAAATACAAAATGCCGTTTTTATTAACCACTTCCCGCCCAGGCCAGTTCTGGCACTTCACTCTTACATGTAAAAATATTTTTTTTTTTTCTAGAAAAATACTCAGAACCCCCAAACATTATATATGTTTTTTTTTTTTTTTTTTTTAGCAGAGACCCTAGGGAATAAAATGGTGGCTGTTGCAATGAATACAGTTTCATGAATAATAATGATTAAAAAAAAACAAACAGTAAAGTTATCCCAATTTTTTTTTTGTATAATGTGAAAGATGATGTTACGCCGAGTAAATAGATACCTAACATGTCACATTTTAAAATTGCGCACGCTCGTGGAATGGTGCCAAACTTTGGTACTTAAAAATCTCCATAGGCGGCGCTTTAAAATTTATTACAGGTTACTTGTTTAGAGTTACAGAGGCGGTCTAGTGCTAGAATTATTGCTCTCGTTTATCCTTTACATATGCGGACGCGATCTACGGATGCGTTCGCCTCTGTGTGCGAGCACGCAGGGACGGGGGCGCTTCAATCTTTGAAGCGTGTCGTGATGACCGCCGGCCACGAGCGATCGTGGGCACGAGAGGCAGAACAGGGACGTGTGTGTGTAAACACACACACATTCCTATTCTGTTCTGTGAGGAGAGACAGATCGTGAGTTCCTACTAGCTAGGAACCACGATCTGTCATCTCCTATAGTCAGTCCCCTCCCCCCTACAGTTAGAACACAGTTAACCCCTTGATCGCCCCCTAGTGTTTAACCCCTTCCCTGCCAGTGACAGTTATACAGTAATCAGTTCATTTTTATAGCACTGATCACTATATAATTGTCAATCGTCCCAAAAATGTGTCAAAAGTGTCCGATGTGTCCGCCATAATGTCGCAGTCATGATAAAAATCACAGATCGTCGCCATTACTAGTAAAAAAAAAAAATAATAATAATAAAAAGGTCATAAATCTATCCCCTATTTTGTAGACGCTATAAATTTTGCGCAAACCAATCAACATACGCTTATTGTTATTTTTATTACCAAAAATATGTAAAAAAAAAATATCGGCCTAAACGGAGAAAAAAATTAGCTTTTTTTAAAAAAAATATTGGGGATATTTATTATAGCAAAAAGTACAAAGTATTGTGTTTTTTTTCAAAATTGTCGGTCTTTTTTTGTTTATAGCGCAAAAAATAAAAACCACAGAGGCAATCAAATACCACCAAAAGAAAGCTCTATTTGTGGGAAAAAGAGGACGTCAATTTTGTTTGGGTACCGCGTCGCGCGACCGCGCAATTGTCAGTGAAAGCGACGCAGTGCTGTATCGCAAAAAATGCTCTGGTCATTGAGCAGCCAAATCTTTCGGGGGGCTGAAGCGGTTAAACGGGTTTTCGTTAATTTGGATATTTCCAAATTAACGAATTAGTCGAAATTCGTTAAAAGAACAAATTCGGAACAAAACGAATCGCACGTGTCTATTAAGGGAGGAAACACGCCTTTGAAATGTGCAATGTTACATGCGTTGTTGTGTTGTGAGGTTCTTTTTGAATGACATCCCTACACAGCACCGACGCGTTGCAGGGCACCACAATGCGTGGTAATGCAGCACCGTGTGTTGCGGGGCGCTGCATTGGAGAACATGTTTCATGTCCATCACCCAGTTTGCTCTTGCGCGTTGGCATCCCGTTTAAAATGAATAGTTAAGTCAGTAGAATTGGTGTCCTTTAAAGCCCCCCCCCCGTCAGCACATATCGGCAATATGGATGTGAAGGCAGATGTTGTGGGGGGGGGGGGGGGGGGGTGAATGAGCTCATTTATTGCTGAATTTCAATCTGAGATTGATTTTTTTTTACAATCTATTACTGAGGCAACGCTACTCAGTGACGCCACCTAGTGGTAGACTTAGGAAACCAACATTGCAGTCATAGAGAGACATCAGTTCTGTGAATTCTGACATCTGCAGACAGATGGAAGTGTGATCCATCATCCATGTATGTCATATTAGAAGAAGGCAAAGATCAATTCATAGCAAACTGCAAAGGGGTCTTCAAGGGCCTCTTATATTGCCCCCTTTAATTGCTCCAATTTTTAAAAAAAGCTTGATGATTTCTAAAAAAAACATTTGAAGAAACAATTTGGAAATGGTCACCTTACAGCTTCCGGGGCAGTGGTGGCCGGTGGTTATCTTTTTTTTGGGGGCGGCAAACAGTATGTCACCGACACCCCCCATCCCCCCTCTGGTCAGTCGATAGCAGTGGCGTCTCCAGCTTTCATATTTGGGGGGGGGGGCACATGGGGGGACAGGGACAAAAGTAGGGGGGCAACTATAAAATGCAATTATATATATATATATATATATATATATATATATATATATATATATATATCCTGGGGCCCTTTAATACGATCCCACAACGGGCCCTTTCACATGTTCTGCAGTGAGCTCCCTTCCTACTGTATTGGGGTCCCCCCCCAGGGTGGCAGAAAACAAGAGATATATGTCACCAGCATACCAAGAAAATATAAGGGTCCAAAGCAGTGGGAGAACTATCAGGGTTGCAAAGGTTGTCTTGCCACCGGGCCCTGGTGTTCTGCCACTGTGGGGTTCCCCAGCCTCCTCTTGCTGTCCTGCCCCTGCTATTGACAGCGCTGGTCTGGCATCTCTTGGAATTTACAGGCTGGTTCTCCTGTCCTAAGGATGGGAGAAATCAGTCTGTTTTTTCAGTAACTGAGAGTCCTGGTGGAGTCCTTCCTGCAACTCGCTCTTCTCCCTGCCAATGAGGATGCAGGGGAAGGAGCAGATCGGGCGGCCGTGTTTGTGTGAGCGGTCGCATTATGCAGTGTCAGTGAGCAGAGGGAGGGGGGAGGAATCACCCGCAGGAGCTGACTGGGGACGCTCTACTTCTCAATAGAGACTGTGTTACTCCAGCGGCGACCCAAGTAAGATGCGGCGCATCCGCTATGAATGCAAACAAAAAGACTTTTTTTTTTTTTACAAAAATGCAAATTTTTTTTTTAATTGGGGGGGGGGGGGGGGGGGCACATGGTGGGGCACAGCATAATGTTGGGGGGGGGGTCAGGGCCCCCTCTGCCCCCTCCTAGGGGCGCCATTGGTCAATAGTACTTACCTTGTCGCCTCACCGATGGCTTCCCCTTGCTCAGTGGCGGCCTCCAATTCCCCTGCTCTCCACGGGTCATCACGGCACCGCCTTCCATTTCCTCCCTCCTCCTCGGCGGCCAATCGGGAGTCTTCTCTTTTCGGCCATTCGGAAAACGGGTCTCACACTCGTATCTGAATGTTCATTCGCTGTTGTAACACCTGGGTGGGCTCATGGCGCAATGCTCTGCGTTCTGAGTCCACCCTATCTTGAAGCCTATTAGAGCCTATGGCTCTAATCAGGTGCTTCACAAACACCCCCCCCCACCGCTGTAATTCAGGTGCCCTGGTGTCCTGAAAGGGGCCGGATGCATGAACAGGGGGTGACCGCGGTGGCCATGAATAGATTCATGCCGCTTCCCCCTCTATCCATGCCATATAGGGGGTGGCGTGGATAGAGGGGGCGGCGCTCGGGCGCCCCTAATGGACGGGCCACCACTGTTCTGGGGACTTACCTAATAGAGGGTAACAGCACTGGGTTGTCTCGCAGGGTTCTAGTAAAGCTCACTTTTTGTGAAAAGACTCTCCCGTAAGGTGCTGGAGCTCTTCTCATAAGATTTGGGGTCCCGAGCTTCCTTACTTGGATGCAGCCCAGTGACATCACCAGCACCTGCAAGGTCGTCTTTAACCCCTTGAATACCGGGCGTTTTCCCCCCCTCTTCCTGCCCAGGCCAATGTTCGGTTTTTAGCGCTGTCACACTTGACAAAATGACACTTGCGCGGTCATGCTACACTGTACCCAAATTATATTTATATTAGACTTGTGCGCAACGGAAAATTTTGTTTAGTTTTGATTCGTTGTCATTCGTAAAAATACATAATTTCGTCCTGTTATATTCGTTATGTTATGTTAATTCGTTTTCGGATAATTCGTTATTTCTGTAGAGCGTCGATATTCGTTATACTGAATCTCGAGTCATGTCGAATTCATTCGTTATATCCGCTATAGTTTCTTTCGTATTCGTTGAAATTCGATATTTATGTATGTATATATATTCGTGATAATGATTCGTAGTTTGGAAAGTCGTTTGTTTATTGAATCGATTAACACACACAATGAAAATATCTCTTCTCCTCGGCTCAAATACAATACAAACACCCTTCTCACTCACTTCTCAGGAATGCACTTTGCCAGTAATCCAACCTCCAGCACAAAATGAATCAGCTGATTGGACTGTAAGATTTACTCTGAGTTGACCTTTTATTTCATTAGATCTTTAACGAATTACCGAATCATGTCGAATTCATTCGTTATATTCGCTATCATTTCTTTCGTATTAGTTGAAATTCGTTATTTTTTTATACGGACGTTCGGATGCATCCGAATGTCCGAAAGATGCAAAATTCGGTCGAATTTCGATTCGTTACTAAAAAGAATTGCACATGTCTAATTTATATCATTTTTTTGACACTGTAAAGTAAATTTGTAAGTTCTGTATATAATTGTATTCTATTTTATATGTATTGCACACGGCACTAATAATGTTTTCATTACATGTTTGCATTCTTTCGAGTCCTAATTAGAATTAGCCTGCCTATGTTACGCCCCTTGTTACCATACAAGTACTATTGAAATATGAATGTGATACCTACGTAATCATGTGTATAAAAACCTTCAATTGCGTCATAATAAAGATGTGGAGTGTATCTTTTGTGTCTGTTCCCTACTGCAGTAGTTATCATTAATTTGGAACCAACTAATCAATATGAGGATAGGAGTTGCCTATCTATAAATTTTCATGTCAGACACAAATAGGTTTTTTTTGGTGGTATTTAATCACCACTGGAGTTGTATAAAGAGTGTAGTGGAGAGTGTATAAAGCTACATTTCTTTGGTGAAAATACCCCAAATCTGTGCAAATTATTTAGTCTGTAGGAAAATTATAGAGTCCACAAACTATGGGATATATATATCTGAAAATCGATCGATCCTGATGTACTGACGGCAGATCTAATTTCTTGAGGCCCAAAATGCCAGGACATTATAAATACACCCCCCACCCCCACCCCCCACCCCCCAAATGACCCCTTTTTGGAAAATAGACAGTCCAAGGTTTTTTGAAGTTGTAATTTTTCACAATTTTTGTTATTTTTACATACTGTCACCATTGCAGTACAGCATTATCATATTATAACTGGTGTGGTGATCAGGGACACTGACTGGTGACAATACAGAAAGAAAAATAATAATTTTTGTTTTCAGTTTTTTATAATTTTTTTTTATTACAATGTTTTTAACACACTGTGAGCAATATAATGTTACCATAGTACCATTTTACTACTCTGCGGATGTAATCAGGATTCAGGTCCAATTTCACTTGGCAGAGCCAATGGCATGACACCATATACCAGTGGTAGCCAGTCCGATAGGGGCGCACGGGCGCCGCGCCCCCTATGAGTGCGTCTCACCCCCTGATCTACATACAGGGTGCCGGACGCATGGATTCCAATGGGGGGGGGGTTGAAGCATGTGATTAGAGCCAAAGGCTCTAATAAGCAGGTGGGCTCCCACTCCCACCCAGTTGTGTGCCGATAGCGAATTAATATTTGCTATTTTCAAACTAAATCTCCTCCCCGCCAATCAGGAAGCGGATCGTGAGAGCCGTTTCCCAATTGGCCAACACTTCAGGTGATCCTATTGGAGGCCTAGCGCCTAGGACGAGGAGAAAGGGGGCGGAGAGGACACCAGAGCCGCTGTCCGTAGCCCACTACCCGCCACCCCTCCATGCTAGATAACACCGGAGCCGCAGAAGGAGAGGAGGAGATGGAGAGGAGCCGCAGTCCCCCCGCCACCATCCGCCGTGCTGGAGGACACCAAAGTAGGAGGAGAGTGGAGACAGAGAGGAGCCATGGCCCACCACCCACCACCATCTGCTGTGCTGGAGGACACCGGTGCCGCAGAAGGAGACAGAGAGGACACCGAAGCCGCAGCCCACCACCTGCCACCTAGATGGGGTAAGTGCCGCCGGCCACCTGGGGGGGGGGTGATTGGATGTAAAGGGGGCAATCTTCCCACTGACACCCAATGAATTGGTTTTAGAAGGGGTTCCCTGAGACCTGAAAATTATTTTAAGGGTTAAGAAGGTTGAGAAAGGATGTATTCCCCTTTCCTTGTTTAGACTAGAGAGATACAAAGTAACATTGTTTATAAACATTGATCAGACTGGAGATAGAGAGATACAAAGTAACATTGTTTATAAACATTGATCAGGCAGGAGATAGAGAGATACAAAGTAATTATTTTAAACTGATATTAAAGCCTTGTTTAAAAAAGAAAAAAAACAAACAAACATGTTATTCTTACCTGCTCTGTGTAATGGTTTTGCACAGAGCAGCCCGGATCCTCCTCTTCTCGGGTCCCACGCCGGCGCTCCTGGCTCCTCCCTTTTGCTGGTAGGCGTGCTCCTGAGCCAATGGCTCTGGCTGCTGCCGAACGCCAATCAGGAGTGTAAGTCCACGGAGAGGCAAGGCTCTCGTGGACATCGATGGATCAAGAGGGGGCTCTGGTAAGTATTAGGGTGGGCTGGGGGGTGGGGGGGGGGGCTGCTGCACACACGTTTTTTTTTTACCTTCATGCATAGAATGCATGAATAAGTGATATTAATAAGTGGAATGTTCATATTTATTCCTGGCACTATGGTGACGCTGTTACTGACAGTTCAAATGACAACTTTAAACCACGTACGCAGCCCGTCCAAACCCCCCCCGTAGTGTATGAGCCGTACTTCCTCCTGAAATATTGGGCCATTGGCACTCATTGCTTCTCAGGTCTGGACCCCCAGAAATCTATTCTGTGTCATTACCTGGACCCCCAAACACTTACAATCCTCGCCCTGTACATACCCAACCCCGGGTTTGCGGCCACCGCCGGTTCTGTCAATAAGATCCGGAAATTTACAGAGCTCCGAAAAAAAAGAGCCCGCTGAGAGGGACAGCTGTGCCCCGCGTGATGGATTTTACATAAAGAGAAGAAAACTTTCTCTAATTAAAAAGAAGGAAAGAAAAAACAATTTCAGTCTTTTCATTGATCGCCCCCAGCAATTTCCAATTAAAGAAACCGTCGTATGGCTTTGCCAAAGGAAATATAGAAGCTTTTGTCTGAAGGCCGCGGAAGCCACGGGAGGCGAGCTGATTGGGAAATTACGGAGAAGAATGGCAGCGTTCAGGGCCCGCGGTCCAGCCGCGCGACGCGTCTCTTATTCTGGCAAATTGTTGTCATTAACAACTTTACCGTCATCTTTAAAGGGGAAGCTGGAGACATAAAGAGAACACGCAAGTATTCAGAATCAGAACTTCTTTTTAAAGCACTTGCCGATCGGCCTATCGTACGTCGTTTGTTTGATGGTAAATAATGGTGTTATGGTGGCAGCTAGCTGGCACAACCCTGGTATTTTTTTCCACAATAGGCAATTCTCTTTCAGATAAAAGTGGTCCCGTGGGCGGATTCACCATGGGATCACTTTTAGAAGCGGCAGGAGCAGTGCCCCTCCCCCCCCCCCCCCCACTGCTTCAAGATCATTCCTGGGCCTACCTGGCCGATCGGTGAAGCCCGGGAGCAATCTGGCGCTGGTGGTAGCTGGGTATGGAGAAGGGTGAGGCCAAGATGGCTGCCACTCCTCTCTATATCGTAGGAGGAGCGGAGCGATATCACTTCTGGTTCCTGGGCCATAGTATTAAATATTTTTTTATTATTTTTTGTTAAAGCAAAAGTTCAAAACATTTTTTACATTTTTTTAAAAATCTTTTTCTTTTAAAGGTAAGTGAGAGATTTGGGTTTTTTTTTTTACCCCAGATTGCTAAATAAAGAGGACCTGTCATCCCTTTTGTCTATTTAAAGGGATGTTTACATTCCTTGTAATAGGAATAAAAGTGATAAAAAAATAAAAAAATAAATAAAGGGACAGTGTAAAAATAAAAAAGTAAAATAAATAAGAAAATTTTTTTTAAAGTGCCCTATCTCCCTCGTGGTCACGCGCAGAAGCGAACGCATATGTAAGTCATACACGCATAAGTAAACGGTGTTCAAACAATACATGTGAGGTATCGCCGTGATTGTTAAAGCTCTAGACCTCCTCTGTAATTTGTAAAGATTTTATAGTGTCACCTTTGGAGATTTTTAAGTAACATAGTTTGTCGCCATTCCACGAGCGTGCGCAATTTTAAAGCCTGAAATGTTAGGTATTTATTTACTCGGCATAACATCCTCTTTTGTATTTTAGAAAACAATTGGGTTATCTATGGTGGGTTTTTTTGCATTAAAATTCATTAAAGTGTATTTTTTTCCCCAAAAAATAAAATATTGCAACAATTGTCATTTTATTCTCTAGGGTCTCAACTATATATATATATATATATATAAAATGTTTGGGGCCTTTTCTGGAACTTTTTAAGCAAAAAGTTCCAGAAAAGGCCTAGCCTTTAAGTGGCACTGGAATCTTAAATTAATTAATTAATTATTAATTAATTAATATTTTTTAATGAATTAATGAATTAATATTTTTGCAATCCATGACCATAATGGTTGGATCAATAGTCTATCTGAGAGAAAATCTTTTACATCTACCCCTCTATACATAGGGGTGGATTTAATAAAACTGAAGAGTGCAAAATCCTGGTGCAGTTCTGCATGGTAGCCCGCCGCAGTTTATCTGCAGTAGAAGGGCGTCAAGTGGCTAAGTAACATTGATGATAAACATTGATCAGACGGAAGATAGAGAGATACAAAATAACATTTTTTATAAACATTGATCAGACAGGAGATAGAGAGATACAAAGTAACATTGTTTATAAACATTGATCAGACGGGAGATAGAGAGATACAAAGTAACATTGTTTATAAACATTGATCAGACGGGAGATAGAGAGATACAAAGTAACATTGTTTATAAACATTGATCAGACGGGAGATAGAGAGATACAAAGTAACATTGTTTATAGACAGTGATCAGACAGGAGTTAGAGAGATACAAAGTAACATTGTTTATAAACATTGATCAGACGGGAGATAGAGAGATACAAAGTAACATTGTTTATAAACATCGATCAGACAGGAGATAGAGAGATACAAAGTAACATTGTTTATAAACATCGATCAGACAGGAGATAGAGAGATACAAAGTAACATTGTTTATAAACATCGATCAGACAGGAGATAGAGATATGTAAATTAACATCTAGAGTGGGTGACTGGGGACAAAGAGAAGGCAAAATGTATTAAATACTTTCTTCAGCTCTGTGTATACAAAGGAACATGGGGGAGCTCATGTCCATAATGGGGGTGGTAGTGGCACAGCTCCAAATGATCCACAAAGGCTCAAAATTGATATGGTCCAGAAATATTTAGACAGAATAAAGGTGGATAAAGCACCTGGACCAGATGGCATCCACCCACGGATCCTAAAAGAATTGAGCTCTGTCATTTCAAGGTAATTTATTTAGGGACTCATTAATGACTAGGGATGAGCCGAACACCAACCCCCCCCCCCCCCCCCCGGTTCGGTTCGCAGCAGCACATGCGAACAGGCAAAAAATTTGTGCGAACACCATCAAAGTCTATGGGACGCGAATGTGAAAAATCAAAAGTGCTGAAGGCTTATATGCAAGTTATTGTCATATAAGGTTTTTGGAGACCCGGGTCCTGCTCCAGGGGACATGTATCAATGCAAAATTTTTTTTAAAAACTAGCGTTTTTTTTCCGGTAGCAGTGATTTTAATAATGCTTAAAATGAAACAATAAAAAAGAAATATTCCTTTAAATATCATATCGTGCCTGGGAGGTGTCCTTAGCATGCCTGTAAAGTAGCGCATCTTTCCCATGTTTATAACAGTGCCACAGCAAAATGACATTTCTAAAGGAAAAAAATGTAATTTAAAACTGCTCGCGGCTGTAATGTATTGTCGGATCCAGGCAATATAGATAAAAATACCAAAAATACCAAAAAAATGCCGTGGATGTCCCCCCCAAAATCCATACCAGGCCCTTCAGGTCTGGTATGGATAATAAGGGGAACCCCACACCAAAATTAAAAAGAAGATGGCGTGGGGGTCCCCCAGGCACTATATACTCAGAACAGCAGTATATATACTATACGGCCTGCCCTATATACTCTGCAGAAAAATTAGGCCTTAGGTGTTTGTGGTGCAGAACACTGTAACCCCTCACAGATACTCTTGTTGGGTGCAGGAAAGGGCCCTGGGTTGAAATATTATATCAAGAATTGTAATTACATGCCCCTGTTAAACATGAGCAGAAAAATTGGGCTTTTGGTTGTGGTGGTGGCAGAACACTGTAACTCCTCACAGATACTCTTGTTGGGTGCAGGAATGGGCCCTGCATTGAAATATTCTATCAAAAAATGTAATTACATTGCCCCTGTCAAACAGGGGCAGAAAAATTGGGCCTTGGATGGTGGGGGTGGTGGTGCCACAACACTGTAACCCCTCACAGATACTCTTGTTGGGCACAGGAATCGGCCTTGCTGTGAAATATTAGATCAAAAATTGTAATTACATGCCCCTGTTAAATAGGGGCAGAAAAATTGGGCCTTGGGTGGTTGTGGTGGTGGTGGTGCCCTAAACCAAAAATATTGTTGGAAGCTAGCATCATCAAGATTGAGGAGGGATAGGATAGTCAGCATAAGCAGTCTTCATGGGATGCCAGATCTATAGCAAATTCAATCAGTTATATCAGCATCAGGTGCTTGATAGCTGCTGATCCAAGACTGATTCATTTTTATGAATGTGAGCCTATCAACGGAGTCTGTGGACAGGCGCACTCTTTGATCCGTTACAAACCCTTCAGCAGCACTGAATGTGTGTTCAGAAAGCACGCTGGATGCAGGACAGGCCAGTAGCTCAATTGCATATTGAGCAAGTTCTGGCCAGTGGTCCATCCTCAAGACCCAGTAACCCAGTGGATGCTCTGTTGGTTAGGTCTCCAAGTCTGCTCTTGCCCCTAGATATTCCTGCACCATGTAATGCAAACGCTGGCGATGGTTGCTTGAACCAATGAGACCTTGGTGCCGAGGCCTGAAAAATTGTTTAAAGGCATTGGTCAGCCGGCCACCTTCTCCACTGCTATTCCTCTGACTGAATGAAACCTCAGGAACACATTGTTCAGCACCAGGTATTGGTAACCTCCCAGGGTTTGGAAATGCGTTGCACATTTTACACAAACATTTCTTCAAGACCTCCTAAAGATGTTTCATCCTCTGCTCCCTCTGCTAAGGCAGGATGAGTTCTGAAACCTTACCCTTGTAACATGGATCAAGAAGGGTTGCCCGCCAGTAATGATCCCTCTCCTTGGTACCACGAATCCTAGGGTCCTTTCGCAGGCTTTGCAGAATCAGGGAGGCCATGCAGCGTAAGTTTTCAGAGGCATTCGATTCTGAGTCCTCTGGGTCACTAAGGATCACATTATCCGTAACTACCTCTTCCCAGCTACGTACAACTCCTGGGGATTGAAAACCATCCCTTGAAGACTGCTGCTGAGTGTTATCCTGTAATCCATGCTGACACAATTCTCATCCTCCTCCTCCTCTTCTTCCTGTGTGTTTGACGGGCCCACAGGAATGCTATCTGGATAAAGGGGGCCTTGAGAGGAAAGGAAGTCCTCCTCTTCCTTCCACTGTTCTGCCTCAAGTGCCCTGTCCATGATTCCACGAAGCGTGTGCTCCAGCAGGAAGACTAGAGGGACAGTGTCACTGTCATCCTTGTTCAGTAGCCACTGGCATGGCGAAAAGAAGCCAAGCTCCCCTGACCCTCTCCTGGTGCCATACTCGCACAGGTACTCATTGATGGTGCTCTGCTGTGTGTGCAGCCACTGCAGCATTGCCAACGTTGAGTTCCACCTGGTGGACATGTCACAAATGAGGCGGTTGGTGGGCAGGTTGCATTCCCTTTGAATGTCAGCCAGCCGAGCACTGACATTGTATGACCAGTGGACATGACCACAGAATTTTCTGGCCTGCCTCAGGTGATCTTGTAAGCCTGGGTACCTGCTCAAGAACCGCTGCACCACCAAATTCAGGGCAGGTGCCAAACATGTAACATGGGTCAAGTGTCCCTGTTGGAGGGCGGAGAGAAGGTTGGTGCTATTGTCGCATACAACCATTCCTGGCTGAAGCTGGCGTGGCATCATCCACCTCTGAGCCTGCCCCTGCAGAGCTGTCATAATCTCTGCCCCAGTGTGGCTCCTGTCCCCTAGGCAGACCAACTCAAGCACCACATGGCATCTTTTAGCCTGACTGCTTGTGTAGCCCCTTGAAAGCTTACGGAGCACCACTGGTTCAGAGGACAAATCTGCAGAAGAGGCCACAGAGGAAGAAGAAGAGGAGGGAGTGTAGGAGAGAGCTGTGGCAGAATTACCACTAGCATTTTGGAGGCGTGGTGGCGGAACAAGTTCCAACAACACTGAACCCTGTCCTGCATCCTTCCCAGCTGCCAGCAGAGTTACCTAATGTGCCGTGAAGGAAAGGCCATGCCCATGCCTGCTGGACCGTGAGTCAGCGGTAATATGAACCTTATTGCTGACTGCCCTGTCCAACGAGGCCAAAACATTGCCTTCCACATGCCGGTAGAGAGCCGGAATGGCCTTCCATGAAAAGAAATGGCGTTTTGGAACCTGCCACTGAGGTACAGCACATTCTACAAATTCACAAAAGGGGACAGAGTCTACCAGCTGAAAAGGCATCAGTTGCAGTGCCAGCAATTTGGCCAAGCTAGCATTCAGACGCTGAGCATGTGGATGGCTGGGACCGAATTTCTTTTTACGGTTCAGCAACTGGGGTAGGGAAATTTGCCTGCTAAAATCAATTGGTGGTGTACTGCTAGCAGATTGGCTGAAATTACTTGGGACACCTATTGCTATACCTTCATTCCTCTCAGTGCAGTTTTTTGAGAGGACTGGAGGTATAGCAGGGTTGGAGATCCCAGATGAGGAGCAAGGAGAAGTCCGCATTTTTCTTTGATGTGGGTCTTTCAAGTGCTGTTGCCAACGGACTGCATGGCAGGTTGTCATATGTCTGGTCAAGCATGTGGTGCCCAAGCGGCTGCTGTTCTGGTCACGCCTGATCCGCTTCAGATATAGTTTGCAAACAGCAATGGCGCGATCTGCTGCACACGTGTCAAAAAAGGCCCACACCAAGGAACTTTTAAAAGTCAGTGGGGAGTCCGAAGCGCCCTGCACCTGCGGAGCTCTGCGGTGTGATGCAATAGGATGGCTGGCCTTAAGGTGCCCCCTAGGGGACATCCTGCCTCGTTGGAGTTGTGCCACCTCCTCCGCTTCCTCCTCACTTTCCTCCTCTCTTCTCTCAGGCACCCAAGTACAGTCAGTGACCTCATAATCCCCTCCCTCCTCGTCACTGGACCAAACTTGGCAGTATGCTGCAGCTGGGGAAACACGACTGCCAGTTTCTTGACCTTCTTGGGCACCCCCTCTCTCTAGGCTCACGTTACTCCCTTCCTCAACCTAGGAACCAACACCGGAGCCTTCAAATCACTGCGCATCCTCCTGCAGCATATAACCAACACTGTGGTCCAATAATTCTGGGGGCTCCTCCGTGCATGATGGTGGGGCTACCAAAGGAGTGACTGTGGACAAGGAGCCGGTGGAATAGGCCACTTTGGTAGCTGCGTTGGAAGGCAAACTACTCTGAGCCTGGGTGACAGAGGATGAGGAGGATGAGGACGGCTTTGTTATCCACTCCACCATCTCTTCTGCATGTTCTGGCTCAATAACATGGCCAGCAGCAGCAATAGGCTACACTGGATGCAGATTATATATATACTAGACTGTATATATATATATATATATATATATATATATATATATATATATATATATATATATATATATATATATATTAATACACTGCCTGCACTGACTGAATATAGAGTAAACACTGAATATATAGTCTATGCTAAATGCAGAGTATATATACAGTATCTCACAAAAGTGAGTACACCCCTCACATCTTTGTAAATATTTTCTTCTATCTTTTCATGTGACAACATTGAAGAAATGTCACTTTGCTACAATGTAAAGTAGTGAGTGTACAGCTTGTATAACAGTGTAAATTTGCTTTCTTGTGCATCATCTTTAGAAGAGGCTTCCTTCTGGGACGACAGCCATGCAGACCAATTTGATGCAGTGTGCGGCGTATGGTCTGAGCACTGACAGGCTGACCCCCCACCCCTACAACCTCTGCAGCAATGCTGGCAGCACTCATACGTCTATTTCCCAAAGACAACCTCTGGATATGACGCTGAGCACGTGACCTCAACTTCTTTGGTGGACCATGGCGAGGCCTGTTCTGAGGGGAACCTGTCCTGTTATACCGCTGTATGGTCTTGGCCACCGTGCTGCAGCTCAGTTTCAGGGTCTTGGCAATCTTCTTATAGCCTAGGCCATCTTTATGTAGAGCAACAATTCTTTTTTTTTCAGATCCTCAGAGATTTCTTTGCCATGGGGTGCCATGTTGAACTTCCAGTGACCAGTATGAGAGAGTGAGAGCGATAACACCAAATTTAACACACCTGCTCCCCATTCACACCTGAGACCTTGTAACACTAACGAGTCACATGACACCGGGGTGGGAAAATGGCCAATTGGGCCCAATTTGGACATTTTCACTTAGGGGGTGTACTCACTTTTGTTGCCAGCGGTTTACACATTAATGGCTGTGTGTTGAGTTATTTTGAGGGGACAGCAAATTTACACTGTTATACAAGCTGTACACTCACTACTTTACATTGTAGACAAGTGTCATTTCTTCAGTGTTGTCACATGAAAAGATAGAAGAAAAGATTTACACAAATGTCACTGAGGGGTGTACTTACTTTTGTGAGATACTGTATATAAAATCCATCAACTATAGATCCCATTAACATGTGAAATCTGATTTGTTTGAATTTTGGGGTCCAGGGAGATTTTAGGACCCTTCTCCTTTGAGCGATGGTAAGGTGTTGTATGAGCGATGATGAAGCACCGCGGTAAGGGCCGCGCTCCGACACTTCTTCCAGAGGGCGGAATGTGACTCGCGCTTTGAGGTCAAACGCGGCGACTCTTCCAGAGGGTTTTTTTTCGCTGAGTTTACTGACAGGAAAATAATTTTCAGCACTTCTGAATCTTACTCAACTCCTCCGCCTCGTCCACTCTGCTCTTATTACCTCATGAAAAGTTGAAGATCTTCTAGAGAAATGAATCAACTAAACGGGATGTTAAAAGCCCTCGCAGTGGGAAGCCGAATCTCACGCTGGGAAAATGATATCGAAATGTTAGAGGAAAAAAAAAAAAAAAAACAAGACCGCCAAAGCATTTGTAGTTTGTTACCTCCCATCAGCGAGCTTGTGATACGAGGGTGGAAAGGAGGACACGATAGAAGTGAAGAGTCCGACTCTACAGAGCGTTTATCTCGGGTCCTCAGGATCTTCGGGGACTTCAGACGGACTTTGTGTCCCTCTGATGTGCCGCATAAATTATCCTTCATATACATAATTCTAATGTATAGAACTTCTCAGAGCCTCAGAGGAGGAAAGGAGCATCAGAACGCCAAATATTGTCCACCAACATGTGCAGAAAATTCCAGGAGAGGAGAGTTATAGAGGAAGGAGCAGAGTCCTCCAGCAGAGTATTTTAGGAGAGGAGAGATATAGAGGAAGGAGCAGAGTCCTCCAGCAGAGTATTTCAGGAGAGGAGAGTTATAGAGGAAGGAGAGGAGTCCTCCAGCAGAGCAGAGTATTTCAGGAGAGGAGAGTTATAGAGGAAGGAGCAGAGTCCTCCAGCAGAGCAGAGTATTTCAGGAGAGGAGAGTTATAGAGGAAGGAGCAGAGTCCTCCAGCAGAGTATTTCAGGAGAGGAGAGTTATAGAGGAAGGAGCAGAGTCCTCCAGCAGTGCAGAGTATTTCAGGAGAGGAGAGTTATAGAGGAAGGAGCAGAGTCCTCCAGCAGAGTATTTCAGGAGAGGAGAGTTATAGAGGAAGGAGCAGAGTCCTCCAGCAGTGCAGAGTATTTCAGGAGAGGAGAGTTATAGAGGAAGGAGCAGAGTCCTCCAGCAGAGTATTTCAGGAGAGGAGAGTTATAGAGGAAGGAGCAGAGTCCTCCAGCAGAGTATTTCAGGAGTGGAGAGTTATAGAAGAAGGAGCAGAGTCCTCCAGCAGAGCAGAGTATTTCAGGAGAGGAGAGTTATAGAGGAAGGAGCAGAGTCCTCCAGCAGAGTATTTCAGGAGAGGAGAGTTATAGAGGAAGGAGCAGAGTCCTCCAGCAGAGTATTTCAGGAGAGGAGAGTTATAGAGGAAGGAGCAGAGTCCTCCAGCAGTGCAGAGTATTTCAGGAGAGGAGAGTTATAGAGGAAGGAGCAGAGTCCTCCAGCAGAGCAGAGTATTTCAGGAGAGGAGAGTTATAGAGGAAGGAGCAGAGTCCTCCAGCAGAGCAGAGTATTTCAGGAGAGGAGAGTTATAGAGGAAGGAGCAGAGTCCTCCAGCAGTGCAGAGTATTTCAGGAGAGGAGAGTTATAGAGGAAGGAGCAGAGTCCTCCAGCAGAGTATTTCAGGAGAGGAGAGTTATAGAGGAAGGAGCAGAGTCCTCCAGCAGAGTATTTCAGGAGTGGAGAGTTATAGAGGAAGGAGCAGAGTCCTCCAGCAGTGCAGAGTATTTCAGGAGAGGAGAGTTATAGAGGAAGGAGCAGAGTCCTCCAGCAGTGCCGAGTATTTCAGGAGAGGAGAGTTATAGAGGAAGGCGCAGAGTCCTCCAGCAGGGTATTTCAGGAGAGGAGAGTTATAGAGGAAGGAGCAGAGTCCTCCAGCAATGCAGAGTATTTCAGGAGAGGAGAGATATAGAGGAAGGAGCAGAGTCCTCCAGCAGTGCAGAGTATTTCTGGAGAGGAGAGTTATAGAGGAAGGAGCAGAGTCCTCCAGCAGTGCAGAGTATTTCAGGAGAAGAGAGTTATAGAGGAAGGAGCAGAGTCCTCCAGCAGTGCAGAGTATTTCAGGAGAGGAGAGGAGAGTTATAGAGGAAGGAGCAGAGTCCTCCAGCAGAGCAGAGTATTTCAGGAGAGGAGAGATATAGAGGAAGGAGCAGAGTCCTCCAGCAGTGCAGAGTATTTCAGGAGAAGAGAGTTATAGAGGAAGGAGCAGAGTCCTCCAGCAGTGCAGAGTATTTCAGGAGAAGAGAGTTATAGAGGAAGGAGCAGAGTCCTCCAGCAGTGCAGAGTATTTCAGGAGAGGAGAGGAGAGTTATAGAGGAAGGAGCAGAGTCCTCCAGCAGAGCAGAGTATTTCAGGAGAGGAGAGTTATAGAGGAAGGAGCAGAGTCCTCCAGCAGAGTATTTCAGGAGAGGAGAGTTATAGAGGAAGGAGCAGAGTCCTCCAGCAGAGCAGAGTATTTCAGGAGAGGAGAGTTATAGAGGAAGGAGCAGAGTCCTCCAGCAGAGCAGAGTATTTCAGGAGAGGAGAGTTATAGAGGAAGGAGCAGAGTCCTCCAGCAGAGTATTTCAGGAGAGGAGAGTTATAGAGGAAGGAGCAGAGTCCTCCAGCAGTGCAGAGTATTTTAGGAGAGGAGAGATATAGAGGAAGGAGCAGAGTCCTCCAGCAGAGTATTTCAGGAGAGGAGAGTTATAGAGGAAGGAGCAGAGTCCTCCAGCAGAGCAGAGTATTTCAGGAGAGGAGAGTTATAGAGGAAGGAGCAGAGTCCTCCAGCAGTGCAGAGTATTTCAGTAGAGGAGAGTTATAGAGGAAGGAGCAGAGTCCTCCAGCAGTGCAGAGTATTTCAGGAGAGGAGAGTTATAGAGGAAGGAGCAGAGTCCTCCAGCAGAGTATTTCAGGAGAGGAGAGTTATAGAAGAAGGAGCAGAGTCCTCCAGCAGTGCAGAGTATTTCAGGAGAGGAGAGTTATAGAGGAGGGAGAAGAGTCCTCCAGCAGTGCAGAGTATTTCAGGAGAGGAGAGTTATAGAGGAAGGAGCAGAGTCCTCCAGCAGTGCAGAGTATTTCAGGAGAGGAGAGTTATAGAGGAGGGAGAAGAGTCCTCCAGCAGTGCAGAGTATTTCAGGAGAGGAGAGTTATAGAGGAAGGAGCAGAGTCCTCCAGCAGAGTATTTCAGGAGAGGAGAGTTATAGAGGAAGGAGCAGAGTCCTCCAGCAGAGTATTTCAGGAGAGGAGAGTTATAGAGGAAGGAGCAGAGTCCTCCAGCAGAGTATTTCAGGAGAGGAGAGTTATAGAGGAAGGAGCAGAGTCCCCCAGCAGTGCAGAGTATTTCAGGAGAGGAGAGTTATAGAGGAAGGAGCAGAGTCCTCCAGCAGAGTATTTCAGGAGAGGAGAGTTATAGAGGAAGGAGCAGAGTCCTCCAGCAGAGCAGAGTATTTCAGGAGAGGAGAGTTATAGAGGAAGGAGCAGAGTCCTCCAGCAGAGTATTTCAGGAGAGGAGAGTTATAGAGGAAGGAGCAGAGTCCTCCAGCAGTGCAGAGTATTTCAGGAGAGGAGAGTTATAGAGGAAGGAGATGAGTCCTCCAGCAGAGTATTTCAGGAGAGGAGAGTTATAGAGGAAGGAGCAGAGTCCTCCAGCAGTGCAGAGTATTTCAGTAGAGGAGAGTTATAGAGGAAGGAGCAGAGTCCTCCAGCAGTGCAGAGTATTTCAGGAGAGGAGAGTTATAGAAGAAGGAGCAGAGTCCTCCAGCAGTGCAGAGTATTTCAGGAGAGGAGAGTTATAGAGGAGGGAGAAGAGTCCTCCAGCAGTGCAGAGTATTTCAGGAGAGGAGAGTTATAGAGGAGGGAGAAGAGTCCTCCAGCAGTGCAGAGTATTTCAGGAGAGGAGAGTTATAGAGGAAGGAGCAGAGTCCTCCAGCAGTGCAGAGTATTTCAGGAGAGGAGAGTTATAGAGGAGGGAGAAGAGTCCTCCAGCAGTGCAGAGTATTTCAGGAGAGGAGAGTTATAGAGGAAGGAGCAGAGTCCTCCAGCAGAGTATTTCAGGAGAGGAGAGTTATAGAGGAAGGAGCAGAGTCCTCCAGCAGAGTATTTCAGGAGAGGAGAGTTATAGAGGAAGGAGCAGAGTCCCCCAGCAGTGCAGAGTATTTCAGGAGAGGAGAGTTATAGAGGAAGGAGCAGAGTCCTCCAGCAGAGTATTTCAGGAGAGGAGAGTTATAGAGGAAGGAGCAGAGTCCTCCAGCAGAGCAGAGTATTTCAGGAGAGGAGAGATATAGAGGAAGGAGCAGAGTCCTCCAGCAGTGCAGAGTATTTCAGGAGAGGAGAGTTATAGAGGAAGGAGCAGAGTCCTCCAGCAGAGTATTTCAGGAGAGGAGAGTTATAGGGGAAGGAGCAGAGTCCTCCAGCAATGCAGAGTATTTCAGGAGAGGAGAGTTATAGAGGAAGAAGCAGAGTCCTCCAGCAGTGCAGAGTATTTCAGGAGAGGAGAGTTATAGAGGAAGGAGCAGAGTCCTCCAGCAGAGCAGAGTATTTCAGGAGAGGAGAGTTATAGAGGAAGGAGCAGAGTCCTCCAGCAGAGTATTTCAGGAGAGGAGAGTTATAGAGGAAGGAGCAGAGTCCTCCAGCAGAGTATTTTAGGAGAGGAGAGATATAGAGGAAGGAGCAGAGTCCTCCAGCAGAGTATTTCAGGAGAGGAGAGTTATAGGGGAAGGAGCAGAGTCCTCCAGCAATGCAGAGTATTTCAGGAGAGGAGAGTTATAGAGGAAGGAGCAGAGTCCTCCAGCAATGCAGAGTATTTCAGGAGAGGAGAGTTATAGAGGAAGGAGAGGAGTCCTCCAGCAGTGCAGAGTATTTCAGGAGAGGAGAGTTATAGAGGAAGGAGCAGAGTCCTCCAGCAGTGCAGAGTATTTCAGGAGAGGAGAGTTATAAAGGAAGGAGCAGAGTCCTCCAGCAGTGCAGAGTATTTCAGGAGAGGAGAGTTATAGAGGAAGGAGCAGAGTCCTCCAGCAGTGCAGAGTATTTCAGGAAAGGAGAGTTATAGAGGAAGGCGCAGAGTCCTCCAGCAGAGCATTTCAGGAGAGGAGAGTTATAGAGGAAGGAGCAGAGTCCTCCAGCAGAGTATTTCAGGAGAGGAGAGTTATAGAGGAAGGAGCAGAGTCCTCCAGCAGAGCAGAGTATTTCAGGAGAGGAGAGTTATAGAGGAAGGAGCAGAGTCCCCCAGCAGAGTATTTCAGGAGAGGAGAGTTATAGAGGAAGGAGCAGAGTCCTCCAGCAGAGTATTTCAGGAGAGGAGAGTTATAGAGGAAGGAGCAGAGTCCTCCAGCAGAGCAGAGTATTTCAGGAGAGGAGAGTTATAGAGGAAGGAGCAGAGTCCCCCAGCAGAGTATTTCAGGAGAGGAGAGTTATAGAGGAAGGAGCAGAGTCCTCCAGCAGAGTATTTCAGGAGAGGAGAGTTATAGAGGAAGGAGCAGAGTCCTCCAGCAGAGCAGAGTATTTCAGGAGAGGAGAGTTATAGAGGAAGGAGCAGAGTCCTCCAGCAGAGTATTTCAGGAGAGGAGAGTTATAGAGGAAGGAGCAGAGTCCTCCAGCAGAGCAGAGTATTTCAGGAGAGGAGAGTTATAGAGGAAGGAGCAGAGTCCTCCAGCAGTGCAGAGTATTTCAGGAGAGGAGAGTTATAGAGGAAGGAGCAGAGTCCTCCAGCAGAGTATTTCAGGAGAGGAGAGTTATAGAGGAAGGAGCAGAGTCCTCCAGCAGAGTATTTCAGGAGAGGAGAGTTATAGAGGAAGGAGCAGAGTCCTCCAGCAGAGCAGAGTATTTCAGGAGAGGAGAGTTATAGAGGAAGGAGCAGAGTCCTCCAGCAGTGCAGAGTATTTCAGGAGAGGAGAGTTATAGAGGAAGGAGCAGAGTCCTCCAGCAGTGCAGAGTATTTCAGGAGAGGAGAGTTATAGAGGAAGGAGCAGAGTCCTCCAGCAGAGTATTTCAGGAGTGGAGAGTTATAGAGGAAGGAGCAGAGTCCTCCAGCAGAGTATTTCAGGAGAGGAGAGTTATAGAGGAAGGAGCAGAGTCCTCCAGCAATGCAGAGTATTTCAGGAGAGGAGAGTTATAGAGGAAGGAGCAGAGTCCTCCAGCAGAGTATTTCAGGAGAGGAGAGTTATAGAGGAAGGAGCAGAGTCCTCCAGCAGTACAGAGTATTTCAGGAGAGGAGAGTTATAGAGGAAGGAGCAGAGTCCTCCAGCAATGCAGAGTATTTCAGGAGAGGAGAGTTATAGAGGAAGGAGCAGAGTCCTCCAGCAGTGCCGAGTATTTCAGGAGAGGAGAGATATAGAGGAAGGAGCAGAGTCCTCCAGCAGTGCAGAGTATTTCTGGAGAGGAGAGTTATAGAGGAAGGAGCAGAGTCCTCCAGCAGTGCAGAGTATTTCAGGAGAAGAGAGTTATAGAGGAAGGAGCAGAGTCCTCCAGCAGTGCAGAGTATTTCAGGAGAGGAGAGGAGAGTTATAGAGGAAGGAGCAGAGTCCTCCAGCAGAGCAGAGTATTTCAGGAGAGGAGAGATATAGAGGAAGGAGCAGAGTCCTCCAGCAGTGCAGAGTATTTCAGGAGAAGAGAGTTATAGAGGAAGGAGCAGAGTCCTCCAGCAGTGCAGAGTATTTCAGGAGAAGAGAGTTATAGAGGAAGGAGCAGAGTCCTCCAGCAGTGCAGAGTATTTCAGGAGAGGAGAGGAGAGTTATAGAGGAAGGAGCAGAGTCCTCCAGCAGAGCAGAGTATTTCAGGAGAGGAGAGTTATAGAGGAAGGAGCAGAGTCCTCCAGCAGAGTATTTCAGGAGAGGAGAGTTATAGAGGAAGGAGCAGAGTCCTCCAGCAGAGCAGAGTATTTCAGGAGAGGAGAGTTATAGAGGAAGGAGCAGAGTCCTCCAGCAGTGCAGAGTATTTCTGGAGAGGAGAGTTATAGAGGAAGGAGCAGAGTCCTCCAGCAGTGCAGAGTATTTCAGGAGAAGAGAGTTATAGAGGAAGGAGCAGAGTCCTCCAGCAGTGCAGAGTATTTCAGGAGAGGAGAGGAGAGTTATAGAGGAAGGAGCAGAGTCCTCCAGCAGAGCAGAGTATTTCAGGAGAGGAGAGATATAGAGGAAGGAGCAGAGTCCTCCAGCAGTGCAGAGTATTTCAGGAGAAGAGAGTTATAGAGGAAGGAGCAGAGTCCTCCAGCAGTGCAGAGTATTTCAGGAGAAGAGAGTTATAGAGGAAGGAGCAGAGTCCTCCAGCAGTGCAGAGTATTTCAGGAGAGGAGAGGAGAGTTATAGAGGAAGGAGCAGAGTCCTCCAGCAGAGCAGAGTATTTCAGGAGAGGAGAGTTATAGAGGAAGGAGCAGAGTCCTCCAGCAGAGTATTTCAGGAGAGGAGAGTTATAGAGGAAGGAGCAGAGTCCTCCAGCAGAGCAGAGTATTTCAGGAGAGGAGAGTTATAGAGGAAGGAGCAGAGTCCTCCAGCAGAGCAGAGTATTTCAGGAGAGGAGAGTTATAGAGGAAGGAGCAGAGTCCTCCAGCAGAGTATTTCAGGAGAGGAGAGTTATAGAGGAAGGAGCAGAGTCCTCCAGCAGTGCAGAGTATTTTAGGAGAGGAGAGATATAGAGGAAGGAGCAGAGTCCTCCAGCAGAGTATTTCAGGAGAGGAGAGTTATAGAGGAAGGAGCAGAGTCCTCCAGCAGAGCAGAGTATTTCAGGAGAGGAGAGTTATAGAGGAAGGAGCAGAGTCCTCCAGCAGTGCAGAGTATTTCAGTAGAGGAGAGTTATAGAGGAAGGAGCAGAGTCCTCCAGCAGTGCAGAGTATTTCAGGAGAGGAGAGTTATAGAGGAAGGAGCAGAGTCCTCCAGCAGAGTATTTCAGGAGAGGAGAGTTATAGAAGAAGGAGCAGAGTCCTCCAGCAGTGCAGAGTATTTCAGGAGAGGAGAGTTATAGAGGAGGGAGAAGAGTCCTCCAGCAGTGCAGAGTATTTCAGGAGAGGAGAGTTATAGAGGAAGGAGCAGAGTCCTCCAGCAGTGCAGAGTATTTCAGGAGAGGAGAGTTATAGAGGAGGGAGAAGAGTCCTCCAGCAGTGCAGAGTATTTCAGGAGAGGAGAGTTATAGAGGAAGGAGCAGAGTCCTCCAGCAGAGTATTTCAGGAGAGGAGAGTTATAGAGGAAGGAGCAGAGTCCTCCAGCAGAGTATTTCAGGAGAGGAGAGTTATAGAGGAAGGAGCAGAGTCCTCCAGCAGAGTATTTCAGGAGAGGAGAGTTATAGAGGAAGGAGCAGAGTCCCCCAGCAGTGCAGAGTATTTCAGGAGAGGAGAGTTATAGAGGAAGGAGCAGAGTCCTCCAGCAGAGTATTTCAGGAGAGGAGAGTTATAGAGGAAGGAGCAGAGTCCTCCAGCAGAGCAGAGTATTTCAGGAGAGGAGAGTTATAGAGGAAGGAGCAGAGTCCTCCAGCAGAGTATTTCAGGAGAGGAGAGTTATAGAGGAAGGAGCAGAGTCCTCCAGCAGTGCAGAGTATTTTAGGAGAGGAGAGATATAGAGGAAGGAGCAGAGTCCTCCAGCAGAGTATTTCAGGAGAGGAGAGTTATAGAGGAAGGAGCAGAGTCCTCCAGCAGTGCAGAGTATTTCAGGAGAGGAGAGTTATAGAGGAAGGAGATGAGTCCTCCAGCAGAGTATTTCAGGAGAGGAGAGTTATAGAGGAAGGAGCAGAGTCCTCCAGCAGTGCAGAGTATTTCAGTAGAGGAGAGTTATAGAGGAAGGAGCAGAGTCCTCCAGCAGTGCAGAGTATTTCAGGAGAGGAGAGTTATAGAAGAAGGAGCAGAGTCCTCCAGCAGTGCAGAGTATTTCAGGAGAGGAGAGTTATAGAGGAGGGAGAAGAGTCCTCCAGCAGTGCAGAGTATTTCAGGAGAGGAGAGTTATAGAGGAGGGAGAAGAGTCCTCCAGCAGTGCAGAGTATTTCAGGAGAGGAGAGTTATAGAGGAAGGAGCAGAGTCCTCCAGCAGTGCAGAGTATTTCAGGAGAGGAGAGTTATAGAGGAGGGAGAAGAGTCCTCCAGCAGTGCAGAGTATTTCAGGAGAGGAGAGTTATAGAGGAAGGAGCAGAGTCCTCCAGCAGAGTATTTCAGGAGAGGAGAGTTATAGAGGAAGGAGCAGAGTCCTCCAGCAGAGTATTTCAGGAGAGGAGAGTTATAGAGGAAGGAGCAGAGTCCCCCAGCAGTGCAGAGTATTTCAGGAGAGGAGAGTTATAGAGGAAGGAGCAGAGTCCTCCAGCAGAGTATTTCAGGAGAGGAGAGTTATAGAGGAAGGAGCAGAGTCCTCCAGCAGAGCAGAGTATTTCAGGAGAGGAGAGATATAGAGGAAGGAGCAGAGTCCTCCAGCAGTGCAGAGTATTTCAGGAGAGGAGAGTTATAGAGGAAGGAGCAGAGTCCTCCAGCAGAGTATTTCAGGAGAGGAGAGTTATAGGGGAAGGAGCAGAGTCCTCCAGCAATGCAGAGTATTTCAGGAGAGGAGAGTTATAGAGGAAGAAGCAGAGTCCTCCAGCAGTGCAGAGTATTTCAGGAGAGGAGAGTTATAGAGGAAGGAGCAGAGTCCTCCAGCAGAGCAGAGTATTTCAGGAGAGGAGAGTTATAGAGGAAGGAGCAGAGTCCTCCAGCAGAGTATTTCAGGAGAGGAGAGTTATAGAGGAAGGAGCAGAGTCCTCCAGCAGAGTATTTTAGGAGAGGAGAGATATAGAGGAAGGAGCAGAGTCCTCCAGCAGAGTATTTCAGGAGAGGAGAGTTATAGGGGAAGGAGCAGAGTCCTCCAGCAATGCAGAGTATTTCAGGAGAGGAGAGTTATAGAGGAAGGAGCAGAGTCCTCCAGCAATGCAGAGTATTTCAGGAGAGGAGAGTTATAGAGGAAGGAGAGGAGTCCTCCAGCAGTGCAGAGTATTTCAGGAGAGGAGAGTTATAGAGGAAGGAGCAGAGTCCTCCAGCAGTGCAGAGTATTTCAGGAGAGGAGAGTTATAAAGGAAGGAGCAGAGTCCTCCAGCAGTGCAGAGTATTTCAGGAGAGGAGAGTTATAGAGGAAGGAGCAGAGTCCTCCAGCAGTGCAGAGTATTTCAGGAAAGGAGAGTTATAGAGGAAGGCGCAGAGTCCTCCAGCAGAGCATTTCAGGAGAGGAGAGTTATAGAGGAAGGAGCAGAGTCCTCCAGCAGAGTATTTCAGGAGAGGAGAGTTATAGAGGAAGGAGCAGAGTCCTCCAGCAGAGCAGAGTATTTCAGGAGAGGAGAGTTATAGAGGAAGGAGCAGAGTCCCCCAGCAGAGTATTTCAGGAGAGGAGAGTTATAGAGGAAGGAGCAGAGTCCTCCAGCAGAGTATTTCAGGAGAGGAGAGTTATAGAGGAAGGAGCAGAGTCCTCCAGCAGAGCAGAGTATTTCAGGAGAGGAGAGTTATAGAGGAAGGAGCAGAGTCCCCCAGCAGAGTATTTCAGGAGAGGAGAGTTATAGAGGAAGGAGCAGAGTCCTCCAGCAGAGTATTTCAGGAGAGGAGAGTTATAGAGGAAGGAGCAGAGTCCTCCAGCAGAGCAGAGTATTTCAGGAGAGGAGAGTTATAGAGGAAGGAGCAGAGTCCTCCAGCAGAGTATTTCAGGAGAGGAGAGTTATAGAGGAAGGAGCAGAGTCCTCCAGCAGAGCAGAGTATTTCAGGAGAGGAGAGTTATAGAGGAAGGAGCAGAGTCCTCCAGCAGTGCAGAGTATTTCAGGAGAGGAGAGTTATAGAGGAAGGAGCAGAGTCCTCCAGCAGAGTATTTCAGGAGAGGAGAGTTATAGAGGAAGGAGCAGAGTCCTCCAGCAGAGTATTTCAGGAGAGGAGAGTTATAGAGGAAGGAGCAGAGTCCTCCAGCAGAGCAGAGTATTTCAGGAGAGGAGAGTTATAGAGGAAGGAGCAGAGTCCTCCAGCAGTGCAGAGTATTTCAGGAGAGGAGAGTTATAGAGGAAGGAGCAGAGTCCTCCAGCAGTGCAGAGTATTTCAGGAGAGGAGAGTTATAGAGGAAGGAGCAGAGTCCTCCAGCAGAGTATTTCAGGAGTGGAGAGTTATAGAGGAAGGAGCAGAGTCCTCCAGCAGAGTATTTCAGGAGAGGAGAGTTATAGAGGAAGGAGCAGAGTCCTCCAGCAATGCAGAGTATTTCAGGAGAGGAGAGTTATAGAGGAAGGAGCAGAGTCCTCCAGCAGTGCCGAGTATTTCAGGAGAGGAGAGTTATAGAGGAAGGAGCAGAGTCCTCCAGCAGAGTATTTCAGGAGAGGAGAGTTATAGAGGAAGGAGCAGAGTCCTCCAGCAATGCAGAGTATTTCAGGAGAGGAGAGTTATAGAGGAAGGAGCAGAGTCCTCCAGCAGTGCCGAGTATTTCAGGAGAGGAGAGTTATAGAGGAAGGAGCAGAGTCCTCCAGCAGTGCAGAGTATTTCAGGAGAGGAGAGTTGGATAGAGGAAGGAGCAGAGTCCTCCAGCAGTGCAGAGTATTTCAGGAGAGGAGAGTTATAGAGGAAGGAGCAGAGTCCTCCAGCAGTGCCGAGTATTTCAGGAGAGGAGAGTTATAGAGGAAGGCGCAGAGTCCTCCAGCAGGGTATTTCAGGAGAGGAGAGTTATAGAGGAAGGAGCAGAGTCCTCCAGCAATGCAGAGTATTTCAGGAGAGGAGAGATATAGAGGAAGGAGCAGAGTCCTCCAGCAGTGCAGAGTATTTCTGGAGAGGAGAGTTATAGAGGAAGGAGCAGAGTCCTCCAGCAGTGCAGAGTATTTCAGGAGAAGAGAGTTATAGAGGAAGGAGCAGAGTCCTCCAGCAGTGCAGAGTATTTCAGGAGAGGAGAGGAGAGTTATAGAGGAAGGAGCAGAGTCCTCCAGCAGAGCAGAGTATTTCAGGAGAGGAGAGATATAGAGGAAGGAGCAGAGTCCTCCAGCAGTGCAGAGTATTTCAGGAGAAGAGAGTTATAGAGGAAGGAGCAGAGTCCTCCAGCAGTGCAGAGTATTTCAGGAGAAGAGAGTTATAGAGGAAGGAGCAGAGTCCTCCAGCAGTGCAGAGTATTTCAGGAGAGGAGAGGAGAGTTATAGAGGAAGGAGCAGAGTCCTCCAGCAGAGCAGAGTATTTCAGGAGAGGAGAGTTATAGAGGAAGGAGCAGAGTCCTCCAGCAGAGTATTTCAGGAGAGGAGAGTTATAGAGGAAGGAGCAGAGTCCTCCAGCAGAGCAGAGTATTTCAGGAGAGGAGAGTTATAGAGGAAGGAGCAGAGTCCTCCAGCAGAGCAGAGTATTTCAGGAGAGGAGAGTTATAGAGGAAGGAGCAGAGTCCTCCAGCAGAGTATTTCAGGAGAGGAGAGTTATAGAGGAAGGAGCAGAGTCCTCCAGCAGTGCAGAGTATTTTAGGAGAGGAGAGATATAGAGGAAGGAGCAGAGTCCTCCAGCAGAGTATTTCAGGAGAGGAGAGTTATAGAGGAAGGAGCAGAGTCCTCCAGCAGAGCAGAGTATTTCAGGAGAGGAGAGTTATAGAGGAAGGAGCAGAGTCCTCCAGCAGTGCAGAGTATTTCAGTAGAGGAGAGTTATAGAGGAAGGAGCAGAGTCCTCCAGCAGTGCAGAGTATTTCAGGAGAGGAGAGTTATAGAGGAAGGAGCAGAGTCCTCCAGCAGAGTATTTCAGGAGAGGAGAGTTATAGAAGAAGGAGCAGAGTCCTCCAGCAGTGCAGAGTATTTCAGGAGAGGAGAGTTATAGAGGAGGGAGAAGAGTCCTCCAGCAGTGCAGAGTATTTCAGGAGAGGAGAGTTATAGAGGAAGGAGCAGAGTCCTCCAGCAGTGCAGAGTATTTCAGGAGAGGAGAGTTATAGAGGAGGGAGAAGAGTCCTCCAGCAGTGCAGAGTATTTCAGGAGAGGAGAGTTATAGAGGAAGGAGCAGAGTCCTCCAGCAGAGTATTTCAGGAGAGGAGAGTTATAGAGGAAGGAGCAGAGTCCTCCAGCAGAGTATTTCAGGAGAGGAGAGTTATAGAGGAAGGAGCAGAGTCCTCCAGCAGAGTATTTCAGGAGAGGAGAGTTATAGAGGAAGGAGCAGAGTCCCCCAGCAGTGCAGAGTATTTCAGGAGAGGAGAGTTATAGAGGAAGGAGCAGAGTCCTCCAGCAGAGTATTTCAGGAGAGGAGAGTTATAGAGGAAGGAGCAGAGTCCTCCAGCAGAGCAGAGTATTTCAGGAGAGGAGAGTTATAGAGGAAGGAGCAGAGTCCTCCAGCAGAGTATTTCAGGAGAGGAGAGTTATAGAGGAAGGAGCAGAGTCCTCCAGCAGTGCAGAGTATTTTAGGAGAGGAGAGATATAGAGGAAGGAGCAGAGTCCTCCAGCAGAGTATTTCAGGAGAGGAGAGTTATAGAGGAAGGAGCAGAGTCCTCCAGCAGTGCAGAGTATTTCAGGAGAGGAGAGTTATAGAGGAAGGAGATGAGTCCTCCAGCAGAGTATTTCAGGAGAGGAGAGTTATAGAGGAAGGAGCAGAGTCCTCCAGCAGTGCAGAGTATTTCAGGAGAGGAGAGTTATAGAGGAAGGAGCAGAGTCCTCCAGCAGTGCAGAGTATTTCAGTAGAGGAGAGTTATAGAGGAAGGAGCAGAGTCCTCCAGCAGTGCAGAGTATTTCAGGAGAGGAGAGTTATAGAAGAAGGAGCAGAGTCCTCCAGCAGTGCAGAGTATTTCAGGAGAGGAGAGTTATAGAGGAGGGAGAAGAGTCCTCCAGCAGTGCAGAGTATTTCAGGAGAGGAGAGTTATAGAGGAGGGAGAAGAGTCCTCCAGCAGTGCAGAGTATTTCAGGAGAGGAGAGTTATAGAGGAAGGAGCAGAGTCCTCCAGCAGTGCAGAGTATTTCAGGAGAGGAGAGTTATAGAGGAGGGAGAAGAGTCCTCCAGCAGTGCAGAGTATTTCAGGAGAGGAGAGTTATAGAGGAAGGAGCAGAGTCCTCCAGCAGAGTATTTCAGGAGAGGAGAGTTATAGAGGAAGGAGCAGAGTCCTCCAGCAGAGTATTTCAGGAGAGGAGAGTTATAGAGGAAGGAGCAGAGTCCCCCAGCAGTGCAGAGTATTTCAGGAGAGGAGAGTTATAGAGGAAGGAGCAGAGTCCTCCAGCAGAGTATTTCAGGAGAGGAGAGTTATAGAGGAAGGAGCAGAGTCCTCCAGCAGAGCAGAGTATTTCAGGAGAGGAGAGATATAGAGGAAGGAGCAGAGTCCTCCAGCAGTGCAGAGTATTTCAGGAGAGGAGAGTTATAGAGGAAGGAGCAGAGTCCTCCAGCAGAGTATTTCAGGAGAGGAGAGTTATAGGGGAAGGAGCAGAGTCCTCCAGCAATGCAGAGTATTTCAGGAGAGGAGAGTTATAGAGGAAGAAGCAGAGTCCTCCAGCAGTGCAGAGTATTTCAGGAGAGGAGAGTTATAGAGGAAGGAGCAGAGTCCTCCAGCAGAGCAGAGTATTTCAGGAGAGGAGAGTTATAGAGGAAGGAGCAGAGTCCTCCAGCAGAGTATTTCAGGAGAGGAGAGTTATAGAGGAAGGAGCAGAGTCCTCCAGCAGAGTATTTTAGGAGAGGAGAGATATAGAGGAAGGAGCAGAGTCCTCCAGCAGAGTATTTCAGGAGAGGAGAGTTATAGGGGAAGGAGCAGAGTCCTCCAGCAATGCAGAGTATTTCAGGAGAGGAGAGTTATAGAGGAAGGAGCAGAGTCCTCCAGCAATGCAGAGTATTTCAGGAGAGGAGAGTTATAGAGGAAGGAGAGGAGTCCTCCAGCAGTGCAGAGTATTTCAGGAGAGGAGAGTTATAGAGGAAGGAGCAGAGTCCTCCAGCAGTGCAGAGTATTTCAGGAGAGGAGAGTTATAAAGGAAGGAGCAGAGTCCTCCAGCAGTGCAGAGTATTTCAGGAGAGGAGAGTTATAGAGGAAGGAGCAGAGTCCTCCAGCAGTGCAGAGTATTTCAGGAAAGGAGAGTTATAGAGGAAGGCGCAGAGTCCTCCAGCAGAGCATTTCAGGAGAGGAGAGTTATAGAGGAAGGAGCAGAGTCCTCCAGCAGAGTATTTCAGGAGAGGAGAGTTATAGAGGAAGGAGCAGAGTCCTCCAGCAGAGCAGAGTATTTCAGGAGAGGAGAGTTATAGAGGAAGGAGCAGAGTCCCCCAGCAGAGTATTTCAGGAGAGGAGAGTTATAGAGGAAGGAGCAGAGTCCTCCAGCAGAGTATTTCAGGAGAGGAGAGTTATAGAGGAAGGAGCAGAGTCCTCCAGCAGAGCAGAGTATTTCAGGAGAGGAGAGTTATAGAGGAAGGAGCAGAGTCCCCCAGCAGAGTATTTCAGGAGAGGAGAGTTATAGAGGAAGGAGCAGAGTCCTCCAGCAGAGTATTTCAGGAGAGGAGAGTTATAGAGGAAGGAGCAGAGTCCTCCAGCAGAGCAGAGTATTTCAGGAGAGGAGAGTTATAGAGGAAGGAGCAGAGTCCTCCAGCAGAGTATTTCAGGAGAGGAGAGTTATAGAGGAAGGAGCAGAGTCCTCCAGCAGAGCAGAGTATTTCAGGAGAGGAGAGTTATAGAGGAAGGAGCAGAGTCCTCCAGCAGTGCAGAGTATTTCAGGAGAGGAGAGTTATAGAGGAAGGAGCAGAGTCCTCCAGCAGAGTATTTCAGGAGAGGAGAGTTATAGAGGAAGGAGCAGAGTCCTCCAGCAGAGTATTTCAGGAGAGGAGAGTTATAGAGGAAGGAGCAGAGTCCTCCAGCAGAGCAGAGTATTTCAGGAGAGGAGAGTTATAGAGGAAGGAGCAGAGTCCTCCAGCAGTGCAGAGTATTTCAGGAGAGGAGAGTTATAGAGGAAGGAGCAGAGTCCTCCAGCAGTGCAGAGTATTTCAGGAGAGGAGAGTTATAGAGGAAGGAGCAGAGTCCTCCAGCAGAGTATTTCAGGAGTGGAGAGTTATAGAGGAAGGAGCAGAGTCCTCCAGCAGAGTATTTCAGGAGAGGAGAGTTATAGAGGAAGGAGCAGAGTCCTCCAGCAATGCAGAGTATTTCAGGAGAGGAGAGTTATAGAGGAAGGAGCAGAGTCCTCCAGCAGTGCCGAGTATTTCAGGAGAGGAGAGTTATAGAGGAAGGAGCAGAGTCCTCCAGCAGAGTATTTCAGGAGAGGAGAGTTATAGAGGAAGGAGCAGAGTCCTCCAGCAATGCAGAGTATTTCAGGAGAGGAGAGTTATAGAGGAAGGAGCAGAGTCCTCCAGCAGTGCCGAGTATTTCAGGAGAGGAGAGTTATAGAGGAAGGAGCAGAGTCCTCCAGCAATGCAGAGTATTTCAGGAGAGGAGAGTTATAGAGGAAGGAGCAGAGTCCTCCAGCAGTGCCGAGTATTTCAGGAGAGGAGAGTTATAGAGGAAGGAGCAGAGTCCTCCAGCAGTGCAGAGTATTTCAGGAGAGGAGAGTTATAGAGGAAGGCGCAGAGTCCTCCAGCAGAATATTTCAGGAGAGGAGAGTTATAGAGGAAGGAGCAGAGTCCTCCAGCAGTGCCGAGTATTTCAGGAGAGGAGAGTTATAGAGGAAGGAGCAGAGTCCTCCAGCAGAGTATTTCAGGAGAAGAGAGATTTAGAGGAAGGAGCAGAGTCCTCCAGCAGAGTATTTCAGGAGAGGAGAGTTATAGAGGAAGGAGCAGAGTCCCCCAGCAGAGTATTTCTGGAGAGGAGAGTTATAGAGGAAGGAGCAGAGTCCTCCAGCAGTGCAGAGTATTTCAGGAGAAGAGAGTTATAGAGGAAGGAGCAGAGTCCTCCAGCAGTGCAGAGTATTTCAGGAGAGGAGAGGAGAGTTATAGAGGAAGGAGCAGAGTCCTCCAGCAGAGCAGAGTATTTCAGGAGAGGAGAGATATAGAGTAAGGAGCAGAGTCCTCCAGCAGAGTATTTCAGGAGAGGAGAGTTATAGAGGAAGGAGCAGAGTCCTCCAGCAGAGCAGAGTATTTCAGGAGAGGAGAGTTATAGAGGAAGGAGCAGAGTCCTCCAGCAGAGTATTTCAGGAGAGGAGAGTTATAGAGGAAGGAGCAGAGTCCTCCAGCAGTGCAGAGTATTTTAGGAGAGGAGAGATATAGAGGAAGGAGCAGAGTCCTCCAGCAGAGTATTTCAGGAGAGGAGAGTTATAGAGGAAGGAGAGGAGTCCTCCAGCAGAGCAGAGTATTTCAGGATAGGAGAGTTATAGAGGAAGGAGCAGAGTCCTCCAGCAGAGTATTTCAGGAGAGGAGAGTTATAGAGGAAGGAGCAGAGTCCTCCAGCAGAGTATTTCAGGAGAGGAGAGTTATAGAGGAAGGAGCAGAGTCCTCCAGCAGTGCCGAGTATTTCAGGAGAGGAGAGTTATAGAGGAAGGAGCAGAGTCCTCCAGCAGTGCAGAGTATTTCAGGAGAGGAGAGTTATAGAGGAAGGAGCAGAGTCCTCCAGCAGTGCAGAGTATTTCAGGAGAGGAGAGTTATAGAGGAAGGAGCAGAGTCCTCCAGCAGAGCAGAGTATTTCAGGAGAGGAGAGTTATAGGGGAAGGAGCAGAGTCCTCCAGCAGTGCAGAGTATTTCAGGAGAGGAGAGTTATAGAAGAAGGAGCAGAGTCCTCCAGCAGTGCAGAGTATTTCAGGAGAGGAGAGTTATAGAGGAAGGAGCAGAGTCCTCCAGCAGAGTATTTCAGGAGAGGAGAGTTATAGAGGAAGGAGCAGAGTCCTCCAGCAGAGCAGAGTATTTCAGGAGAGGAGAGCTATAGAGGAAGGAGCAGAGTCCTCCAGCAGAGCAGAGTGTTTCAGGAGAGGAGAGTTATAGAGGAAGGAGCAGAGTCCTCCAGCAGAGTATTTCAGGAGAGGAGAGTTATAGAGGAAGGAGCAGAGTCCTCCAGCAGTGCAGAGTATTTCAGGAGAGGAGAGTTATAGAGGAAGGAGCAGAGTCCTCCAGCAATGCACAGTATTTCAGGAGAGGAGAGTTATAGAGGAAGGAGCAGAGTCCTCCAGCAGAGCAGAGTATTTCAGGAGAGGAGAGTTATAGAGGAAGAAGCAGAGTCCTCCAGCAGTGCAGAGTATTTCAGGAGAGGAGAGTTATAGAGGAAGGAGCAGAGTCCTCCAGCAGAGTATTTCAGGAGAGGAGAGTTATAGAGGAAGGAGCAGAGTCCTCCAGCAGAGCAGAGTATTTCAGGAGAGGAGAGTTATAGAAGAAGGAGCAGAGTCCTCCAGCAGTGCAGAGTATTTCAGGAGAGGAGAGTTATAGAGGAAGGAGCAGAGTCCTCCAGCAGAGCAGAGTATTTCAGGAGAGGAGAGTTATAGAAGAAGGAGCAGAGTCCTCCAGCAGTGCAGAGTATTTCAGGAGAGGAGAGTTATAGAGGAAGGAGCAGAGTCCTCCAGCAGTGCAGAGTATTTCAGGAGAGGAGAGTTATAGAGGAAGGAGCAGAGTCCTCCAGCAATGCAGAGTATTTCAGGAGAGGAGAGTTATAGAGGAAGGAGCAGAGTCCTCCAGCAGAGCAGAGTATTTCAGGAGAGGAGAGTTATAGAGGAAGAAGCAGAGTCCTCCAGCAGTGCAGAGTATTTCAGGAGAGGAGAGTTATAGATGAAGGAGCAGAGTCCTCCAGCAGAGTATTTCAGGAGAGGAGAGTTATAGAGGAAGGAGCAGAGTCCTCCAGCAGTGCAGAGTATTTCAGGAGAGGAGAGTTATAGAGGAAGGAGCAGAGTCCTCCAGCAGTGCAGAGTATTTTAGGAGAGGAGAGTTATAGAGGAAGGAGCAGAGTCCTCCAGCAGTGCAGAGTATTTCTGGAGAGGAGAGTTATAGAGGAAGAAGCAGAGTCCTCCAGCAGAGTATTTCAGGAGAGGAGAGTTATAGAGGAAGGAGCAGAGTCCTCCAGCAGTACAGAGTATTTCAGGAGAGGAGAGTTATAGAGGAAGGAGCAGAGTCCTCCATCAGAGTATTTTAGGAGAGGAGAGTTATAGAGGAAGGAGCAGAGTCCTCCAGCAGTGCAGAGTATTTCAGGAGAGGAGAGTTATAGAAGAAGGAGCAGAGTCCTCCAGCAGAGCAGAGTATTTCAGGAGTGGAGAGTTATAGAGGAAGGAGCAGAGTCCTCCAGCAGAGTATTTTAGGAGAGGAGAGTTATAGAAGAAGGAGCAGAGTCCTCCAGCAGTGCAGAGTATTTCAGGAGAAGAGAGTTATAGAGGAAGGAGCAGAGTCCTCCATCAGAGTATTTTAGGAGAGGAGAGTTATAGAGGAAGGAGCAGAGTCCTCCAGCAGTGCAGAGTATTTTAGGAGAGGAGAGTTATAGAGGAAGGAGCAGAGTCCTCCAGCAGAGCAGAGTATTTCTGGAGAGGAGAGTTATAGAGGAAGAAGCAGAGTCCTCCAGCAGAGTATTTCAGGAGAGGAGAGTTATAGAAGAAGGAGCAGAGTCCTCCAGCAGAGCAGAGTATTTCAGGAGTGGAGAGTTATAGAGGAAGGAGCAGAGTCCTCCAGCAGAGTATTTCAGGAGAGGAGAGTTATAGAGGAAGGAGCAGAGTCCTCCAGCAGTGCAGAGTATTTTAGGAGAGGAGAGTTATAGAGGAAGGAGCAGAGTCCTCCAGCAGAGCAGAGTATTTCTGGAGAGGAGAGTTATAGAGGAAGAAGCAGAGTCCTCCAGCAGAGTATTTCAGGAGAGGAGAGTTATAGAAGAAGGAGCAGAGTCCTCCAGCAGAGGAGGGTATTTCAGGAGAGGAGAGTTATAGAAGAAGGAGCAGAGTCCTCCAGCAGAGCAGAGTATTTCAGGAGAGGAGAGTTATAGAGGAAGGAGCAGAGTCCTCCAGCAGTGCAGAGTATTTCAGGAGAGGAGAGTTATAGAGGAAGGAGCAGAGTCCTCCAGCAGTGCAGAGTATTTTAGGAGAGGAGAGTTATAGAGGAAGGAGCAGAGTCCTCCAGCAGTGCAGAGTATTTCTGGAGAGGAGAGTTATAGAGGAAGGAGATGAGTCCTCCAGCAGAGTATTTCAGGAGAGGAGAGTTATAGAGGAAGGAGCAGAGTCCTCCAGCAGAGTATTTCAGGAGAGGAGAGTTATAGAGGAAGGAGCAGAGTCCTCCAGCAGTACAGAGTATTTCAGGAGAGGAGAGTTATAGAGGGAGGAGCAGAGTCCTCCAGCAGTGCAGAGTATTTCAGGAGAGGAGAGTTATAGAGGGAGGAGCAGAGTCCTCCAGCAGTGCAGAGTATTTCAGGAGAGGAGAGTTATAGAGGAAGGAGCAGAGTCCTCCAGCAGTGCAGAGTATTTCAGGAGAAGAGAGTTATAGAGGAAGGAGCAGAGTCCTCCATCAGAGTATTTTAGGAGAGGAGAGTTATAGAGGAAGGAGCAGAGTCCTCCAGCAGTGCAGAGTATTTCAGGAGAAGAGAGTTATAGAAGAAGGAGCAGAGTCCTCCAGCAGTGCAGAGTATTTCAGGAGAGGAGGGTTATAGAGGAAGGAGCAGAGTCCTCCAGCAGAGTATTTCAGGAGAGGAGAGTTATAGAGGAAGGAGCAGAGTCCTCCAGCAGAGTATTTCAGGAGAGGAGAGTTATAGAGGAAGGAGCAGAGTCCTCCAGCAGAGTATTTCAGGAGAGGAGAGTTATAGAGGAAGGAGTAGAGTCCTCCAGCAGAGTATTTCAGGAGAGGAGAGTTATAGAAGAAGGAGCAGAGTCCTCCAGCAGAGTATTTCAGGAGAGGAGAGTTATAGAGGAAGGAGCAGAGTCCTCCAGCAGTGCAGAGTATTTCAGGAGAGGAGAGTTATAGAGGAAGGAGCAGAGTCCTCCAGCAGTGCAGAGTATTTCAGGAGAGGAGAGTTATAGAGGAAGGAGCAGAGTCCTCCAGCAGAGTATTTCAGGAGAGGAGAGTTATAGAGGAAGGAGCAGAGTCCTCCAGCAGTGCAGAGTATTTCAGGAGAGGAGAGTTATAGAGGAAGGAGCAGAGTCCTCCAGCAGAGTATTTCAGGAGAGGAGAGTTATAGAGGAAGGAGAGGAGTCCTCCAGCAGTGCAGAGTATTTCAGGAGAGGAGAGTTATAGAGGAAGGAGATGAGTCCTCCAGCAGAGTATTTCAGGAGAGGAGAGTTATAGAGGAAGGAGCAGAGTCCTCCAGCAGTGCAGAGTATTTCAGGAGAGGAGAGTTATAGAGGAAGGAGCAGAGTCCTCCAGCAATGCAGAGTATTTCAGGAGAGGAGAGTTATAGAAGAAGGAGCAGAGTCCTCCAGCAGAGCAGAGTATTTCAGGAGAGGAGAGTTATAGAGGAAGGAGCAGAGTCCTCCAGCAGAGTATTTCAGGGGAGGAGAGTTATAGAGAAAGGAGCAGAGTCCTCCAGCAGTGCAGAGTATTTCAGGAGAGGAGAGTTATAGAGAAAGGAGCAGAGTCCTCCAGCAGTGCAGAGTATTTCAGGAGAGGAGAGTTATAGAGGAAGGAGCAGAGTCCTCCAGCAGAGTATTTCAGGAGAGGAGAGTTATAGAGGAAGGAGCAGAGTCCTCCAGCAGTGCAGAGTATTTCAGGAGAGGAGAGTTATAGAGGAAGGAGCAGAGTCCTCCAGCAGAGTATTTCAGGAGAGGAGAGTTATAGAGGAAGGAGCAGAGTCCTCCAGCAGAGTATTTCAGGAGAGGAGAGTTATAGAGGAAGGAGAGGAGTCCTCCAGCAGTGCAGAGTATTTCAGGAGAGGAGAGTTATAGAGGAAGGAGATGAGTCCTCCAGCAGAGTATTTCAGGAGAGGAGAGTTATAGAGGAAGGAGCAGAGTCCTCCAGCAGTGCAGAGTATTTCAGGAGAGGAGAGTTATAGAGGAAGGAGCAGAGTCCTCCAGCAATGCAGAGTATTTCAGGAGAGGAGAGTTATAGAAGAAGGAGCAGAGTCCTCCAGCAGAGCAGAGTATTTCAGGAGAGGAGAGTTATAGAGGAAGGAGCAGAGTCCTCCAGCAGTGCAGAGTATTTCAGGAGAGGAGAGTTATAGAGAAAGGAGCAGAGTCCTCCAGCAGTGCAGAGTATTTCAGGAGAGGAGAGTTATAGAGGAAGGAGCAGAGTCCTCCAGCAGTGCAGAGTATTTCAGGAGAGGAGAGTTATAGAGAAAGGAGTAGAGTCCTCCAGCAGTGCAGAGTATTTCAGGAGAGGAGAGTTATAGAGGAAGGAGCAGAGTCCTCCAGCAGAGTATTTCAGGAGAGGAGAGTTATAGAGGAAGGAGAGGAGTCCTCCAGCAGAGCAGAGTATTTCAGGAGAGGAGAGTTATAGAGGAAGGAGCAGAGTCCTCCAGCAGTGCAGAGTATTTCAGGAGAGGAGAGTTATAGAGGAAGGAGCAGAGTCCTCCAGCAGAGTATTTCAGGAGAGGAGAGTTATAGAGGAAGGAGCAGAGTCCTCCAGCAGTGCAGAGTATTTCAGGAGAGGAGAGTTATAGAGGAAGGAGCAGAGTCCTCCAGCAGAGTATTTCAGGAGAGGAGAGTTATAGAGGAAGGAGCAGAGTCCTCCAGCAGAGCAGAGTATTTCAGGAGAGGAGAGTTATAGAGGAAGGAGCAGAGTCCTCCAGCAGAGTATTTCAGGAGAGGAGAGTTATAGAGGAAGGAGCAGAGTCCTCCAGCAGTGCAGAGTATTTCAGGAGAGGAGAGTTATAGAGGAAGGAGCAGAGTCCTCCAGCAGTGCAGAGTATTTCAGGAGAGGAGAGTTATAGAGGAAGGAGCAGAGTCCTCCAGCAGTACAGAGTATTTCAGGAGAGGAGAGTTATAGAGGAAGGAGCAGAGTCCTCCAGCAGAGTATTTTAGGAGAGGAGAGTTATAGAGGAAGGAGCAGAGTCCTCCAGCAGTGCAGAGTATTTCAGGAGAGGAGAGTTATAGAGGAAGGAGCAGAGTCCTCCAGCAGAGTATTTCAGGAGAGGAGAGTTATAGAGGAAGGAGCAGAGTCCTCCAGCAGTGCAGAGTATTTCAGGAGAGGAGAGTTATAGAGGAAGGAGCAGAGTCCTCCAGCAGTACAGAGTATTTCAGGAGAGGAGAGTTATAGAGGAAGGAGCAGAGTCCTCCAGCAGAGCAGAGTATTTCAGGAGAGGAGAGTTATAGAAGAAGGAGCAGAGTCCTCCAGCAGTGCAGAGTATTTCAGGAGAAGAGAGTTATAGAGGAAGGAGCAGAGTCCTCCATCAGAGTATTTTAGGAGAGGAGAGTTATAGAGGAAGGAGCAGAGTCCTCCAGCAGTGCAGAGTATTTCAGGAGAGGAGAGTTATAGAAGAAGGAGCAGAGTCCTCCAGCAGTGCAGAGTATTTCAGGAGAGGAGAGTTATAGAAGAAGGAGCAGAGTCCTCCAGCAGAGTATTTCAGGAGTGGAGAGTTATAGAGGAAGGAGCAGAGTCCTCCAGCAGTGCAGAGTATTTCAGGAGAGGAGAGTTATAGAGGAAGGAGCAGAGTCCTCCAGCAGAGTATTTCAGGAGAGGAGAGTTATAGAGGAAGGAGCAGAGTCCTCCAGCAGTGCAGAGTATTTCAGGAGAGGAGAGTTATAGAAGAAGGAGCAGAGTCCTCCAGCAGTGCAGAGTATTTCAGGAGAGGAGAGTTATAGAGGAAGGAGCAGAGTCCTCCAGCAGAGTATTTCAGGAGAGGAGAGTTATAGAGGAAGGAGCAGAGTCCTCCAGCAGTGCAGAGTATTTCAGGAGAGGAGAGTTATAGAGGAAGGAGCAGAGTCCTCCAGCAGTGCAGAGTATTTCAGGAGAGGAGAGTTATAGAGGAAGGAGCAGAGTCCTCCAGCAGAGTATTTCAGGAGAGGAGAGTTATAGAGGAAGGAGCAGAGTCCTCCAGCAGAGTATTTCAGGAGAGGAGAGTTATAGAGGAAGGAGCAGAGTCCTCCAGCAGTGCAGAGTATTTCAGGAGAGGAGAGTTATAGAAGAAGGAGCAGAGTCCTCCAGCAGTGCAGAGTATTTCTGGAGAGGAGAGTTATAGAGGAAGGAGCAGAGTCCTCCAGCAGTGCAGAGTATTTCTGGAGAGGAGAGTTATAGAGGAAGAAGCAGAGTCCTCCAGCAGAGTATTTCAGGAGAGGAGAGTTATAGAGGAAGGAGCAGAGCCCCCCAGCAGAGTATTTCAGGAGAGGAGAGTTATAGAGGAAGGAGAGGAGTCCTCCAGCAGTGCAGAGTATTTCAGGAGAGGAGAGTTATAGAGGAAGGAGATGAGTCCTCCAGCAGAGTATTTCAGGAGAGGAGAGTTATAGAGGAAGGAGCAGAGTCCTCTAGCAGTGCAGAGTATTTCAGGAGAGGAGAGTTATAGAGGAAGGAGCAGAGTCCTCCAGCAGAGCAGAGTATTTCAGGAGAGGAGAGTTATAGAAGAAGGAGCAGAGTCCTCCAGCAGTGCAGAGTATTTCAGGAGAAGAGAGTTATAGAGGAAGGAGCAGAGTCCTCCATCAGAGTATTTTAGGAGAGGAGAGTTATAGAGGAAGGAGCAGAGTCCTCCAGCAGTGCAGAGTATTTCAGGAGAGGAGAGTTATAGAAGAAGGAGCAGAGTCCTCCAGCAGTGCAGAGTATTTCAGGAGAGGAGAGTTATAGAAGAAAGAGCAGAGTCCTCCAGCAGTACAGAGTATTTCAGGAGAGGAGAGTTATAGAGGAAGGAGCAGAGTCCTCCAGCAGAGTATTTCAGGAGTGGAGAGTTATAGAGGAAGGAGCAGAGTCCTCCAGCAGTGCAGAGTATTTCAGGAGAGGAGTTATAGAGGAAGGAGCAGAGTCCTCCAGCAGAGTATTTCAGGAGAGGAGAGTTATAGAGGAAGGAGCAGAGTCCTCCAGCAGTGCAGAGTATTTCAGGAGAGGAGAGTTATAGAAGAAGGAGCAGAGTCCTCCAGCAGTGCAGAGTATTTCTGGAGAGGAGAGTTATAGAGGAAGGAGCAGAGTCCTCCAGCAGAGCAGAGTATTTCTGGAGAGGAGAGTTATAGAGGAAGAAGCAGAGTCCTCCAGCAGAGTATTTCAGGAGAGGAGAGTTATAGAGGAAGGAGCAGAGCCCTCCAGCAGAGTATTTCAGGAGAGGAGAGTTATAGAGGAAGGAGAGGAGTCCTCCAGCAGTGCAGAGTATTTCAGGAGAGGAGAGTTATAGAGGAAGGAGATGAGTCCTCCAGCAGAGTATTTCAGGAGAGGAGAGTTATAGAGGAAGGAGCAGAGTCCTCTAGCAGTGCAGAGTATTTCAGGAGAGGAGAGTTATAGAGGAAGGAGCAGAGTCCTCCAGCAGTACAGAGTATTTCAGGAGAGGAGAGTTATAGAGGAAGGAGCAGAGTCCTCCAGCAGAGCAGAGTATTTCAGGAGAGGAGAGTTATAGAAGAAGGAGCAGAGTCCTCCAGCAGTGCAGAGTATTTCAGGAGAAGAGAGTTATAGAGGAAGGAGCAGAGTCCTCCATCAGAGTATTTTAGGAGAGGAGAGTTATAGAGGAAGGAGCAGAGTCCTCCAGCAGTGCAGAGTATTTCAGGAGAGGAGAGTTATAGAAGAAGGAGCAGAGTCCTCCAGCAGTGCAGAGTATTTCAGGAGAGGAGAGTTATAGAAGAAGGAGCAGAGTCCTCCAGCAGAGTATTTCAGGAGTGGAGAGTTATAGAGGAAGGAGCAGAGTCCTCCAGCAGTGCAGAGTATTTCAGGAGAGGAGAGTTATAGAGGAAGGAGCAGAGTCCTCCAGCAGAGTATTTCAGGAGAGGAGAGTTATAGAGGAAGGAGCAGAGTCCTCCAGCAGTGCAGAGTATTTCAGGAGAGGAGAGTTATAGAAGAAGGAGCAGAGTCCTCCAGCAGTGCAGAGTATTTCAGGAGAGGAGAGTTATAGAGGAAGGAGCAGAGTCCTCCAGCAGAGTATTTCAGGAGAGGAGAGTTATAGAGGAAGGAGCAGAGTCCTCCAGCAGTGCAGAGTATTTCAGGAGAGGAGAGTTATAGAGGAAGGAGCAGAGTCCTCCAGCAGTGCAGAGTATTTCAGGAGAGGAGAGTTATAGAGGAAGGAGCAGAGTCCTCCAGCAGAGTATTTCAGGAGAGGAGAGTTATAGAGGAAGGAGCAGAGTCCTCCAGCAGAGTATTTCAGGAGAGGAGAGTTATAGAGGAAGGAGCAGAGTCCTCCAGCAGTGCAGAGTATTTCAGGAGAGGAGAGTTATAGAAGAAGGAGCAGAGTCCTCCAGCAGTGCAGAGTATTTCTGGAGAGGAGAGTTATAGAGGAAGGAGCAGAGTCCTCCAGCAGTGCAGAGTATTTCAGGAGAGGAGAGGAGAGTTATAGAGGAAGAAGCAGAGTCCTCCAGCAGAGTATTTCAGGAGAGGAGAGTTATAGAGGAAGGAGCAGAGCCCCCCAGCAGAGTATTTCAGGAGAGGAGAGTTATAGAGGAAGGAGAGGAGTCCTCCAGCAGTGCAGAGTATTTCAGGAGAGGAGAGTTATAGAGGAAGGAGATGAGTCCTCCAGCAGAGTATTTCAGGAGAGGAGAGTTATAGAGGAAGGAGCAGAGTCCTCTAGCAGTGCAGAGTATTTCAGGAGAGGAGAGTTATAGAGGAAGGAGCAGAGTCCTCCAGCAGAGCAGAGTATTTCAGGAGAGGAGAGTTATAGAAGAAGGAGCAGAGTCCTCCAGCAGTGCAGAGTATTTCAGGAGAAGAGAGTTATAGAGGAAGGAGCAGAGTCCTCCATCAGAGTATTTTAGGAGAGGAGAGTTATAGAGGAAGGAGCAGAGTCCTCCAGCAGTGCAGAGTATTTCAGGAGAGGAGAGTTATAGAAGAAGGAGCAGAGTCCTCCAGCAGTGCAGAGTATTTCAGGAGAGGAGAGTTATAGAAGAAAGAGCAGAGTCCTCCAGCAGTACAGAGTATTTCAGGAGAGGAGAGTTATAGAGGAAGGAGCAGAGTCCTCCAGCAGAGTATTTCAGGAGTGGAGAGTTATAGAGGAAGGAGCAGAGTCCTCCAGCAGAGTATTTCAGGAGAGGAGAGTTATAGAGGAAGGAGCAGAGTCCTCCAGCAGAGTATTTCAGGAGAGGAGAGTTATAGAGGAAGGAGCAGAGTCCTCCAGCAGAGTATTTCAGGAGAGGAGAGTTATAGAGTAAGGAGCAGAGTCCTCCAGCAGTGCAGAGTATTTCAGGAGAGGAGAGTTATAGAAGAAGGAGCAGAGTCCTCCAGCAGAGCAGAGTATTTCTGGAGAGGAGAGTTATAGAGGAAGAAGCAGAGTCCTCCAGCAGAGTATTTCAGGAGAGGAGAGTTATAGAGGAAGGAGCAGAGTCCTCCAGCAGTGCAGAGTATTTCAGGAGAGGAGAGTTATAGAGGAAGGAGCAGAGTCCTCCAGCAGTGCAGAGTATTTCAGGAGAGGAGAGTTATAGAGGAAGGAGCAGAGTCCTCCAGCAGAGTATTTCAGGAGAGGAGAGTTATAGAGGAAGGAGCAGAGTCCTCCAGCAGAGTATTTCAGGAGAGGAGAGTTATAGAGGAAGGAGCAGAGTCCTCCAGCAGTGCAGAGTATTTCAGGAGAGGAGAGTTATAGAAGAAGGAGCAGAGTCCTCCAGCAGTGCAGAGTATTTCTGGAGAGGAGAGTTATAGAGGAAGGAGCAGAGTCCTCCAGCAGTGCAGAGTATTTCTGGAGAGGAGAGTTATAGAGGAAGAAGCAGAGTCCTCCAGCAGAGTATTTCAGGAGAGGAGAGTTATAGAGGAAGGAGCAGAGCCCCCCAGCAGAGTATTTCAGGAGAGGAGAGTTATAGAGGAAGGAGAGGAGTCCTCCAGCAGTGCAGAGTATTTCAGGAGAGGAGAGTTATAGAGGAAGGAGATGAGTCCTCCAGCAGAGTATTTCAGGAGAGGAGAGTTATAGAGGAAGGAGCAGAGTCCTCTAGCAGTGCAGAGTATTTCAGGAGAGGAGAGTTATAGAGGAAGGAGCAGAGTCCTCCAGCAGAGCAGAGTATTTCAGGAGAGGAGAGTTATAGAAGAAGGAGCAGAGTCCTCCAGCAGTGCAGAGTATTTCAGGAGAAGAGAGTTATAGAGGAAGGAGCAGAGTCCTCCATCAGAGTATTTTAGGAGAGGAGAGTTATAGAGGAAGGAGCAGAGTCCTCCAGCAGTGCAGAGTATTTCAGGAGAGGAGAGTTATAGAAGAAGGAGCAGAGTCCTCCAGCAGTGCAGAGTATTTCAGGAGAGGAGAGTTATAGAAGAAAGAGCAGAGTCCTCCAGCAGTACAGAGTATTTCAGGAGAGGAGAGTTATAGAGGAAGGAGCAGAGTCCTCCAGCAGAGTATTTCAGGAGTGGAGAGTTATAGAGGAAGGAGCAGAGTCCTCCAGCAGAGTATTTCAGGAGAGGAGAGTTATAGAGGAAGGAGCAGAGTCCTCCAGCAGAGTATTTCAGGAGAGGAGAGTTATAGAGGAAGGAGCAGAGTCCTCCAGCAGAGTATTTCAGGAGAGGAGAGTTATAGAGGAAGGAGCAGAGTCCTCCAGCAGTGCAGAGTATTTCAGGAGAGGAGAGTTATAGAAGAAGGAGCAGAGTCCTCCAGCAGTGCAGAGTATTTCTGGAGAGGAGAGTTATAGAGGAAGGAGCAGAGTCCTCCAGCAGAGCAGAGTATTTCTGGAGAGGAGAGTTATAGAGGAAGAAGCAGAGTCCTCCAGCAGAGTATTTCAGGAGAGGAGAGTTATAGAGGAAGGAGCAGAGCCCTCCAGCAGAGTATTTCAGGAGAGGAGAGTTATAGAGGAAGGAGAGGAGTCCTCCAGCAGTGCAGAGTATTTCAGGAGAGGAGAGTTATAGAGGAAGGAGATGAGTCCTCCAGCAGAGTATTTCAGGAGAGGAGAGTTATAGAGGAAGGAGCAGAGTCCTCTAGCAGTGCAGAGTATTTCAGGAGAGGAGAGTTATAGAGGAAGGAGCAGAGTCCTCCAGCAGTGCAGAGTATTTCAGGAGAGGAGAGTTATAGAGGAAGGAGCAGAGTCCTCCAGCAGTGCAGAGTATTTCAGGAGAAGAGAGTTATAGAAGAAGGAGCAGAGTCCTCCAGCAGAGGAGAGTATTTCAGGAGAAGAGAGTTATAGAAGAAGGAGCAGAGTCCTCCAGCAGAGCAGAGTATTTCAGGAGAGGAGAGTTATAGAGGAAGGAGCAGAGTCCTCCAGCAGTGCAGAGTATTTCAGGAGAGGAGAGTTATAGAGAAAGGAGCAGAGTCCTCCAGCAGTGCAGAGTATTTCAGGAGAGGAGAGTTATAGAGAAAGGAGCAGAGTCCTCCAGCAGAGTATTTCAGGAGAGGAGAGTTATAGAGGAAGGAGCAGAGTCCTCCAGCAGAGTATTTCATGAGAAGAGAGTTATAGAAGAAGGAGCAGAGTCCTCCAGCAGTGCAGAGTATTTCAGGAGAGGAGAGTTATAGAGGAAGGAGCAGAGTCCTCCAGCAGAGTATTTCAGGAGAGGAGAGTTATAGAGGAAGGAGCAGAGTCCTCCAGCAGAGTATTTCAGGAGAGGAGAGTTTTAGAGGAAGGAGCAGAGTCCTCCAGCAGAGTATTTCAGGAGAGGAGAGTTATAGAGGAAGGAGCGGAGTCCTCCAGCAGAGTATTTCAGGAGAGGAGAGTTATAGAGGAAGGAGCAGAGTCCTCCAGCAGAGTATTTCAGGAGAGGAGAGTTATAGAGGAAGGAGCAGAGTCCTCCAGCAGTGCAGAGTATTTCAGGAGAGGAGAGTTATAGAGGAAGGAGCAGAGTCCTCCAGCAGAGCAGAGTATTTCAGGAGAGGAGAGTTATAGAGGAAGGAGAGGAGTCCTCCAGCAGAGCAGAGTATTTCAGGAGAGGAGAGTTATAGAGGAAGGAGCAGAGTCCTCCAGTAGAGCAGAGTATTTCAGGAGAGGAGAGTTATAGAGGAAGGAGCAGAGTCCTCCAGCGGAGTATTTCAGGAGAAGAGAGTTTTAGAGGAAGGAGCAGAGTCCTCCAGCGGAGTATTTCAGGAGAAGAGAGTTTTAGAGGAAGGAGCAGAGTCCTCCAGCAGAGCAGAGTATTTCAGGAGAGGAGAGTTATAGAGGAAGGAGAGGAGTCCTCCAGCAGAGCAGAGTATTTCAGGAGAGGAGAGTTATAGAGGAAGGAGCAGAGTCCTCCAGCAGAGCAGAGTATTTCAGGAGAGGAGAGTTATAGAGGAAGGAGCAGAGTCCTCCAGCGGAGTATTTCAGGAGAAGAGAGTTTTAGAGGAAGGAGCAGAGTCCTCCAGCGGAGTATTTCAGGAGAGGAGAGTTAGATGTAATGTTATTGGCACATTTGCCCTGAATGGTGACATCTCCCATAATATGACATACTGGTATCAGCCGTGACTGTGATGTTGGACGGTGTTGATGCTCCTTTCCGTATTTGCTCGGAGGAGTCGCGGAGACACGCTGCTATAATGGGGGTTACTGATTACAGCTCTTTGATGAAAATCACGCCGGCTGAATCAGTTGTGAATTTCTCGGCCCCGGAGGCTCTTAATCCATTCCAATCTCGGTATGACACACACTCCGAGAGCAGACACTCCTCCAATCTCTTCTATTACGGCAGATAATGTTGGTGTATGACGCCGCAGACCCACTTATCTTATCTTCATAAATTCCGCCTTGTGTTTTATAATTTTGGGCCCCCCCCCCCCCCCCCCCCAAGCCTCATCTTCTGGGGAGACGTGGTTGGTAACCCCATTAAATTCCAATACTAGAAGGAGCTGTCCGGGGTGAGGACCTCCGGGGGTTGATGTGACAAGTTTTGTCTCGTTTTTAGAATCTTTCCATCAGATCTGGAATAGGGAAAGAATCACATTCATTGCGGCAATAAAACGCAGAGTCCAAGTGCGATGAAAGAAATGTACGGAAATAATAGAAGGACAGCCCCGACCCGGGAACACTCACAGGTCCGACAGCCTGTAGAGAGCAGAATTCAGCCGAACTGACAGCGCCTGTCGGGAGGGGAAGATCGCGGCCCGTTTGTCGTGTGCCCAAGCGGGAAGATGTCTAGAGAAGTAGCGAGCCCTACACTTTCCCTCCTCCTTTCTCTACTGTACCCTCTCACAATATGAGCGCCAACACTGGGAGTCAGGGCCTTAAAAAGGCTCTGCCTGACCCAAGATGGCTGCTAGAGTCACATGGGGGCGGCAGCATCCAATGGGATAGCTTCCCCAGTGACTCAGGAAACCATAGAGGAGCCATGTTCCTCTCGACTTCCTCTCCAACTGCAGTGCCGCTGCAGAGGAGCGCCACCTGCAGTGGAGAAAGTAGACTGCAGCTGTCTACATGTATAGAAAGCAGGGGGTCAGGTCTATGTTATGTTCTACACAGCACAGGGTGCAACAGTCAGGACAATGCAATATACACTCATCGGCCACTTTATTAGGTCCCCCTTTCTAGTAGCGGGTTAGACCCCCTTTATAAGGTCCTCCTTCCTAGTAGCAGGTTGGGCCCCCTTTATTAGGTCCTCCTAGATAGTAGCAGGTTGGACCCCTTTATTAGACCCACCTTGCTAGTACCGGGTTGGATCCCCTTTATTAGGTCCACTTTGTAGGTAGCGGGTTGGACCCCTTTGGCCTTCATTCTTGGTGGCATAGAAACGTTCCTCAGAGATTTTGCTCCATAGTGACCTGATAACATCACACAGTTGCTGCACATTTGTCGGCTGCACATCCACAATGCCAATCTCCCGTTCCACCACATCCCAAATGTGCTCTATTGGATGAGATGTGGTGAGTGTGGAGGCCATTGGAGTACAGAGACCTCATTGTCCAGTGGTGAGATGATTGGAGCTTTGTGACATGGTGCATTATCCTGCTGGAAGGAGCCATCAGAAGATGGAGACACTGTAGTCATAAAGGGATGGACATGGTCAGCAACTATACTAAGGTACCCCATCCCCCACACCATTACACCCCCACCACCAGCCTGAACCGGTGATACCCCACCCCCCACACCATTACACCCCCACCACCAGCCTGAACCGGTGATATCCCATCCCCCACACCATTACACCCCCACCACCAGCCTGAACCAGTGATACCCCATCCCCCACACCATTACACCCCCACCACCAGCCTGAAGCAGTGATACCCCATCCCCCACACCATTACACCCCCACCACCAGCCTGAACCAGTGATACCCCATCCCCCACACCATTACACCCCCACCACCAGCCTGAACCGGTGATATCCCATCCCCCACACCATTACACCCTCCACCACCAGCCTGAACCGGTGATACCCCACCCCCCACACCATTACACCCCCACCACCAGCCTGAACCGGTGATATCCCATCCCCCACACCATTACACCCCCACCACCAGCCTGAACCGGTGATATCCCATCCCCCACACCATTACACCCCCACCACCAGCCTGAACCAGTGATACCCCATCCCCCACACCATTACACCCCCACCACCAGCCTGAACCGGTGATATCCCATCCCCCACACCATTACACCCCCACCACCAGCCTGAACCGGTGATACCCCATCCCCCACACCATTACACCCCACCACCAGCCTGAACCGGTGATGCCCCATCCCCCACACCATTACACCCCCACCACCAGCCTGAACCGGTGATACCCCATCCCCCACACCATTACACCCCACCACCAGCCTGAACCGGTGATACCCCATCCCCCACACCATTACACCCCCACCACCAGCCTGAACCGGTGATACCCCATCCCCCACACCATTACACCCCCACCACCAGCCTGAACCGGTGATACCCCATCCCCCACACCATTACACCTCCACCACCAGCCTGAACCGGTGATACCCCATCCCCCACACCATTACACCCCCACCACCAGCCTGAACCGGTGATATCCCATCCCCCACACCATTACACCTCCACCACCAGCCTGAACCGGTGATACCCCATCCCCCACACCATTACACCCCCCACCACCAGCCTGAACCGGTGATATCCCATCCCCCACACCATTACACCCCCACCACCAGCCTGAACCGGTGATACCCCATCCCCCACACCATTACACCCCCACCACCAGCCTGAACCGGTGATATCCCATCCCCCACACCATTACACCCCCACCACCAGCCTGAACCGGTGATATCCCATCCCCCACACCATTACACCCCCACCACCAGCCTGAACCGGTGATATCCCATCCCCCACACCATTACACCCCCACCACCAGCCTGAACCGGTGATATCCCATCCCCCACACCATTACACCTCCACCACCAGCCTGAACCGGTGATACCCCATCCCCCACACCATTACACCCCCACCACCAGCCTGAACCGGTGATATCCCATCCCCCACACCATTACACCCCCACCACCAGCCTGAACCGGTGATATCCCATCCCCCACACCATTACACCCCCACCACCAGCCTGAACCGGTGATATCCCATCCCCCACACCATTACACCCCCACCACCAGCCTGAACCGGTGATATCCCATCCCCCACACCATTACACCCCCACCACCAGCCTGAACCGGTGATGCCCCATCCCCCACACCATTACACCCCCACCACCAGCCTGAACCGGTGATGCCCCATCCCCCACACCATTACACCTCCACCACCAGCCTGAAGGGGTGATACCCCATCCCCCATACCATTACACCCCCACCACCAGCCTGAACCAGTGATACCCCATCCCCCACACCATTACACCCCCACCACCAGCCTGAACCAGTGATACCCCATCCCCCACACCATTACACCCCCACCACCAGCCTGAACCGGTGATATCCCATCCCCCACACCATTACACCCCCACCACCAGCCTGAACCGGTGATACAAGGCAGGATGGATCCATGCGCCAAATTATGACCCCACCATCTGAATGTCGGAGCTGAAATCCAGACTCATCAGACCAGGCAACGTTTTTCCAATCTTCTATTGTCCAATGTTGGTGATCCTGTGCCAATCGTAGCCTCAGTTTCCTGTTCTTAGCTGACAGGAGTGGCACCCGCTGTGGTCTTCTGCTGCTGTAGCCCATCTGCTTCAAGGTTGGATGTGTTGTGTGTTCAGAGATGATATTCTGCATACCTTGGATGTAATGAGTGGTTTCCCTCAATCGATGCTCCCCGCTGAGACCACCGCCTGTGGAAGGGAATTCCACATCCTTGCCGCTCTTACAGTAAAGAACCCTCTACGTAGTTTAAGGTTAAACCTCTTTTCTTCTAATTTTAATGAGTGGCCCCGAGTCTTATTAAACTCCCTTCCGCAAAAAAGTTTTCTCCCTATTGTGGGGTCACCAGTCCGGTATTTATACAATGAAATCATATCCCCTCTCAAGCGTCTCTTCTCCAGAGAGAATAAGTTCAGAGCTCACAACCTTTCCTCATAACTAGGGATGAGCCGAACACCCCCCGGTTCCGTTCGCACCAGAACATACTAACAGGCAAAAAATTTGTTTGAACACCATTAAAGTCTATGGGATACGAACATGAATAATCAAAAGTGCTCATTTTAAAGGCTAATTTGCAAGGTATTGTCATAAAAAGTGTTTGGGGACCCGGGTCCTACCCCAGGGGACATGTATTAATGCAAAAAAAAAGTTTTAAAAAAGGCAGTTTTTTCGGGAGCAGTGATTTTAATAATGCTTAAAGTGAAACAATAAAAGTGTAATATTCCTTTAAATTTCATACCTGGGGGGTGTCTATAGTATGCCTGTAAAGTGGCGCATGTTTCTTGTTTGAGCATCAGAGGGGGGCGGGGCCACCCGGTCCGCCTCCTCTGGCGCTACAGGAAATCCATAGGGATGTCCCCGTGCGTCAGAGTAGGGCGGACCAGGTACAGGAGAAGCCATGGGGATGGTCTGGCAATCACTTGACTGAGTTCCCTAAGTACCCTCGGATGCAAGCCATCTGGTCCCGGTGATTTATTAATGTTAAAGTGGGGTTCCACCCAAAAAAAAAAAACATACCTAAAAAATTCTAAAAAAAAAAACAAAAAAACATTTGGATATTTTTTTTTTTTTTACTTACCTCTAAATGCCTGTTGCTAGGTGGTCCCTCGTAATCTGCCCCTTCGTCTGCCTGGGCTGGTGACATCACTTCCCCCTGGCACAGGAAGGGCTCGGCTCTTCTCCCTCCCTCCTGTTAATCATCTGGGACCCATTGCAGGTCCCAGGTGATTGAGCGGCCAATCACGGCGCTCGGCGCCGCTCGCGCATGCGCAGTGGGTGCCAGGCTGTGAAGCCACAGCCCGGCGCCCACAGTTGAAATGCCGGCGCCGACGAGCGGAGGGGGGGGGACGAGCGGGGCTTCGATCCCCCGCACCGCTGGACCCAGGGACAGGTGAGTGTCCAATTAAAAGTCAGCAGCTGCAGTATTTGTAGCTGCTGACTTTTAATTTTTTTTTTTTTAATGGCCCCCCTGGGTGGAACTCCTCTTTAAGTTTCCCAAGTCTAATTTTAATTCCGTCCTCTGTTAACCATGTAGGTGCTTCCTGTGTTGTGTCATGAGGATAAACACTGCAGTTTTGGTTACTGAAGCCCCCCGATTCACTCGTGAAGACTGAGGAGAAGAATAAATTCAATACCTCTGCCATCTCCCCATCCTTTGTAACCAGATGTCCTTCCTCATTCTTTATGGGGCCAATATGGTCTGTCCTCCCTTTTTTACTGTTTACATACTTAAAGAATTTTTTTGCTCTCCTCCGCTATGTGTCTTTCATGTTCTATCTTAGCTGCCCTAATTGCACCCTTACATTTCTTGTTGCATTCTTTATAAAGTCTGAATGCTGATGATGATCCCTCAACCTTGTATTTTTTGAAGGCCTTCTGCTTTGCTTTTATATGCATTTTTACATTGGAGTTAAGCCATCCAGGACTTTTGTTCGCTCTTTTAAATTTATTACCCAATGGGATACATTGGCTAATGCCCTTATTTTATATAAAGCAAACCCATCTCTCCTCCGTATTCTTTGTTCCGAATATTTTATCCCAATTTATGCCTTCTAGCAAGGTTCGTAGTTTAGGGAAGTTGGCTCTTTTGAAATTCAGTGTCTTTGTATTCCCCTTTTGTTTCCTATTTGTGTGATTTTACTTCCCTAATCTCCCTCTGCCTTTCTGGTGTGGCTCGATGTACCGGTAGTATTCCTGAGAACACTACCTTGGAGGTCCTTTTCCTCAATTTAGCTCCTAAGTCCCTAAAATCGTTCTTTAGGACTCTCCATCTGCCTCTGACTTTGTCATTGGTGCCAACGTGCACCATGACAGCCGGGTCTTCCCCAGCCCCTCCCAGTAATCTGTCCACAAGATCCGTGATGTGCCGAACCCGAGCGCCCGGTAGACAACATACTGTGCGACGCTTCAGGTCTTGGTTACAGATTGCCCTCTCTGTCCTTCTAAGAATTGAGTCCCCTACCACCAGAATCTGTCCTTCCTTTCCTCCTTTCCCTTTGCTGCCCCCCCACTCTCACTGGAGGAGTTCTTCCCCCGGCAGCTAGGAGAGTCCCTCATCTCCAGCAGTGCTGGTCCCTGACTGGTTACACCAATGTCACTCAATGGAGCGTACTTATTGGGATGCTCCAGTCCTGGATCGGCCTCCCTGGCACTTCCCCCTCTACCCCTCCTGACTGTCACCCATCTAATCTCATCCATCTAGTCTCTAATCCTAGATTCAGAACCTGGGCTTCCAGGGAAACAATGCGTTTACATTTTGCACAGCAGTATTCACCCTCGATCGGATGATCAAGGAACCCATGCATGCCGCAAGATCTACACCGAGTCGCATCTCCACACCCGCTGGCCATCGTACCTATTAAATTTAATGAGGATTGGGGATTATACCCTCTCCAAATTACCTAACAACTAGCTTCCTGGCACTAATACTCAACAAGACAATACACAGGCACTCGTCGCCCACGTCCACTCACAGACAACGTGCACTCGCCACCCACATGCACTCGCCGCCCACGTGCACTTATAGACAACGTGCACTCGCCACGCACGTGCACTCACAATGTGCACTCGCCACCCACGTGCACTCGCCGCCCACGTGCACTCACAGACAACGTGCACTCGCCACCCACGTGCACTCACAGACAACGTGCACCCGCCACCCACATGCACTCGCCGCCCACGTGCACTCATAGACAACGTGCACTCGCCACGCACGTGCACCCACAATGTGCACTCGCCACCCACGTGCACTCGCCGCCCACGTGCACTCACAGACAACGTGCACTTGCCACCCACGTGCACTCACAGACAACGTGCACTCGCCACTCACGTGCACTCACAGACAACGTGCACTCGCCACCCACGTGCACTCGCAGACAATGTGCACTCGCCGCCCACGTGCACTCGCCGCCCACGTGCACTCGCCACCCACGTGCACTCGCAGACAATGTGCACTCGCCGCCCACGTGCACTCGCCGCCCACGTGCACTCGCCACCCACGTGCACTCGCAGACAATGTGCACTCGCCGCCCACGTGCACTCGCCGCCCACGTGCACTCGCAGACAACGTGCACTCACAATATACACGTACTATTGATCCACACACACTACTCAGACAACACTCAGGTACACAGGTACTTTGACCCCTAGTACAACATTCGGTTTTCAACTCTGGTTTTTAACTCACCACTTAGTCCAGTTCCGCTTGGTCTAAGTTGCAGCAAGCAAAAAGGTGGCAAGCTCAAAGATGAGTTCTACAGAAAGTTATATAGGCCTCAAGCACCTGTATTAATTAAAAAAAAAAAAAATAGAATTATAAAAATACAAAAAACATGTATAAATCAAAAAATAAAAAATACAAAAACATGTATAAATAAAAAAAAAAGAAATAAAAACTACAAAAACATGTATAAATTTTAAAAAAATACAAAAACAAGTATAAATTAAAAAAAAGAGAAATAAAGAATACAAAAACATGTATAAATTTTAAAAAAAGAAACAAAAACTACAAAAACATATATAAATTAAAAAAAGAAATAAAAAAATACAAAAACATGTATAAATTAAAAGAAATACAAAAACAAGTATAAATTAAGAAAACATAGAAATAAAGAATACAAAAACTGTATAAAATTAAAAAAAAATAGAAGTAAAAACATGTATAAATTAAAAAAAAGAAATTAAAAAATACAAAAACATGTATAAATTAAAAAAAATCCAAAAAGAAGTATACATTGAGGAAAAAAAAAAATACAAACACATGTATAAATTAAAAAAAATAGAAATAAAAACTACAAAAACATGTGTAAATTAAAAAAAATACAAAAAAAAAGGAAAAATTAAGAAAAAATAGAAATAAAAAATACAAAAACATGTATAGATTTAAAAAAAACGAAAAGGGCAAACGCGATGGACCACGTGGTCTTTTATCTGCTGTCGCATTCCTATGTTTCTTAAATGACCACTTTAATGGCCTGCCCTCGGGGACTCGCAGGCGACGAAAGAGAACTTGAATTGCGCAGAGGTCAACAGACCAGAATGGATGGGAGGAATAAAGTGCTTCCAGTTTGCTAAACGGGACAAAATAAATGGAAATGGAAGGAAGAGGAAGGTCAGCGGATAGATGTGGCGGCGGCATGCGAAGGCAGGTGCTTTGCTAAGTGACAGCGCACATGGTGGAGAGCAGGAAGTGCTATTACTTACAGCCTATGTCTCTCCTGTGCCTGTAAGTGATGATATCTAACAATGCCCAAAGGAGCTAGTTAAAAACCGGCTTACATACTCGGAGAAGTGCTTTAATGTAACTGCATTAGGAAGCTGTCATCGGCTTGTTGGCAGGAAAAAAAAAAAACAGAAAAAAACAAATACATTTTTTTTTTTTTTTTTTTTCGCTCAGTCAGGAATATTGAGCTCTATGGCGCGAGGCAATTTAAAAACCATAATAAAAGCTTTCTAATTTTTTCTTTACTTGCTCTCCAGCTGCTGACGCACTAATGGCTAAAGGGTTTCAAGAGCGCTCAGAAACGAATTCACCGGCAGTGTCGTTGAAGAAAATAAATAAATAAATAAAACGCCATCGGGATCGCTTTCCTAAGTGTGGGGGGGGGGGGGGGAGAAAATAGGGAACAATGACGCCCTTATCAAGAATACAGTTCCCAAAGCCAGAGAGACAAATGTATTTTTTATAATAAGCTTGCAGTAAAAAAAAAAAAAAAAACTCAGCAAATCACTTATTCAAGGAGAGGAGGAAAGAGAATCACATTGTGAACTGTGGCCTGATTATTATGTACCTGCTGCTGCCTGGCGCAGCTAATAATTCGGGATCCTTAATAAATTCCCTTTAGCGAGTTGGCTTTGGTACGGATAATACCCAATTATTCCGGCGGATGAATTCTCTGCAAGCAATAGTTATAGACTGAAAACAAACTTATACATGTGCATAAGCCGACGGGCTGACGGCGCCGGATGGAGACTCCCAGAATCCCTCGGCGGCTGATGGTTTCATCAAGCTCTCGCTGCAGATTTCGCACCCTCGCCACGACCCCGTTACATGGCGGTTTCGCCTCGCCTGGGAGGGTTCGGGGGAAAAAAAAAAAAAAAAGTGGCGGCAACCGCTGACTTTTCCTGGGATGAGTCGGGATTAAAATATAAGGAATTTTCTTACCTGGAGGATAAGCAAAGACTCCATTCATCTGGAGGATCAGGGAGGGATTGGAAAGGCCGCCGGATGAAAATATTACAGCGGCGAGGTTGGCGGAGCGCTAAAGCGATATGACGGATGATTTATAGACACCTGGATATGAAAGGTCAAAATTGATATTCTCCCAGGTTTTTTGTGGGAAAAATCCATTCTATCGGTTTCATCTATTTTATGAAGCCGGGCTGAACAACCTCTAGTTCGTTTTCACTGTCTTATCACAACGCTATCCCGCCCCCTCCCCCAATTTTCTCCAAATCTGATCTTTGGGCAGTTTTACCAGTTTTTAAAAACTTTTTTTTTAATGCTGAAAATTTCACCAATAAGGCCCCATGCCAGAGGCATAACTAGAACCTTCAGGTCCCTGGTGCAAGAAACCATGAAGGGCCCCCTTGGCTCCTCCCACTGATCCTGGGGCCCTTTTCTCCCATCGTGGGACCCTTTATTATGGTCCCGTAGTGAGCCACTTTCCTGCCGTCTTTGGCCCCCCCCCCCATGTTTTCGGGGTGAACTATGCAACCCAGTAGTTCCGTTGTTGGTGTCAGTAGTGTCAGTAGTTTTTTATTTTTGTTATTTCATTTTTATTTTTATTTATAATTTTATTTTATTTATTTTATTACAATTTTATTTTTTATTATTTGGTACAATTTTTTATTATTAATATTTTTTATTATTTTATTTATTTTATTACAATTGTATTTTTTATTATTTTATTTTATTTATTTCATTACAATTTATTATTATTATTATTATTATTATTATTATTATTATTATTATTATTTATTATTTTATTCATTTTATTTTTATTATTTAATTTAATTTATTACAACTTTTTATTATTATTATTATTTTTTATCATTTTATTTATTTTATTACAATTTTATTTTTTATTATTTTATTTTATTTATTTTATTACATATTTATTCTTTATTATTTCGTTTTTAATTATTTTATTACAACTTTTTATTATTATTAATTTTTATTATTTTATTTTATTAACATTTTTTCAGGACCCCCAGCCTCAGCTGCACAGAATGAATGAATGAACAGGAATAGCTCTGTACACAGAAGCATAGTAATCACAGTTCCCATCAGTTCTGCCCATCAGTGCTGCCTATCTGTGCCACCTATCTTTGCGCATCAGTGCCACCGGTCAGTGCCCTTCAGTGCTCATCAGTGCCACCTATCATTGCCCATCAGTGCCGCCCATCAGTGCTGTCTATCTGTGCCACCTATCATTGGCCGTCAGTGCCACCTATCAGTGCCACCTATCATTGCCCATCAGTGCCGCCCATCAGTGCTGCATATCTGTGCCACCTATCAGTGCCCATCAGTGCTTAGTGCCATCTATCATTGCCCATCAGTGCCGCCCATCAGTGCTGCCTATCTGTGCCACCTATCATTGGCCGTCAGTGCCACCTATCAGTGCCACCTATCATTGCCCATCAGTGCCGCCCATCAGTGCTGCATATCTATGCCACCTATCATTGCCCATTAGTGCCACCTATCAGTGCCCATCAGTGCTCAGTGCCACCTATCATTGCCCATAAGTGCCGCTCATCAGTGCTGCCTATCTGTGCCACCTATCATTGGCCGTCAGTGCCACCTATCAGTGCCACCTATCATTGCCCATCAGTGCCGCCCATCAGTGCTGCATATCTGTGCCACCTATCATTGCCCGTCAGTGCCACCTATCAGTGCCCATCAGTGCTCAGTGTTACCTATTATTGCCCATCAGTGCCACCTATCAGTGCCCATCAGTGCTCAGTGCCACCTATCATTGGCCATCAGTGCCACCTATCAGTGCCACCTTTTATTGCCCATCAGTGCTGCCTATCTGTGCCACCTATCATTGGCCATCAGTGCCGCCCATCAGTGCTGCCTATCTGTGCCACCTATCAGTGCCACCTATCATTGCCCATCAGTGCCACCTATCAGTGCCCAATCAGTGCTGCATATCAGTGCCTCCTCATCAGTGCACATCAGTGAAGGAGAAAAATTACTTATTTACAAAATTTTCTGACAGAAACTAAAAAATAGATTTTTTTCCTAAAAATTTTCAGTCTAGCAAAAAATAAAACCCCAGAGGTGATTACATACCACCAAAAGAAAGCTCTATTTGTGGGGAAAAAATGATACAAATATCATATGTGTACAGTGTAGCATGACCGCACAATTGTCATTCAAAGTGTGACAGCTCTGAAAGCTGAAAATTGGAAGGGGGTGAAGGTGCCCGGTAGGCAAGTGGTTAAAATCCACCATTGACCAGCAATTCTTGTAACAATATAACTATATTACTTTCCGGAAAGAACATTTGGACTCGGTAGAACTAGGTGGGCCTGTGTCTTGTTTGAACTTGACTAACAATGTAACTATAACTCTGTAATCATAACCATGTATGTAAATATAAACCGATATATAACAATGTAACTATAAGACTTTTCCACAAAGAATATTTGGACTTTGTAGTGGTATTTGGCTGCAGGATGGGGCAGAATCCAATCATGCGGGCAGGGCCCTCTTTAATATTGTTTGGACCCTGGGCAAACATTTTCTTGGACCATCCCGAATCCACTTATCAACTATTTGTGGGCAGTGCGGGGCTCAAGGGGAAGCTGCCTTGGACCCCCACAACAAGGACTGGGCCCTGGGCAGCTGCCCCTTTTGCCCTTGTTGTAAAGACGGCCCTGCATAGGGGGGGGGGGGGGAATGTAGATTGCTGTGTGAATTATTCATGTGTTGTCACCCTGTCACGTAGACTACCTCAAGAGTTTGTTCCAATGCAGCATATGCAGGCACGGTCCACTGTTGTCACCATGGAAAGACCCACCCTGAGAAGGGGGGTAGAGGAGAGGGGGGGTGAGACTTCTGGACTTGCGGTTGGGGGGAGGTGTTAAAAAAGTGCAAAAATTATCCCTCCTGTCAGATTTGGCGGTCAGTACCACCGCTGAATGCAACCCATTCAGTCGAATGGGGAAGTGCCACAAACATCCCACAACCACCGGGCTGCAGCATATTGGTGCAGCACTTGACAGGCGGTGAGGAGGTGTCACTCACCTCCTCACTGCCTGTCAAATGCCTCTGAAAAGCAATCTGAACGCGATACATTTTCCAGAGGCGCGGCTTTTAGCAGGAAGCTGAGTCTCCATAAGTAACAATGACACGCGGTCTCCCCGTGTATATTTATAATTACAGGCTATACCGTCTCGGCCAAGATGATAGACTGATCAAATTCACCGACATATCATACAAAAAAAAACTTTTAAAAAGTAGACGTTCCCTTTAAGGGGCCCCACAGCTGCACTAATTGGGCCCAGAGAAACGAAGGCGGAAGATTGGAGTGCGATGTTTTCAGCGAATTTGTATTACCAGGCAGAGCAATTGTGATGTTTCTCCGGCGCGGCGGCGATCCGAGTCCCGCGCAGAGATGCTGGAAAATCGTGTTCCCGCTTATTTCCTCCTCTTATTGTAGAGAAAACTAATTGAGCACGAACAGAGCAGATGGCGAGGACGCAATCCTCGTACCGCATCGCCTTTCTAACCAGCCGTATTGTTTACCGCTTTATAACCGGGGATGTTAGAGGACGAGCGCCGCGTTAAGTGTGGATGGCGCCATAAAGATTCAATTAAAGGAATGGTGCTAATATCCGACGTCCCCAAGGAGATTTTTCTCAGATCCGACGGCAAAATTTTCAAAGCGGCAAAGACAACCGTCACTGGATTCTGGATTATGCGGCCCGCATCTCCGGATTTCTCAATATGAGGTGACGAGGAATTGACCAATGTGCCACCGGCAGAGAGGAAAACTTTCCACAGAAGGGAAACAATGTATCACACGAGAACCGGGGGGAGGAGCAACAATCTTACATTGTGATACATTGTTTCCCATAGATTGGAAGTGAGATTTATTTCAGCTGAACTCCCCCAGTCAGTGAACAAGGAGAAGCAGCAGACTGATGATCTCCTCTCTCTGTCACTCTGCTCTGTTCACCTATCAGCATGTGCACAAATAATTGGCACCTTGTGCTGATTCTCTCTTCCCTTATCTGAGCTCTGCTGTACAGGGACTGTTAGGCTGCATTCACTCCTGAGTGTAGCATCTTTTCTTTGTGCACTGGTGCGCAGTCATGTTGGAACAGGAAGGGGCCGTCCCCAAACTGTTCCCACAAGATTGGGAGCATGAAATTGCCCAAAATGTCTTGGTTTCCTTCACTGGAACTAAGTGACCAAGCCCAACCCCTGAAAAACAACCCCCCCCCCCACTATAATCCCCCCTCCACCAAATGATTTAGACCAGTGCACAAAGCAAGGTCCATAGAGACATGGATGAGAGAGTTTGGGGTGGAGGAACTTGACTGGCCTGCACAGTGTCCTGACCTCAGCCCCATAGAACAGCTTTGAGATGGGTTTGTGGACCTTGCTTTGTACAATGGTCCATATCATTTGGTGGAGGGGGGATTATGGTGTGGGGGGAGGGGGAAATTATGGTGTGGGGGGGGGCGGAATTATGGTGTGGGGTTGTTTTTCAGGGGTTGGGCTTGGCCCCTTAGTTCCAGTGAAGGGAACTCTTAAAGTGGTTGTAAACCCTGTTACACCACTTGTACCTACAGGTAAGCTTATAATAAGGCTTACCTGTAGGTACTAGAAATATCTCTTTAACCTACATGGTTTAGAAGATATTTACCATATGTGCATGCGCCGACGTCATCGGCGCATGCGCACTGAAGAAATGGCCCATTTGAGCCGTTTCTTCAGGGCCGGGGCTCCCACGCGCATGAGCGGGAGTGACGTCATCGCGGCTCCAGCCAAATAACAGCGCCGGAGCCATCGGACCCGGAAATAACTTCGGGAGACATGTCGTCGGTCACAGCGGTTCTAAGGTAAGTATTTCATAATGAGCTAGTATGCGATGCATACTAGCTCATTATGCCTTTGTCTTACAGGGTTTTTTGTTTTTTCCGGTTTACAACCACTTTAAGGAGTCGGCATACCAAAACATTTTAGACAATTTCATGCTCCCAATTTTGTGGGAACAGTTTGGGGATGGCCCCTCTCTGTTCCAACATAGCAACATAGGTCCATAAAGACATGGATGTGCGAGTTTGGGGTGGAGGAACTTGACTGGCCTGCACAGAGTCCTGACCTCAACCCCATAGAACACCTTTGGGATGAATTAGAGCGGAGACTGCGAGCCAGGCCTTCTCAACCAACATTAGCGCCTGACCTCACAAATGCTCTATTGGAAGAATGGTCAAACATTCCCATAGACACCCTCCTAAACCTTGTGGACGGCCTTCCCAGAAGAGGTGAAGCTGGGATGCCATTAAAGTTCATGTGCGTGTAAAGACAGGTGTCCCAATACTTTTGGTATTATAGTGTATATACTGTATGTATTGTATGTACAGCCAGCCAAAGCCTACAGCCTTGGCCAAAAATTTTGAGAATGACCCAAATATACATTTTCACAAAGTCTGCTGCCTCAGTTTTTATGATGGTAATTTTCATATACTCCAGAATGTTATGAAGAGCGATCAGATGAATTTCAATGAATTGTAAAGTCCCTCTTTGCCATGAAAATGTACTTAGGGCCGGTTCACTCTAGATATGGTGCGAATTAACAGCGAATTCGCTGCAAATCCGCACCGCATCAAAATCGCAAACTGTTCATGCGAACTGATTGGGGAGTGTATGTTAAGTTAATGGCACCCTGCAGTCAGTTTGAAAACTGCAACGTGATTTGCAGAATTGGATCGCATGGGTGTGAACACCCATGCGATTCGATTCCGGTGCGGACAAAAAAAGGGCCCTGCGCCAGTTTGATCCAAATGCGATACGAATTCAGTGATACAGTTTTGTATGGCTGGATTCCCATCGCACAAACATCGCATGTGATCTGTACAGCAATGCGGTGCAATTCATATGTCTGGCATCACACTAGAGAGAACTGGCCCTAAATCCCCCCCAAAAAAACTTTTCTACTGCATTTCAGCCCTGCCACAGTAGGACCAGCTGACATAATGTTAGTAATTCTCTCGTTAACACAGGTGTCAGTGTTGACGAGGACAAGGCTGGAAATCACTGTAATGCTGATTGAGTTAGAATAACAGTCTGGAAGCTTTAAAAGGAGGGTGGTGCTTGAAATCATTGTTCTTCCTCCGTTAACCATGGTTACCTGCAAGGAAACATGTGCAGTCATCATTGCTTTGCACAAAAAAGGGATCCTACTAAGATTGCACCTAAACCATTTATCGTCAAGAACTTTAAAGAGAGAGGTTCTAATGTTGTGAAAAAGGCTTCAGGGTGCCTAAGAAAGTCCAGCAGGCGCCAGGACCGTCTCCTACAGTGGATTCAGCTGCGGGATCGGGGGCACCACCAGTGCAGAGGTTGCTCAGGAATGGCAGCAGGCAGGTGTGAGGACATCGGCATGCACAGTGAGGAGAAGACTTTTGGAGGAAGGTCTGGTGTCAAGAAGGGCAGCAAGGAAGCCACTTCTCTCCAGGAAAAACATCAGGATAGACTGATATTCTGCGAAAGGTCCAGGGATTGGACTGCTGAGGACGGGGGGAAAAGTCATTTTCTCTGATGATTCCCCTTTCCGATTGGAAAAAACCTTGTCCGGAGAAGAAAAAGTGAGCTCTATCATCAGTCCTGTGTCATGTCAACAGTAAAGCCTCCTGAGACCATTCGTGTGTGGGGGTTACTTCTCAGCCAAGGAAGTGGGGCACACTCACAATTTTGCCTAAGAACACCATGAATAAAGAATGGTACAAAAACATCCTACGAGAGCAACTTCTCCCAACCATCCAAGAAGAGTTTGGTGAGGAACAATTACTTGTCCAGCATGATGGAGCACCTTGCCATAAGGCCAAAGTGATAACTAAGTTGCTTGGCGAGCAAAACATCTAAACTTTGGGTCCACGGCCAGGAAACTCCCAAGACCTTAATCCGATTGAGAACTTGGGAACTCCAGAGGCGGGTGAACACAAAAAACCCCACAAATTCTGACAAACTCCAAGCATTGGTTATGAATAGGATGAATAAAGGTTCTTTGGGCGGGGATGAAATACGGGTTTATGGAAAGTGATGAAAGATGGGCCTACGGGAGGGGTTAAAATGTAGGACTATTGGTGGGAATGAAAGTTGAATTTATGAAATAGGTTGAAAGGCAAGGGATATGGGGAAGAAAGGTGAGTCTGTGTTTGGGATAGGCGGGCCTATGGGCAGAGCATGAAAGGCGGGGGCTATAGGAGGGGATAAAAAAACGAGTCTTTGGGAGGGGTGTGAAAGATGAGTTTATGAATGAGACATTAAAGGTGGGCTTATGGGTGGGGCATAAAAGGTGGCCTTATAGGTGGGGCATGAAGGGTGGGCCTGTGGGTGGGGCATAAAGGGTGGGCCTGTGGGTGGCGCATAATGGGTGGGCCTGTGGGTGGGACATAAAAGGTGGTACTGTGGGTGTGGCATGAAACATGGACCTATAGGTGGGGCATAAAACGTGGGGCATGAACAGTGGGCCTATGGGTGGGGCATAAAATATGGACCTATAGGTGGGGCATGAAATGTGGGACATGAAAGGTGGGCCTTTCGGTGGGGCATGAAATATAGACCTATAGGTGGGGCATGAAACGTGGGGCATAAAAGGTGGGCCTATGGGTGGGGCATGGAATGGACCTATAGGTGGGGCATGAAACGTCGGGCATAAAAGGGTGGCCTATGGGTGGGACATGAAAGGTGGGCCTATCGGTGGGGCATATAAGGTGGGCCTGTGGGTGATGCATGAAATATGGACCTATAGGTGGGGCATGAAACATGGGGCACAAAAGGTGGGCCTCTGGGTGGGGCATAAAAGGTGGGCTTATGGATGGGGCATAAAGGGTGGGCCTGTGGGTGGGGCATAAAGGGTGGGGCTGTGGGTGGGGTATAAAAGGTGGGCCTGTGGGTGTGGCAGAAAGGGGGGGGCCTGTGGGTGAGGCATAAAAGGTGGGCCTGTGGGTGTGGCATGAAATATGGACCTATAGGTGGGGCATGCAACATGGGGCATGAAATATGGACCTATAGGTGGGGCATGAAACATGGGGCATAAAAGGTGGGCCTATGGGTGGGGCATAAAAAGTGGGCTTATGGATGGGGCATAAAGGGTGGGCCTGTGGGTGGGGCATAAAGGGTGGGCATAAATTGTGGGACATGAAAGGTGGGCTTATGGGTGGGGCATAAAGGGTTGGCCTGTGGGTGGGGCATAAAAGTTGGGTCTGTGGGTGGGGCATGAACTATGGACCTATAGGTGGGGCATGCAACATGGGGCATTAAAGGTGGGGCAAATAAGGTGGACCTGTGAGTGGTTCATGAAATGTAGACTTATAGGTGGGGCATGAAGGGTGGGGCATGAAGGGTGGGCCTGTAGGTGGGTCAGGAAGGAAGACACTTTACATAGTAGGAGTGCCAAGTTATCTTGTGTGAGATTAGCAGACGGTGCTCACCCTAATCCCATGATGCAGTTTTTGCCCCTAGGTTTAGGATGGGTAATTCTTACTCCGGTTTTGCCCCCCTCTCCAGCTGCCGGTGCCTTACTGCTTATGTCTTGTATAGTGAATGTAAATGTTAGTCTTTATCTGACACTCACAGACCCCCAAAAACTCATCCATGGGCCCCAGGTTAGGAGCCCCCCGGTCTATAGCCTGGGATCGGGTCCACTCTGAACAAATGACGGTTTGCTCTTTGTAACTATCTTATCATTTCTTTTTTTACCCTTTTTTCCCACTTTAAGGCATTTGCACTTTGCTGTTATTATCCATTTATTTACCTTCCCCCCCCCATATTCCGCCGCCACTAATCGCTTCTTACTTGTTTTCCTGCAGATCGCAGCGCCACCCATGATAACACGCGTCCGCCGCAGAGCGTCTCACCTTTCCTGGGAAAAAATCATTTTCTCTCCAATAATTACAGATCTTTTCTTCTATAGCATTATCCAGCAATCTCCTAATACACCCCGTGATTCCAATCACGCAGCACGTTCCCCTGATGGCGATGGAAATAACTCCGCCGTACGAACCTTTCTGCCCTCGGTGGGATGTAGATTGCGCAGTCACGCCGCAGACCAATCATCGCAAATACGGGAACAATGTCCTTGTTCATTTTTTTTTTTTTCGTAAAGGAGAACTCCAGTCAGACAGACAAATCCACTTCTGAAACGGGAAGAACTCGTATAAGAAGAATTTTACCTACACAATACATAGTGGCTCCTTCACACCATGTGATGCGCTTCCGAATGCGCAGGTTTTCTTGCGCGTTCCTGTTCAGTGAGCTGCCCAATGCGCTGAAACACACAAAAAGTACTGCAGACTCCATTTTTAAAATTGTGCCGCATAAAAATACATGCATACTACTGCGGTACCATGTGCTTTGGTGGCTGCAAATGCACTAGATGCCGTGGGGGCACCGCGGGTGTCTGTAGATGGAAGCGCATTTCCGTGCGGTGCGGGAAAACACGCTCCTCCCATAGGCTGGATACTGCATGAGGAGGCAAAGCTGAACTGCTCCAGGAACACTAACCTTAAAAAAAAAAAATTAAATATGTTCCTCAATTGCCAAAAACAATATAAATCCACTCTGTGTGCATCACACGCCTTTGCAATCACAGATATTACCTTATAAAAGTAGCAGTGACGTCATCACTGTGCTAAATATAGCCTATGCAGAGAGCTAAGCCAGCAGGCCCCACCCACTACAGTAAACTGCAGGAGGGGGTGGAGACAAGACCAGTCACTCTGCACAAGGAGAGAGAGAGAGCAAAGCTGTAGGAGGGGCCAAGCAGGCTCCACCCACTACAATAAACTACAGGAGGGGGTTAAAACAAGACCCGTCCCCCTGCACAAGGCGAGAGAGCAGAGCTGTGGGAGGGGCGCATCAGGCTCCACCCAATATAGAAAACTAGAGGACAGCGGAGCCAAAACCAATCCCCCTGCACAAGGCAAGAGGGCAGAGCTGTGAGATAGGCCAAGCAGACTCCACCCACTATAGAAAACGACAGGAGGGGGCGGAGACAAGACCAGCCCCCTTGCACAAGGTGAGAGCACAGAATTGTGGGAGGGGCCAAACAGGCTCCACCCACTATAGAAAACTGCAGGAGGGGGAGGAGACAAGACTAGTCACCCTGCACAAGGAGAGAGAGAGCAAAGCTGTAGGAAGGGCCAAGCAGGCTCCACCCACTACAATAAACTACAGGAGGGGGTTAAAACAAGACCCGTCCCCCTGCACAAGGCGAGAGAGCAGAGCTGTGGGAGGGGCGCATCAGGCTCCACCCAATATAGAAAACTGGAGGACGGCGGAGCCAAGACCAATCCCCCTGCACAAGGCGAGAGGGCAGAGCTGTGGGATAGGCCAAGCAGGCTCCACGCACTATAGAAAACTACAGGAGGGGGCGGAGACAAGACCAGCCCCCCTGCACAAGGTGAGAGCACAGAATTGTGGGAGGGGCCAAACAGGCTCCACCCACTATAGAAAACTGCAGGAGGGGGAGGAGACAAGACCAGTCCCCCTGCACATGGAGAGAGAGTAGAATTGTGGGAGGGGTCAAGCAGGCTCCATCCACTTTAGAAAACTACAGGAGGGGGCGGAGACAAGACCAGTCCCCCTGCACAAGGAGAGAGAGAGCACAGAATTTAGGGAGTGGCCAAGCAGGCTCCACCCACTATAGAAAACTGCAGGAGGGGGAGGAGACAAGATCAATCCCCCTGCACAAGGAGAGAGAGTAGAATTGTGGGAGGGGCCAAGCAGGCTTCACCCACTATAGAAAACTACAGGAGGGGGTGGAGACTAGACCAGTCCCCCTGCACAAGGAGAGAGAGAGCGCAGAATTGTGGGAGTGGCCAAGCAGGCTCCACCCACTATAGAAAACTGCAGGAGGGGGTGGAGACAAGACCAATCCCCCTGCACAAGGAGAAGGAGCAGAGCAGACACATGACCGATGGATTTAAATTATATTTACTGATCCCGGAGTTCCCCTTCAATGCCAGCATTGGAGGTTATGGATATTCCTGATCTTGTAAATTTCTGATACATAAAAAATAAAAACATTTTAAAAGTAAAAAAAATGTCAGTCCTGAGCCGGTTGAGCCCGGTGACCCGTGTCCTGGTGACCCCTGTCCCGGTGACGTCCTGCTTCGGTGCATTCCTTAGCCCAAACCAGCTATCACATATCATGCAGCTCCCACCATCTACAACAAGTATTCATTGGAAATCTATACCCAGCTGCTGGGCATTGATGTGTGCCTTGCAGTGCAGCAGATCCCAATCCGGGAGAGGAATATGAACCGCATCCTATCATGGAGAATTATTGCCGGTATTCATTCTGGCCGGTGTTCACCTTTAAAGATAAAGGACATAAATATTTGGCTGCAGGACGGTGATGTGCGCCATGTGGCCCTAATAAGTCATCCCTCTCCCCAGCGGACCTATCTGATCGTTCTGCCATACAGGCCCCGGCGCCAAAGGACAGACATCCCGCGTCCCCTCCGGACACTCGGATGACCTCTGAAACTCGCTCATTCATGACCGGTCCCTTAATGAGCCCATTTAGCCATTTTATGATGATGTTTTATTATGGGGAAGAATCAATGAACCTATCAGGACATGAAGGCTGAAAACATCTGGACCAATCATAAGAGAGATTTATATACTAACAAACACAGCAACGCCCGGGGATAAAATGGTGCCACCATTCTGAGAAGTGATCTCTGTGAGAGGGAATAGATAGCACCAGGGCTATAGGTGCTGCTGTGATGACATCATTCAGGGCTATAGGTGCTGCTGTGATGACATCATTCAGGGCTATAGGTGCTGCTGTGATGACATCATTCAGGGCTATAGGTGCTGCTGTGATGACATCATTCAGGGCTATAGGTGCTGCTGTGATGACATCATTCAGGGCTATAGGTGCTGCTGTGATGACATCATTCAGGGCTATAGGTGCTGCTGTGCTGACATCATTCAGGGCTATAGGTGCTGCTGTGATGACATCATTCAGGGCTATAGGTGCTGCTGTGATGACATCATTCAGGGCTATGGGTGGCTGCTGTGATGACATCATTCAGGGCTATAGGTGCTGCTGTGATGACATCATTCAGGGCTGTGGGTGCTGCTGTGATGACATAATTTAGAGCTATAGGTGCTGCTGTGATGACATCATTCAGGGCTATAGGTGCTGCTGTGATGACATCATTCAGGGCTATAGGTGCTGCTGTGATGACATCATTCAGGGCTATAGGTGCTGCTGTGATGACATCATTCAGGGCTATAGGTGCTGCTGTGTTGACATCATTCAGGGCTATGGGTGCTGCTGTGATGACATCATTCAGGGCTATGGGTGCTGCTGTGATGACATCATTCAGGGCTATAGGTGCTGCTGTGTTGACATCATTCAGGGCTATAGGTGCTGCTGTGATGACATCATTCAGGGCTATGGGTGGCTGCTGTGATGACATCATTCAGGGCTATAGTTGCCGCTGTGATGACATCATTCAGGGCTGTGGGTGCTGCTGTGATGACATCATTCAGGGCTATAGGTGCCACTGTGATGACATCATTCAGGGCTGTGGGTGCTGCTGTGATGACATCATTCAGGGCTATAGGTGCCGCTGTGATGACATCATTCAGGGCTATGGGTGGCTGCTGTGATGACATCATTCAGGGCTATAGGTGCTGCTGTGATGACATCATTCAGGGCTGTGGGTGCTGCTGTGATGACATTATTCAGGGCTATAGGGGCTGCTGTGATGACATCATTCACAGCTATAGATGCTGCTGTGATGACATCACTGATGGAGAGGATAAGGAGATGTAAAACATAATGCTGATAACGCTGCTGGCTGTCGGCCCATCAGAGGACAAATTGGGGGGGATTTACTAAAGGAAAATAGACTGCGCACTCTGCAAGTGCAGTTTCTCCAGAGCTTAGTAAATCAGGGGAAGCTTCATTTTGTAAAGAATACCCAATCACGTGCAAGAAAAAAAAAACATCATGTTTGCTTGCATGTGATTGGACGATGGAAGTCAGCAGAGCTTGCCTTCATTTACTAAGCTCTGAAGCAAATGCCCTTACAAAGTGCAGAGTCTAGTTTCCTTTAGTAAATCCCTCCATAGATTACGCAGCAAGATCAGCAGGTAACTGCTATGCACACAAGGAGAGAAATTTAAAAACGATTGATCCTTGAATGGCTTTTTATCAAATGCAGTGTATGCAGGAAAATGTTTAAATTAATCAGAGTTCCGCTTTAACTTTTGTTTTCTGTTTAATGGAAAAGAAAAGAAAAAATTGCAGAGAAATAAAAAAAGGTGGGGGGGGGGAGATTAAAATGAGAAAAAGAGGCTCCGACTTGGAAAGTCATGATTTGGAGTGTAGACCTCCAGAGATAGGGACAAGCTGCCAGTTTTAGGGGTGACCTCCCGGGAGCCCCCATAATGCGTACCACGCAGCGTGTAATATTTATCTGAAATACCCCGAGCTCCGAAAGAAACAACCAAAATCCTCCAAACAAACAGAAGCATTCATTCGGATGATGAATTCTTTGCATTATTAGGGAAAGGTGAATGGCATTTATCAAATCACAAATTCATTTTCTGTCTCCGTTTTCTCTAATTAGAGACTTCTGCAGAATCACCAATGAGGGGAGAGACGCGCTGTGAGGACTGCCAAAGAGGCTGCGCAAAATTTACACTGCCTGTTCGGAGCCGCATGTGACACTTCCCGACGTACCGATTCCAAGAAGATAAGAAAGAGAGATGCAGAAATCGCAGAATCCTCGGAAGATGTCAGAGAAATCATCACATCAGTCTCTGTACCAGAGGAGCTTACACTCTAATGTCCCCCCAGGCCCCCACAGTCACACCATATTATTATTATACATTTATATAGCTCTGACATACAGGGGCGTAACTAGAAATAGCAGGGCCCCATAGCAAAATGTTGTATGGGGCCCCCCTGCAAACAGCCCCCCCCCCCCACAGCTGCCCTAGTGTCAATGCAGCGTGACCTGTGCCACATACAGCGTGACCTGTGCCCAATGCAGCGTGACCTGTGCCCAATGCAGCGTGACCTGTGCCCAATACAGCGTGACCTGTGCCCCATACAGCATGACCTGTGCCCAATACAGCCTGGTCTGCCTGTGCCCCATACAGCATGACCTGTGCCCAATACAGCCTGGTCTGCCTGTGCCCCATACAGCATGACCTGTGCCCAATACAGCCTGGTCTGCCTGTGCCCCATACAGCCCCACTTATGCAGAGGAAGAGGCAAGCCATCCGGATCACCAGAGAGCGGGATTGCCCGCTGTAATAGCTTTCATTTGAATTTCCTGTCTTCCCGGGGCTCATCGTCACATAGCCCCACCTCTTGGCCCGACGCCTTTGATGACGTCACATGTCCCGCATTGGATCGGCGTTCTGTCTATCAAAGGCACCGGGCCTAAAGGTGGAGCTATGTGACGTGAGCCCCGGGAACACTGGAAGTTCTAAGGAAAGCTCTTACATCGGGCAATTCAGCTCTCTGCTGATACGGACAGCTCGCCTCTTCCTTTCCTCTCTCTTCCCCTGGCTGGGAGACTGTGCCAGCGGTGCTCTTATCCTCACTGGGCCCCACTCGGCTGCGGGCCCCATGGCGCCCACATGGGTCGCTATGGTGGTAGTTACGCCCCTGCTGACATATACTGCAGTGCTGTACAGAGAACACTGAGCCAGTCACATCCGTCTCTGTACCACAAGAGCTTACACTCTAATGTCCACCCCCCACAGTCACACACTATTATTATTAAACATTTATATAGCTCTGACATATACCGCAGTGCTGTACAGAGATCACTGAGCCAGTCACATCAGTCTCTGCCCCACAGGAGCTTCTCCACCAGGTGGTGCTGTTTTGCAGGGTGCTGTTGGCTCAGTCTGCTGGGATCTTAGCTAGAGGAAACATCAAGCCTGGGCCTGTCCTGCAGGCTTCTCCCCCAGCCCCCATGCAGTGGGTGGGGGGAGATGAAGGTGGAGGCTCTCCAGAGGCAGAGGCCTACTCCATGTGCTCAAGCTGCAATAGATCCTGGGCTTGTCCCTATGTAAGAGGAGTCCTTACCAGTCCTCCAGGATAGAGTGGTGAACAGACTTCGCCGCATTGCTAAAGAGGAACAGAAACTTTCTGTCATGACAGAAGATCTCAAAAATCTCTGCAAAGTAAGTCTGGGAATAGTAAGAGGGAAGTCTCCAAGCTGAAGTCTCTGGAAGAGGCATTGAGAAAACAGGAGAAGTTGGTTGCTTCTTTGAAGGAGAGCACCGGTGTGTTAAAAGAAAAGTGTGAGAATGAGGAGAGATTGCAACAGATGAAGGAAGGTGCCTGTGCCAGTACCAGCCAGAGGGTGGATGCCGCAGTAATGGGGACAGTATGGATGGGGGGGGGGGGGTAAGGAAGTGGCTTCACATGGTGGCCCCAGTACTACCCCTGTCTCAGGATCTGTTGCACCCGAGTCAGTATCTGCCCCCCTCCCTCCCCAGCAGCCTGGGTCATCTCAGGAGGAGGTTGAGGAAAATGGCGGATTGCTGAAGACCATTATAGAAATGGAATCTCTCTTGAGTGGCACCAACCCATCAGATGAAGATCATGGGAATGCAGGCATGTATCCAGACAGAGAAGTTTCTGCTGACTGTGAGGAGTCCCACATGGACATTGAAAATGCAGAGCAGGAATGTCGCATGACAAACCAGATTTCAGAGGTTCCTATGCAGACAGTTAATGTGTCATCTGTCCCAGTTATGAACTATGCTAAGGGTGTTGGGACAAAGTCATGCTGCTGCTGGTGGAAGGGAGCCTGTTGTGCGATTTTCACCTAACGCACCTTCTTCCATTAAATGCAGGAATGTGGTACAGCTCAGGTGGGAGGGAGAAGATATTCCACCTATCAGGAGGGTGGTTGTGGATAAGATCCTAGCCATGGGATTTAAGGCAGAGGATATTTATGCTCTTATCAGTCCGGCTGGTTCCTATGAATATGATTTATCATTTGTGCGTCCAGAGTCGCTGGATCTGTTTTGGGAGCGGGTTGAACATGTATATGGGGGCCAGCCGGACTGGAAGGGGCTTGTCCCCAAAGTTGTCTCACGTCAGCACTTGATTAAGAATGTGACTATCCTGACAAGGAATGAGTCTATACCCCCCGAGGACTTATGGGTCTGGTTGAGGAGATTTGGTGAAACGTTGTGTCCCCTAAAAAAGATTGGGGATGATAGAGGAATCTGGACGGGTGGGTGGTCGGTGTCAATGAGGTTGAGTGTGTGTGTGGGAATGTGGTCCAGCATTTGCCCTCCTCTGCCTTTATTGGTAAAGATGGATTACTGTCTTCTACCCTGGTCAACCTAAGCTGTGCCATAAATGTGGAGTCAAGGGACATTTCTCCTCTAAATGTCCAGAACAGAAGTGTTCTGTGTGCCATGAACTGGGGCATCTGGCCAGGGACTGTAACATCATTAAATGTAACCTATGTGATAAGGTTGGTCACCCTTATAGCCGGTGCCCTGAGGCTTTGCACAATAAGCCAGAGTTAGTGGAGGAATTTTTCCGTCTGGATAGAGAAGAGTCTGGGTTGGCGGAGGTTATACCAGGGGATCCTAGTGTCTCTGTCCCGTCAGAATCTGTGTCTGTGAGGCCCTCTGTGGTGTCAGTGTCAGTGTCCCCCCAGTCTGTGGTTCACCAGTCAGTGTCAGAAAGTGTGGTTGTCAAGTCTGTGTCTGCACCTATTGTTTCTTCTAGTGTAGTGAAGGCAGTGGAGGGTGCTGAACCAGCGTGTATGGTGGTGCCAACCCCTCCTGCTCGGCGTAGCAGAAGTGCGGGTGGAGAGAGGGATGGATTGGATGATGGTGGAGGGGAGGTGGGAAGGGCATGAGGGTGGCTGTTGCAGAATGCAAGGTGAATGATGTGGAAGTTGGGGTGAATGATGTGGAAGTCGGGGTAAATGATGTGGAAGTTCGGGCAAATGATGTGGGGGGAGGGGTTAATGGGGGGTTTTGGAATCACATCCTGATGGTGATTAAATCTCAAAATGTTTCTTAGCCTGGATTGTGATTAAGTTGAGGTTCGGGGTTTGTAGTTGTCATTAAAATATGTTTCTTTCTATGTAATATTGTCAGGAAACGGTTTTCTTTACTTGCTGATGTAAGCACGCTGTTTAGTAGTTGTTTATTTTTGTGTAAATATGTTTTTAATAATGAACTGTATGTTTGTGTGATTTTTTTAATAAAAAAATTTACACTCTAATGTACCCTCCCCCACAGTCACACACTATTATAATTATACATTTGTATAGCTCTGACATATACCGCAGTGCTGTACAGAGAACACTGAGCCAGTCACATCAGTCTCTGTACCAGAGGAGCTTCTCCACCAGGTGGTGCTGTTCTGCAGGGTGCTGTTGGCTCACTCTGCTGTGATCTCAGCTAAGAGAAGCAGCAATCCTGGGGCCTGTCCTGCAGGCTTTTCCCAGGCAAACATGGACCATGTTGGGGAAGACGAAGGTGGAGGCTTCCTAGAAGCACTGAGGCCTACTCCATGTGCTCAAGCTGCAATGGATCCTGGGTCTGTCCCTATGCAAGAGGAATCCTTACCAGTCTTCCAGGATAGAGTGGTTAACAGACTTTGCCACATTGCTAAGGAGAAACAAAAACTTGCTGTAATGAAAGAAGATCTCAGGAAAAAGAAATCCCTGCACAGTAATGCCCCGTACACACGGTCGGATTTTGCGATAGAAAATGTCCGATCGGAGCGTGTTGTCGGAAATTCCGACCGTGTGTGGGCTCCATCGGACATTTTCCATCGGATTTTCCGACACACAAAGTTGGAGAGCAGGAGATAAAATTTTCCGACAACAAAATCCGTTGTCGGAAATTCCGATCGTGTGTACACAAATCCGACGGACAAAGTGCCACGCATGCTCAGAATAAATAAAGAGATGAAAGCTATTGGCCACTGCCCTGTTTATAGTCCCGACGTACATGTTTTACGTCACCTCGTTTAGAACGATCGGATTTTCCGACAACTTTGTGCGACCGTGTGTAGACAAAACAAGTTTGAGCCAACATCCGTCGGAAAAAATCCTAGGATTTTGTTGTCGGAATGTCCGAACAAAGTCCGACCGTGTGTACGCCCTATAAGTCTGGAAACAGTAATGCCGCGTACACACGAGCGGACATTACGGCCGACTTTGCCCGGCGGACTGGATTTCGTCGGACAATTCGATGTGTGTGGGCTCCAGCGGACTTTGTTTTCTCAAAAGTTGGACGGAATTAGATTTAAAACTTGTTTTAAATTTATCCGTTGAAATCGAGTCCGGTCGAAAAGTCCGCCGTCTGTATGCTAGTTCGACGGACAAAAAGCCACGCTAGGGCAGCTATTGGCTACTGGCTATGAACTTCCTTGTTTTAGTCCGGTCGTACGTCATCACGTAGGAATTCGACGGACTTTGGTGGATTGTGTGTAGGCAAGTCCGTTCATTCACAAAGTCCGTCGGAAAGTACGTCGAAAAGTCCGCCGGGCAAAGTCCGCCGTAATGTCCGCTCGTGTGTACGCGGCATAAGAGGGAAGTCTCCAAGCTGAAGTCTCTGGAAGAGGCATTGAAAAAGCAGGAGAAGTTGGTCGCCTCTCTGAAGGAGAGTAGTGGTGTGTTCAGAGAAAACTGTGAGAATGAGGTGAGATTCCAACAGATGAAGGAAAGTGCCTGTGCCAGTACCAGCCAGAGGGTAGATACCAGAGCAACTGCGACAGTATGGATGTGAGGGGTAAGGAAATGGCTTCACACAATGGCCCCAGTACTACTCCTGTCATAGGATCTGTCATGTCTGAGTCAGTATCTGCCCCCCTCCTTCCCCAGCAGCCTAGGTCATCTCAGGAGGAAGTTGAGGAAAATGGCGGATTGCTGCAGACCATTATAGAAATGGAATCTCCCTTGAATGGTGCCGACTCATCAGATGAGGCTCATGATAAAGGAGTGCTTGCTGAAAATCTCTCTCAGTGTGTGAAGGACTTTCCTGAGATTGAACCTGCCAACAGATCCTTGCAATCAGCAGGGAATGCAGGAGGATCTGGCTGCGAGGAGTCCCACATGGACACTTATGCCCTGTATACACGGTCGGACATTGATCGGACATTCCGACAACAAAATCCATGGATTTTTTCCGACGTATGTTGGCTCAAACTTGTCTTGCATACACACGGTCACACAAAGTTGTCAGAAAATCCGATCGTGACGTAAAACACGTACGTCAGGACTATAAATGGGACAGTAGCCAATAGCTTTCGTTTCTTAATTTATTCTGAGCATGTGTGGCACTTTGTGCATCGGATTTGTGTACACACAATCGAAATTTTCGACAACGGATTTGTGTGTTGGAAATTCCTATGGAAAAATGTGTGATGGAGCCTACACATGGTCGGAATTTCAGACAACAAGGTCTTATCACACATTTTCCATCGGAAAATCCTATCGTGTGTACAGGGCATAACTGTGCAGAGCAGGAATGTCACATGAACATTGAAACTGCAGAGCAGGAGGGCCGTATGAACGCTGAAACAGCTGGTGGTTTTTCTAAAAAGAAGACTTTACTTGATGATGGGACTGCTGTTAACTGTGGGACTATGGTGAGACTGTTGTGCTGGAGGGGAGGAGGGAGCATCAAGTGGTGGGTAATTTACCAAACCAGATTTCAGAGGTTTCTATGCAGCCAGGTAATATTCCTATGCAACCAACCAGTTAATGTTTCATCTGTCCCAGTTAGGAGTTATGCTAAGGCTGTGTCGGGACAAAGTCATGCTACTGGTGGTGGAAGGGAGCCAGTTGTGCGACTTTCACCCAACGCACCTTCTTCCATTAAACGCAGGAATGTGGTACAGCTCAGGTGGGAAGGAGGAGATATTCCACCTATCAGGAGGGTGGTTGTGGATAAGATCCTAGCCATGGGATTTAAGGTGGAGGATATTTATGCTCTTATCAGTCCGGCTGGTTCCTATGAATATGATTTATCATTTGTGCATCCAGAATCGCTGGATCTGTTTTGGGAGCTGTATGAGCATGTATATAGGGACCAGCCAGACTGGAAGGGGCTTGTCCCCAAAGTTGTCTCAAGACAGCCCTTGATAAAAAATGTGACTATCCTGACAAGGAATGAGTCTATACACCCTGAGGATTTATGGGTCTGGTTGAGGAGGTTTGGTGAAACGTTGTGTCCCCTAAAAAAGATTGTGGATGATAGAGGAAACTGGATGGGTGGGTGATCAGTGTCAATGAGGTCGAGTGTGTGTGGGAATGTGGTCCAGCATTTGCCTTCCTCTGCCTTTATTGGTAGAGATAGAATTTCCGTTTTCTACCCTGGTCAACCTAAGGTGTGCCATAAATGTGGAGTCAAGGGACATTTCTCCTCTAAATGTCCAGAACAGAAGTGCTCTTTGCGCCATGAACTGGGGCATCTGGCAAGGGACTGTAACATCATTAAATGTAACCTATGTGATAAGGTTGGTCACCCTTATAGCCGGTGCCCTGAGGCTTTGCACAATAAGCCAGAGTTAGTGGAGGAATTCTTCCGTCTAGATAGAGAAGAGTTTAGGTTGGGAGAGGTTGTACCAGGGGATACTAGTGTCTCTGTCCCATCAGCATCTGTGTTTGTGAGGCCCTCTGTGATGTCAGTGTCCCCCCGGTCTGTGGTCTCGCAGTCAGTGTCAGAAAGTGTGGTTGTCAAGTCTGCGTCTGCACCTATTGTTTCTCCTAGTGTAGTGAAGGCAGCAGAGGGTGCTGGACCAGAATGTATAGTGGTGCCAACCCCTCCTTCTTGGTGTGGCAGAAGTGTGGCTGGAGGTTGGTGTGTAAATATTATGATAATTATGATTATTATTTTACAACATTTATGGAGTGCCAACAGTTTGTGCAGCATTTTACAATATGAAGGGAGGCAGTACAGTTAAAATACAATAAACTACAGTGCATATGGGAAGTATTCACGTCGCTTCAATTTATCCACATTTTGTTATGTTACGGCCTTATTCCAAAATGGATTAAATTCATTATTTTCCTCAACATTCTACAAACAATCCCCCATAATGACAACGTGAAAGAAGTTTGTTTGAAATCTTTGCAAATTTATTAAAAATAAAAAAACTCATGTACCTTTGGCACCAATTACAGCCTCAAGCCTTTTTGAGTATGTGGCCACAAGCTTGGCACACTGAGCAGTTTCTCCCATTCTTCTTTGCAGGACCTCTCAAGCTCCATCAGGTTGGATGGGGAGCGTCGGTGCACAGCCATTTTCAGATCTCTCCAGTGATGTTCAATCGGGTTCAAGTCTGGTCTCTGGCTGGGCCACTCAAGGACATCCACAGAGTTGTCCCATAGCCACTCCTTTGTTATCTTGGCTGTGTGCTTAAGGTTGTTGTCCTGTTGGAAGATGAACCTTCGCTCTGGAGCAGGTTTTCATCAAGGATGTCTCTGTTCATTGCTGCATTCGTTTTTCCCTCGATCCTGACTAGTGTCTCAGTTCCTGCCGCTGAAAAACATCCCCACAGCATGATGCTGCCACCACCATGCTTCACTGTAGGGATGGTATTGGTCAGGTGATGAGCAGTGCCTGGTTTCCTCCAGACATGACACTTGCCATTCAGGCCAAAGACTTCAATCTTTGTTTCATCGGACCAGAGAATTTTGTTTCTCATGGTCTGAGAGTCCTTCAGGTGCCTCCAGGTGGGCTGTCATGTGCCTCTTACTGAGGAGTGGCTTCCGTCTGGCCACTCTACCATACAGGCCTGATTGGTGGAGTGCTGCAGAGATGGTTGTTCTTCTGGAATTTTCTCCTCTCTCCACAGAGAAACACTGGAGCTCTGTCAGAGTGACCATCGGGTTCTTGGTCACCTCCCTGACTAAGGCCCTTCTCCCCCGATCGCTTATTTTGGCCAGCTCTAGGAAGAGTCCTGGTGGTTCCAAACTTCTTCCATTTATGGATGATGGAGGCCACTGTGCTAATTGGGACCCTCAATGCTGCAGAAATGTTTCTGTACCTTTCCCCCGATCTGTACCCTCATACAATCCTGTCTCCAAGGTCTACAGACAATTCCTTGGACTTCATGACTTGGTTTGTGCTCTGACATGCACTGTTACCTGTGGGACCTTCTATAGACAGTTGTGTGCCTTTCCAAACCATGTCCAATCAACTGAATTTACCACAGATGGACTCCAATCAAGTTGTAGAGACATCTCAAGGATGATCAGTGCAAACAGGATGGACCTGAGCTCAATTCTGAGTGTCATGGCAAAGGCTGTGATACTTCTGTACATGGGAGGAGCCTGTGATACTTATGTACATGGAAGGAGTCTGTGATACTTATATACATGGGAGGAGCCTGTGACAATTATGTACATGGGAGGAGCCTGTGATAATTATGTACATGGAAGGAGTCTGTGATACTTATATACATGGGAGGAGCCTGTGATACTTATGTACATGGAAGGAGTCTGTGATACTTATATACATGGGAGGAGCCTGTGACAATTATGTACATGGGAGGAGCCTGTGATAATTATGTACATGGAAGGAGTCTGTGATACTTATATACATGGGAGGAGCCTGTGACAATTATGTACATGGAAGGAGTCTGTGATACTTATATACATGGGAGGAGCCTGTGATAATTATGTACATGGGAGGAGCCTGTGATACTTGTGTACATGGGAGGAGCCTGTGATACTTGTGTACATGGGAGGTGCCTGTGATACTTGTGTACATAGAAGGAGTCTGTGATACTTATGTTCATGGGAGGTGCCTGTGATACTTATGTACATGGGAGGAGCCTGTGATACTTGTGTACATGGGAGGAGCCTGTGATACTTGTGTACATGGGAGGTGCCTGTGATACTTGTGTACGTAGGAGGAGCTTGTGATACTTGTGTACATGGGAGGTGCCTGTGATACTTGTGTACATAGAAGGAGTCTGTGATACTTATGTACATGGGAGGTGCCTGTGATACTTATGTACATGGGAGGTGCCTGTGATACTTATGTACATGGGAGGAGCCTGTGATACTTATGTACATAGGAGGAGTCTGTGATACTTGTGTACATAGAAGGAGTCTGTGATACTTATGTACATGGGAGGTGCCTGTGATACTTGTGTACATAGAAGGAGTCTGTGATACTTATGTACATGGGAGGTGCCTGTGATACTTATGTACATAGGAGGAGTCTGTGATACTTATGTACATGGGAGGTGCCTGTGATACTTATGTACATAGGAGGAGTCTGTGATACTTATGTACATGGGAGGAGCCTGTGATACTTATGTACATGGGAGGTGCCTGTGATACTTGTGTACATAGGAGGAGTCTGTGATACTTATGTACATGGGAGGAGCCTGTGATACTTATGTACATGGGAGGAGTCTGTGATACTTGGGTATATGAGAGGAGCCTGTGATACTTATGTACATGGGAGGAGCCTGTGATACTTATGTACATGGGAGGAGTCTGTGATAGTTATGTACATGGGAGGAGCCTGTGATACTTATGTACATGGGAGGAGCCTGTGATACTTGGGTATATGAGAGGAGCCTGTGATACTTATGTACATGGGAGGAGGTACTGTAATACTTATGTACATAGGAGGAGCCTGTGATACTTTTGTACATGGGAGGAGTCTGTGATACTTATGTACATGGGAGGAGCCTGTGATACTTGGGTATATGGGAGGAGCCTGTGATACTTATGTACATGGGAGGAGTCTGTGATACTTATGTACATGGGAGGAGCCGGTGATACTTATGTACATGGGAGGAGTCTGTAATACTTATGTACATTGGAGGAGCCTGTGATACTTGTGTACATGGGAGGAGCCTGTGATACTTGTGTACATATGACTTTTTCCTTTTTTATTTTTAATAAATTTGCAAAGATTTCAAACAAACTTAATGTTGTCATTATGGGGGATTGTTTGTAGAATTTTTAGGAAAATAATGAATTAAATCCATTTTGGAATAAGGCTGAAACATAACAAAATGTGGAAAAAGTGAAGCGCTGTGAATACTTTCCGGATGCACTGTGCGATTAGATAGATTAGATAGATAGATAGATAGATAGATAGATAGATAGATAGATAGATAGATAGACACACACATCTCCTGATATATAGTATACATTTTCCAGCCATTTTTTTGCTCAGGCCGGAGCTCTCCTTTAATCGTCTCCCCGCTCTGCTGGCAATCAATGCACATTCAGTAATGCGGAGTGACGTTGACAATGATTAAATAAGCCGGGTGGCAGGCCTCGGCGTGTCGGTGTGCCCGTGTAATTGAACTGCTCAGACAGCTGACGCGGACTGGCACTCCCGGGCACCCCGGCGCTCGCTCGCAGTCACTGACGCTCTCGCTCATGTTGACCTGCTCATTAGGGAGCGATTAGTCAGGCTGGGGAAGTGTCAGCGCGGCGCGGCAGATGTGTATTTCGAGTGAGAGGCGGCCAAGGCTTTTCGAGTCATGCTGGGAATTCAATCAGCGGATAATTAGCTGCTTTCCTGCGCCGCGCTGTACAGGTGAACGCTTCCCCCTTTTAACGGTCGTACGTTAAGGGGCCGCTGCTGAGCGCCTTGTTACAGCGGCAATTAGAGAGCGCCCTGCGGACGGGCTGACGCTCCCAGCTGGTGTCAGATCTGCTCTGCGGTGTCACATCCACTCTTCTTTCTTTATATTGTTATAAAAAGGACGCCCAGCGACACTGGGAGACGAACCACAGCGTATTTCAAGCCAGGATACGTCCCGAGTAATTATTGTACCGGTTACACAAAAGTCATTTTGGAGCAAATTTCTCTTCTTGCATGCTTGCTGTTCCATATTTCCTGTCCATTTGAAGATTTGTAGATCCACCCTCAGACAGCAGTAGCATCCCTGATTAATGTTCAACTCAAAGGATTAGGAACCCCCCGTCTGGTTCTTGCTCCTGTCTGTGACTCCACTGGGCAGGTTTTCCCATTTCCGATTCCTGTGACACCACTGGAAGGAATGAGGCACATGAGGCACATGGGGTCACCAGTACAAGAAGTCACAGGCAGCAATAATAATAACCTGACTAAGGTTCTACATTGTCACCATTGTCATACAATGTTCTTCTATTGATGGCTGTGTCCTCATTGGACAGATTTACCAGTCATAGGGCCTGGAAGGCCCCTCATCACATCAGAGGCCCCCCTTCACACCAGAGTCCACCCTTTATGTTGGAGGCCCACCATTACATCATGGTCCCCCATCACATCAGAGGCCCCTCATCACATCAGAGGCCCTCTGATTACATCAGAGGCCCCCCCCTTGACATCAGAGTCCCCCTTGACATCAGAGGTCCTGCCATCCTGTCAGAGGCCCCCCATCATATCAGAAACCCCCCCATCACATCAGAGGTCCCCCCTTCACACCAAAGTCCCCCCTTTTAAATTGGAGGTCCCCCATCACATTAGAGGCCCCCCGATTACATCAGAGGCCCCCCTTGACATCAGAGGCCCCCCATCACATCAGAGATCCTCCCACGTTGACATCAGAGGCCCCCCTTCACATCAGAGGTTTCCCCATCACATCAGAGTCCCCATTCACATCCCCCATCACATAAGAATACCTTTTATACAGAAGAGCTCCCCATCACAACACAGTCATCCTGACATGAGAGCCCCCCATCACATCAGACGTCCTCACCATCACATCAGAGTCCCCCATTACATCAGAGGTCCCCCCAATAACATCAGAGTCCCCCATCACATCAGAGGTCCCTCATCACATCAGAGGTCCCCTATCACATCAAAGTCCCCCCATCACATCAGAAGCTCTCCATCACATCAGAGGTCCCCCATCACATCAGAGGTTCTCCCATCACATCAGAGGTTCTCCCATCACATCAGAGGTCCCCCATTACATCAGAGGTCCCCTTTCGCATCAGAGGTCCCCCATCACATCAGAGGCTCCTCATCACATCAGTGGCCCCCCACTACATCAGAGGTCCCTCGTCACATTAGAGGTCCCCCCTTGACATCAGAGGCCCGCCCTATTACATCAGAGGTCTCCCCATAATATCAGAGGCCCCCCTTTGCATTAGAGGTCCCACATTACATCATGGTCCCCCATCACGTCAGAGGCTCCTCATCACATCAGAGGCCCCCCACTACATCAGAGGTCCCTCATCACATTAGAGGTCCCTCCCCTTGACATTAAAGGCCCCCGTTACATCAAGGTCCCTCAATAACATCAGAAGTCCCCTCTTGACATCAGAATCCCCCTTTCACATCAGAGGTCCCCCCCATCACATTAGAAAACCTGCTATACAGAAGAGTTCCCCATCACAACACAATCACAATGACTTGAGAGCTCCCGATCACATTGGAGTCCCCTCTTCATGTCCTCATAAAATCAGAGTCCTTCCCATACATCATAGGCCCCCTTGCACATCAGAAGACCCAGTCTGCACCAGGTGCCACACATTATGGGGGTGTCAAGCCAGTGCCACTTAGAGGTGACACCCAGGGCCATCTGCTGGGTTGCCTCCGCCGCACACTAACACAGAAGAGCGGAACAGGGAGCAGAACGGGTCTGAAACAGCAGCGCTGAATAGACAGCGAGAGCTGCCGGAGCTAACTTTCCAAGATAACCAGCAGGTAATTGGTTCCTAAGACCACCTAGCAACCAATCACCTGCTGATTAACTTGGAAAGTTAACTCCGGCAGCTCTTGCTGTCTATTCAGCGCTGCTGTTTCTCTCTCCCGTTCTGCCTCCTGCTCTGCTCTCCTGTGTCTACTGCCCTGCATGCTTGAATAAGGTAGGAAGGGGCAGAGCTGTGGGGGGGGGGGCTGTGTAATGCAAAGGGGTCCAGAGGTGTGGGGGGCTGTGTAATGTAAAGGGGTCCAGAGGTGCGGGGACTGTGTAATGTAAAGGGGTCCAGAGGTGCGGGGACTGTGTAATGTAAAGGGGTCCAGAGGTGCGGGGACTGTGTAATGTAAAGGGGTCCAGAGGTGCGGGGACTGTGTAATGTAAAGGGGTCCAGAGGTGCGGGGACTGTGTAATGTAAAGGGGTCAAGAGGTGCGGGGACTGTGTAATGTAAAGGGGTCCAGAGGTAAGGGGGCTGTGTAATGTAAACGGGTCTAGAGGTGCTGGGACTGTGTAATGTAAAGGGGTCCAGAGGTGTGGGGGCTGTGTAATGTAAAAGGGTCCAGAGGTACAGGGACTGTGTAATGTAAAGGGGGTCCATAGGTGCAGGGGCTGTGTATTGTAAAGGGGGGGTGACACCATCTTTTACTGCACCAGGTGACACCAACCCTAGTGACGCCAGTGGCATTAACACATAGTAAGTGTGTCACTGCCGGTTACATGTATTTCTGTCTGGCACCCGATGACAATCCTCAGGTCGGTTGGTGCAGTTTTTGCAGAGAAGGGGCCTGGCCACCCGGGGGAGCAGAGGGAGGAGGACTCTACCGGGTTCCAGGCCGCAGAGGCACTACACGTAACGTCACTTGACATCGACGTCAGCGATTCGAGGTGCGGTGCGCCGCCTGCCCGTCTGGGGGATCCGCCCCGGGAGCTCTAGGTGCGCCCCTTGGTGTAAGGGGATTTCTCTTTTTAGATAATCACCTCAATGCTCCACCTTCTCATTGTCTTTCTTCAGCACTCAATGTGGACCCGCCTACTGTTAGCATCATGTGACATTTCAGCTGGTGTGCAGAGAAGGATAGGAATTATTTTATACAGACATTTGAACATATAATCAGCTTAAAGTTCATTTTCCATTCGCTGATTCCAGACGTCCCGCGCGTCATTTTATTTCCTTTAGACCTCGTCCTGAAAAACGTACAGTTTAATCACCATAGCGGCTCTCCCTGTCACCTCATACAAATCAGGATTTTTTTTTTCTTTCAGCGGCACCCAGAGAAGAGTTTGTATCATCGGCACGTCAGCGGCGTGTCACACATTCAGCGCGGCGTGATTTATTACTTCGTAATGTAGAACACAATTATTTAAGCGTAACTTAGATAGGAAAAGGAAGAATACGATACGCGGCGTAAAGAGAAACAAAAAAATGCGGACATAAACCGCCGCCGATGAATAGATAATGGCCGGGGAACGCCGCGTTGTGACAAGTAAACTTAATCTTCATTGTTCTAGCAAAGCTTATTGTCCCGATCGATCATAATGAGGTGGGTGACCGGCACAACTGCGTGCGCTTTATTCATCTTCTTAGCTGGGTAGAAAGTAGAGTAAACGCCGGAACTGCATGGAAAATTCTTCCATCCGAGATTTGCGGCAAAAAAAGGACGGTAGGATTCTTTAATTCGAAAGTTTTAATCCCAAGAAAAAGATCTGGTTTATAACCAGTGGTGGAGCTGCTGGGGACATTAGGACCTCCTATTCCCCTATCCCTCCTGAATATTCTCTGGAATTGTCTATGGTCGTCAGGTCCTAAACTCTTAAAGCGCAACTCCACTTTTGTTGAGAAAAAAACCCTCTCCCTCTGGGTGATCTCTGTACATTGCAGGGATTGTAACACACTTTGTTGCAGATTCCTACCTTTTGTTTTTCTGGAGAAATAGCTGTTTGTACCTTTGTGTCCATGTGCTGAGTGAATGTGAATGGGAGTTTATAATTATCATTTAGCTGCTGCATGGCTCTTGTAAGGAAAGTTGCAGTGCCTGCATCCCTTAAGATATGATTTACCCTTTGGGAGTATCTCACTAAAAATTACTTTTTGTTGCAAGGGATACCCAAAGTCTGACTTGTATCTTAGTGCAGACTTCTGGGAAAATCAGGGAGGCCATCATACAAGCAGGAAATTGACATTTCTGCGGGTCGTTATATACACCATCTGTACACCATCACTTTGGTGGGTAGATAAGCTCACTATAGTGGGTAGAGAGGATTGGCTTGGTGGGTAGATAAGCTCACTATGGTGGGTAGAGAGGATTGGCTTGTTGGGTAGATAAGCTTACTATGGTGGGTAGAGAGGTTTGGCTTGTTGGGTAGAGAAAATCACTTTGGTGGGTAGAGAGACTTGGCTTGGTGGGTAGATAAGCTCACTATGGTGGGTAGAGAGGATTGGCTTGTTAGGTAGAGAAGCTTACTTTGGTGGACAGACAGGATTGGCTTGTTGGGTAGAGAGGCTCATTTTGGTGGGTAGAGAGGCTTGGTTTGTTGGGTAGAGAATCTTAAATTGGTAGGTAGAGGGACTTGGCTTGTTGGGTAGAGAGACTTGGCTTTGGTGGGTAGATAAGCTCACGATGGTGGGTAGAGAGGATTGGCTTGTTGGGTAGAGAAGCTCACTTTGGTGGGCAGACATGATTGGCTTGTTGGGTAGAGAGGCTCGTTTTGGTGGGTAGAGAGGCTTGGTTTGTTGGGTAGAGAATCTTACATTGGTAGGTAGAGGGGCTTGGCTTGTTGGGTAGAGAAACTTGGCTTGGTGGGTAGATAAGCTCACTATGGTGGGTAGAGAGGATTGACTTGTTTGGGTAGAGAAGCTCACTTTGGTGGGAAAACAGGATTGGCTTGTTGGGTAGAGAGGCTTATTTTGGTGGGTAGAGAGGCTTGGATTGTTGGGTAGAGAATCTTACATTGGTAGGTAGAGGGACTTGGCTTGTTGGGTAGAGAGACTTGGCTTGGTGGGTAGATAAGCTCACTATGGTGGGTAGAGAGGATTGGCTTGTTCAGTAGAGAAGCTCACTTTGCTGGGCAGACAGGATTGGCTTGTTGGGTAAAGAGGCTCATTTGGGTGGGTAGAGAGGCTTGGTTTGTTGGGTAGAGAATCTTACATCTTACATAGGTAGAGGGGCTTGGCTTGTTGGGTAGAGAAACTTGGCTTGGTGGGTAGATAAGCTCACTATGGTGGGTAGAGAGGATTGACTTGTTGGGTAGAGAAGCTCACTTTGGTGGGCAGACAAGATTGGCTTGTTGGGTAGAGAAGATGCACTTTGGTGGGTAGAGAGGCTTGGCTTGATGGGTATGAGGCTCATTTTGGTAGGTAGAGAGGCTTGGCTTGTTGGATAGAGAATCATGTGGATAGAGAAACATGTGTACAAGCACATTGACATGCACGCTGAATGCCAATCTTGGTGCCAGACAGTCTATTTAAGAAAGTCAGGAAGTTGCTGAATGGTCTTCAGCTGCTACCCTGTAACTTGGACCCTGAACCTGTTCCTAAGATCTAAATGCCTAATTTCCTATTTTTTTTTTCATTTCCAGCCTGCCCTTGGTCTTGTCTCTGCCCTGCCTGCCTGCTGTTGACTTTGGTTAGTTCCTGACCACATCTTATCTCCAATTCTTGGTTTGACTGTGGTTAGCTCTGGACTACGGCTTTTCTCTGCTGACCTTCTGGTGTGATTTTGGCCCGCCTTCCGACCATGATTCTGCTAACTTTCCGGTCTCCTGACCACAATTTTGCCTTCTGTTCTGACTGCTATCTGAATTTCCGATTGCCAACCTCTGCCTGTCTTGAACCTCTCTTCTAGTGTGATGTTGGTTTCAGTGTTCCTGCCAGCTGCTGTTCCAGTCTGCTTCTTGGTGGATACCATGCCCGTTTCCTCAGTGATCTCCTCTGCTTTCAAAGTGAGCAGCTCTCTGTCAAGTTGTCTACCAGAAGTGAGCACCTGTGGACACGGATCACAAATACTGGTCCCACCTATAAT